>JARQOD010000009.1:15603834-15647366 GCA_033576555.1 Oophaga sylvatica
ATTGCTACCTTCCAAAAGGTGGCACTAGAGTTCTAGCTCTCTTCCTCTCTGAAGAGACAATTTGCATAATTAGCATATTTCCCAGAGGAGCATTGCGGCTTTAAGTCTCCTCATCTGCATGCTTAGCATGTTGATCTCCGCAAGGAGTGACGATATTTCTTGGACAATGGTCTGACGCCTCTCACACAGCCAAACCAGATCTCCGCTTTGCACTGACGAGGGGCTGAACCCCGAAACACAGTGTCTGCAAATTGAGATTCTGGTTTGGCTATTATCCTAGGTCATGTGATAAGGCTCGTTAAAGGGTCGACATTGACTTGTAGGATTGCTACCTTCCAAAAGGTGGCACTAGAGTTCTAGCTCTCTTCCTCTCTGAAGAGACAATTTGCATAATTAGCATATTTCCCAGAGGAGCATTGCGGCTTTAAGTCTCCTCATCTGCATGCTTAGCACTCAGATGCAGTAAATGGTTGTAAGTGAGGTGATAGGGAGGCGGTTATCATAGAAGTGATCATATGCTGCAATTTTTCCAGGGAGGTGAGGAGAGGACAGTTTGTTTGTTTTTAAAATGGCAATTGGGGCACAAGGGTTTTTGAAACCGGAAAACTCCTTTAACGCTTCCAATCTCGGTTGCCTAACTACAAATAACAGTGTCAGATCAGTCAGTAAGGATTTAGGGCACTTTTACATGGCGATAGTTTACATCAGTATTTGTTAACAGACGCCAGGAGAGGGTCCAAAACACAGAAGAAGACAAAGTGATTCAGTTATTACTTTTCTCTGTTTGTTCCCCTCTGGTTTTTAGCTTACAAATTCTGATGTAAATGACTGCCCCAAATACTCACTGTGTGAACAATGTGAGGAAGCCTGTAATTTACTGTCACTCCTTACTCTGAGGGTGAGTGAACACTCACAGGTGCTGAGGCCGGCAGATATCCAGACAAAGGACTCAGTGATGTGTGATGGAGCTCGACTCCCAAACATGAATCAGACAGAAGCACAAAATAAATACACGAAGCATTGTAATTAGGTGTCAAACATTCTCAACTTTATTTATATTCACATGACACCGAAAATAGCACAACCCCCGACTCACGAAGAGTCACCCCCCAGCACTCAGGAAAGGAAAAAAACCCCTGTGGAGGAAACCTCTAGGGAACCATGATTAAGTATGGAATGGACAAGGCAACTGTTAGATGGATTCATACCTGGCTTAGTGATCGGACCCAAAAAGTCGTTGTAAATGGGTGCACATCCAGTTGGAAGAATGTCTCAAGTGGGTACCACAGGGCTCTGTCCTGGGCCCTGTATTGTTCAACATCTTTATCAATGATTTAAATGAAGGAATTGGGGGTAAACTGATTAAATTTGCTGATGACACAAAGCTAGTGTAACGCTGGTATTGTCTGTACTTTGTTTTCCAGCGTTACTCTGCATGTCTTTTGCATTAACCCTTTTGCTCCTTTCCCCCTAACCAGCTGGGATACTGTTGTCTGTTACCTGTATGGATGCTGCTCAGTTCCCAGCTCTGCTGCGTGGCCGTACTTGCGTGAGTGTCTCTGCTGCGTTGCATGACCACCCGCATGTGCGGTCCCTGACCTGCTGCAGAAGCCATCCGTAGGTTCCAAAGTCCTCTGCAATGGTGCATAATTTACTACGTGTGGCAGCAGCTTCTGTCAGGCGCCTGGCCTGCTGTGAAGACCATCCGTAGGTTGCAAAGTCCTCTGCAATGGTGCATGATTTACTACGTGTGTGGCAGCAGCCACTGTCAGTTGTTCCTCTGTAATGAGTTGTCTGGCTCTGCATAGGGGCGCGGCCCACACCTGTCCTGCTTTTATGAGGATTGGGTGTGTACTAGAATTACTGCTCCAGCCTATCGCTGTGAAGCAGTTCATATATAAAGTTCCCCAGCCCTGATGGGCGTTGCCAGAGCTTCGCATTGAATCCACATTGAATTCCTGAACCTAGCCGTATGTGGTTGTGTGTTCTGCTCCTGCTCTGAGTTCGATCAGCTCTGGAGAGCTGATTCCCTGTTCCTGCTTTGTCTTGTTCCCTGATCCTGGATCTAACCCGGTACCTGAATGTCTGAACTGTGTTCTGTATTTCCGCCTATGCTGGGGGCTGATTACCCGGATCGCCGTTCCTGGAGGCTGTATATCCAGGCCTGTTCCTGTTGTATCTTGTTTCCTGAATCCCTGATCCTGGATCTAACCCGATACCTGAATGTCTGAACTGTGTCTTGTGTTTCCGCCTATGCTGGGGGCTGATTACCCAGATAGCCGTTCCTGGAGGCTGTATATCCAGGCCTGTTCCTGCTGTGTCTAATTACCTGAACCCCTGATCCTGGATCGCATCCTGTACCTGACTGTCTGAACTGTGTCCTCTGTGTTATGTTCCTGAAATCCTGCTGTGTCCTGAACCCTGTGCCAGTGACTGTGAATCCTTGCTATATAACCTGAGTTCATCTTGGAAGGAGGAGTCCGGTGTGTGCTGAGTTTCCGTTACTCTGTGCTCAGCTTCTGTGCAATTCCCGGCCAGCTCCCGTTGAGCCTGGCGGGGCTTGCACCAGACCGCTGGGGTTCCTTTTCAGATCGATACTAGATGTCCGGAGTCCGAGGACCGTGTCCTCCCTGATGACCACTGCCTGATATCCGATGTTCGATGACCACTTCCAGATTTCCGGATCCTATCCATCTCTGCCTGATGTCCGGAGCCTGCCGATCGGTGCCAGATGTCCGGAGTCCGATGCCTGTGTTCCAGTCCCTGAGATCCAATCCGTGTTACTGTCTGTGTTCCTGACTCCCTGAGATCCAATCCGTGTTCCTGATGTTCCTGTCCGTGTTCCCGACTCCCTGAGATCCAATCCGTGTTCCTGATGTCCTGTCCGTGTTCCTGTGTCCCTGAGATCCAGTCCGTGTTCCTGATGTTCCGATGTCCTGCCGGTTCCTCCTTGGTCTACCCTGTGATGACGTCTGTCCTGGGTCGGTGTCTGATGTTCTCCTGCTGAGCCTGTGCTACGCCTGAGGCCTGAGAGTGAGGCCATACTAGTATGCCCGTGCCAGATGATCCTGGACTGCATCTACCCGTGAAGACCCCGCCATCGTCTGAAGTCTGTCTGAGGTCGGTGTCTGATGTTCTCCTGCTGAGCCTGTGCTACGCCTGAGGCCTGAGAGAGAGGCCGCCCAAGTATGCCCGTGCCAGATAATCCTGGACTGCATCTACCCGTGATGTCCTCCTGCACTCGTCTGTGATCCTGAGTCGTGTACCGTTCTCTGATGTGCGGAATCGGGAGCCCGGTCTTATGTTCAGTTTATGTACTGTGTTTCTTTAAGTAAACTTTATGTTTCTTCTTACCTGAAGTTGTGCGGTGTTGTCTAGTCCTGCAGGTCGCCATCTTGCCCATATGCTCAGCTGCCACGGATCCCGGTCGCTGCCCTTCCCTAGTCCGGGCAGGCCCGGGTCTCCCTCCGTGGTCCAGTGGGTCCACATTCTCTTACCATCTGGGACGCATGCCTCACGTCGTCGTGGACTGGTGGCGTGGGAGCATTGGCTACTTAGGCAAGCTATGCCATGTCCCAACCCCCCGTAGCCGTGGGAAGCGTCACAGCTAGGAGGGATAGCTAATGCTGGAGAAGAGAGAGAGAGGATTCAAAAAGATATAAATAAACTGGAGCAGTGGGCAGCAACTAACAGAATGGTTTTTAACAGGGAAAATGCAAAGTAATACATCTGGGCAATAAAAATAAAAAAAGCATATACAGAATGGGAGGAATAGGGCTAAGCAACAGCACATGTGAAAAAGACTTAGGTATACTAATAGATCACAGACTGACCATGAGTTAACAGTGTGATGCAGCAGCAAAAAAAAGGCAAATACAATTCCAGGATGTATTAACAGAAGCATACAGTCTAGATCACGTGAAGTCATTATTGCCCACTACTCCTCTTTGGTCAGACCTCATCTGGAATACTGTGTCCAGTTTTTGGCACCACATTTTAAAAAAGACATCAACAAACTGGAGCAAGTTCAGAGAAGAGCAACCAGAATGGTGACCGGTCTGCAAACCATGTTCTATGAGGAACAGTTGCAGGATTTGGGAATGTTTAGCTTGCAAAAGAGAAGACTGAGAGGAGACTTAATAGCTGTATACAAATATCTCAAGGGCTGTCACATTATAGAAGGATCATCTTTATTCTCATTTGAACAAGGAAATGTGTGGCCCAGCTGCGCTTGGTACACATGTTTCCTGGAAAATGCACAGATAAGGTAATTGTGAAGCCTGATATTCATTCACATCACACACTTCCAACACTGCCACCAGAGGGCAACTTAGACTATTTAAGTTAGTGTGACGTAGCGGTAGTCGGTCAGTAGAGAGAGGAAGAGTGTTGTGAATGGACTTGAGATGAGTTCTGAGCAGAGGCTCCCTCTGGTGGTTACAAGCGGTACTGGACTGTCCAGTGAAGATTGTGAGGATTGGGAATCAGGTGTTACTGACTGGTCTTATATAAGGGAGTCGCCTTCCCATCAGGGTTGCCGGTGATCAATTGTTCTGGTCTCAATCCTTGATTCCTGTTTCCTTTGTAGCCTGCTGTGTCGTGTCTGCATCTCCTGCTAACAGATAAGACATTTTCTTCTTTTTGTTTTTGTGCTTGATTTTTTTGCATTTTGTCCTGCACCAACTGCTCTGGTGTATTGCCTTTTTTACCTGCACTCCTCAGCTACCGAAACATAACAGTATCACCGGCCTAAAAATTGAAAATTGTATGGTACTCACAGAAGGGAAAAATATTGTGAAAGAAAAAAGGTTGTCAGAGATATTTTTCTGTTTGTTGCATTTTTTTTTTTTTCCCTCTGTATCTCTGGGTGCTGGGGAGGATTTTTTCTCTCAATGGAGTTTGCACAGCTGTCTGGCCGTGTGGATCAGCTTGCCACTGAGGTTCGGAGTATTGCTACCTATCTTGCTAGGTTGCCTGTTGTGGAACCTAGGATTCCCATGCCAGATTTGTTTTTGGGGATCGAGCCAAGTTTCTGAATTTCAAAAATAATTGTAAATTGTTTTTTGCCTTAAAATCTAAGTCCTCAGGGAATGCAGCGCAGCAGGTTCAAATTGTCATCTCTCTCCTGCGCGGCGATCCTCAGGATTGGGCTTTTTCCCTGACACCTGGGATCCTGTTTTGAGTGATGTTGATGCATTTTTTCAGGCCTTGGGGTTATTGTACGATGAGCCTAATGTCACTGATCAAGCTGAAAAAGCCTTGTTGGCATTAAATCAGGGGCTTGATGACGCTGAGTTATACTGTCAGAGATTCCGTAGGTGGGCAGTCCTGACCAAATGGAATGACGACGCTTTGGCAGCCCTTTTTCGGAAGGGTCTGTCAGATAATGTAAAGGATGTTATGGTGGGATTCCCTGTCCCCTCTGGTCTCAATGATTCTATGTCATTAGTAATGTTGAGCGATACTGCTCGATATCTAAAAATATCGTATCGAAATGGTATCGCCGATATCACTAAATATCGTCGATATCCGATTCCGATACCGGAAGTCCAATGTAAGTCTATGGGAACAAAATATCGCAACTAAAAAAAACCTTTATTTCCTTGTAAACACTAAATATACACACATAGAATACATATATATATATATATATACATGTCATTGTGACATATATATATATACATATATGTATAGTTTATACACTTCTACATAGTAAAATATCCTCTGATTCAATTGCCGGGTAAAGCCGGCTTCTGTGAAAAGACAGAAGCACCCGACATGAAATGACACTTGGTGTACATAGGGTTAACCATGTCTTTTCATGTCGTTTGCAATCTGATTTGCACAAACAATTACATCAGTCTATGTGTGCAAAATTTCACACCTGTAGGGGTTAATTAAAGGTGTAAATTCGTTGTAAAAAAACCGGACTTTTTTGCTACGAATTTACACCTTTAATTAATCCCTACAGGTGTGAAATTTTGCACACATAGACTCATGTAATTGTTTGTGCAAATCAGATATCAAACTACATGAAAAGACATGGTTAACTCTATGTAAACCAAGTGTCATTTCATGTCGGGTTCTGCATTTTCACAAAAGCCGGCAATTGAATTAGCGGCTATTATACTATGTAGAAGTGTATGAACTATAAATATAAATATATATATATATGTGTCACAAATTTAATGACATGTATATATATATATGAGGTGTAAAATTGCTGAAAAAAAATGCGTGGGCTCCCGCCCTATTTTCGCAACCAGACAGACAAAGCCAGTGAGTGGGGGCAGATAATAATAGCCCAGAGAGGGACCAATATTTTTGGCCCCCCCCGGCTACTAACATCTGCCCCCAGACACCCCAGAAAGGGCAAATCTCTAATTAGATTTGCCCTTTCTGGCACTTTGCCCGTCTATTCCCATTGCCCTGTAGCGGTGGCGAATGGGTTAATAAGGGGTTAAAATGACCTTGCAATTGAAAGGTCACTTTAAGCCAGGTTAATAATTGAGAGCTGTCAATTAGACAACTATCAATTATTAATCCTATTGCATGAAATAAAAATAAAACATACACTTTAATTAAAAATCATTTTAATGAAATAAAGACACTTTTTGACCATCTTTTATTTTACTGCAAAAACCATTTCCTGTAATAAAAATAAAATAAAAAAGCAAAATTATTCTTACCTATCCCATGCACAGTCAGGTCCCACGGTGTAATCCTTCAGAAAGGGTTAATGTTTACTGCAGGGACCGCAGCTAATGCTGCAGCCTCACAGTAAACCCCCAAATGAATGAGTTCCTCTCCTGGCTGACAGGAGAGGAAGTGGAAAGCTTAATTGATTGCTTTCCACTTTCACTTCAGGTCAGCCAGGGACACAATCAGTGACGTCAGAGGGAACTGGTTAACAAAAATAGGGGATCCCCTCGAAAAAAATTGGCGTGGGGTCCCCCCTATTTTTGTTAACCAGCCAGATGAAGCAGACCGCTGAGGCCTGGATTTTCAGGCTGTTAAGGAGCCAAGATCCATGGACCTTGCCAGCCTGATAATACCAGGCCACAGCAGTCTGCATATCTTGGCTGATTAACAAAAATAGGGGATCCCCTCGAAAAAAATTGGCGTGGGGTCCCCCCTATTTTTGTTAACCAGCCAGATGAAGCAGACCGCTGAGGCCTGTTTTTTCAGGCTGGTAAGGATCCAATATCCATGGACCTTGCCAGCCTGATAATACCAGGCCACAGCAGTCTGCTTAGCTTGGCTGGTTAACAAAAATAGGGATCCCCTCGAAAAAAAAATGGCGTAGGGGTCCCCCTATTTTTGTTAACCAGCCAAGTAAAATGCAGACTGCTGCGGCCTGGTATTAAAAGACTGTCAAGGCCCATGGATTTTGGCCCTCAACAGCCTGATAATACCAGGCTACAGCAGCCCCACATTTGGCGCATCAAAAGATGTGCCAATTGTGGCACTTTACCCGGCTCTTCCCACTTGCCCTGTAGCGGTGGCAAGCAGGGTAATAAGGGGTTAATGTCACCGTTGATTGCACGGTGACAATAAGCCCGGTTAATAATGGAGAGGCGTCAATAAGACACCGATCCATTATTAATCCCAAAGTTATTAAATGCATAAAAAAAGACAAAGCAAGAAAAAAGTATTTTAATGAAATAAAAGAGACAACACAGTTTTCATTTCTTTTATTGTACTCTCATTCCTGCGACGCCATCGATCTCCTGTAAAAAAAGAAAAAAAAACAAACCAACAGTATACCACCTGTCCGACGCAGTCCATAGTAACGACAGTCCCACGACGATCCAGCTCTGCTACATCGCAATGACAGGCAGAGCCTGTCATTGCGACGCAGCACAGCTGATTACCTGCTTCCCCGGCGGTGACGTCATCGGACTGACTGCTTTACGGCCGGGATTACCCAGCAGTCACTGCAGTTATCGCGAGAAACTGCATGTGACCGCCGGGGAGAAGAGGATGGCGGCCATGAAGCAGTCCAGCCCGTGACCGCCGGAGATCTTCTGCCAGGTAAGTGCCGCTGACTCCTGACAGACCCGACCGACGGACACTGACAGTGACAGACCCGACCGACGGACACAGACAGTGACAGTGACAAATCCGATTCCGGTATTCGATATGACGAAAATATCGGTATTCGGAATCGAAAGGCCGATACAGCTAATATCGGCCGATACCCGATATTTGCAGTATCGTATCCTCAACACTAGTCATTAGCGATTCAAATTGACAGACGTTTGCGTGAGCGGAGAAGTATACGTGGAATAGTGTTGCCTTGTGAACCTGCTTCTGAATCCATGCAGTGTGATAGAGTGGTTTCTGGGGCACAGCGTCATGAGTTTCGAAAGCGCAATGGGTTATGTTTCTACTGTGGTGATGCCTCTCATGCTATTTCAGTCTGCCCTAAGCGGGGAAGACGTTTTGCACGCTCAGTTGTCTTGGGTCGTGTTCAGACTAAGTTTTTATTAACTGTTACTCTGATATGCTCTCTGTCCTCATTTTCTGCTCAGGCTTTCGCTTGATTCGGGAGCAGCTATTAACCTGATGGATTTTGATTTTGCTAAACGTTGTGGGTTTCCCTTGATACCCCTACGGAAGTCTATTCCCCTACTGGGGATCGATTCTACCCCTTTAGCTGAGAATAAACCTCAGTTCTCTACTCAGGTGATAATGAGGGTTGAACCTGATCATCAGGAGAGCTGCAAATTTTTGGTTCTGTATAATCTGCATGACATTATGTCACGACGTATCACAGATATATTCAAAGATAGCAACCTATATCTAATGTGACATAATTCTAAATTTCATATAATAGAGAAAATCAACATGTATACATAGTATCTGCTAGCAATGTCTTACCTGACATAATATCCTATGTATTGTGGGTCAATACTGTGTACGTGTCACGCTGTCTCTGGATAGAGGTGGAACAGGGTCTATGCTGACCCTGAACTGGGGTCCTGACTAGTCCCTCTACCTGGAGGTACTGTTAAGGGTACAGAGGTCCAGGCCGCCAGCGTAACCCTGTCTCCTGTAGATCCCTGACCACTGTAATCTAGTCCTGAGAAGGACCCTGATTACCACCACAGGGAATGGGCAGGTCACAGCTTACACACAGTCTTAGACAAACGAGACAGACAAGGGGTAAAGAAAACACAGCCTTGCATACAACACTTCCACTACAGAGGAACACAAAAGGTTAAGGAGATAAACAATAAGCGAGGAGAGGAAAAACCACAACAGGCACTCTTAGCTTAAGTCTTCTCAGAAACGATCCGCTCTGCTGGTCTGAATGAATGCTTTCACCGGCAACTTCCCTAGCAGACCAGCAGGTATATGAAGGAAGCTAATTAACAAAACATCAATCGCAGCTGGGCGAGGCTGGTCAGCCCAGCACCAAGAGAGAAAGAATTAACTCCCTCAGTGCCGAAAAACACCCAGCACCAGAAACTCAGCTGTGCAAAGTCAGGGTGTGCAATCGCGACGATCTCCGCCGCGACACACCCGTGACAGTACCCCCCCTTCTACGGGGGGCCTCTGGACCCTCAGGGCCTGGTCTATCTGGGTGAGTAGTGTGGAAAGCCCGAACCAAACGGTCTGCGTTAATATCCGACGCAGAAACCCACATCCTCTCCTCAGGACCATACCCCCTCCAATGAACAAGGTACTGAAGGGACCGGCGATTCAGACGTGAGTCAATGATCTTCGATACCTGAAACTCCAAATTACCATTGACCACCACAGGAGGAGGAGGTAGAGGTGACGGTATAACTGGTGCCACGTACCTCTTAAGCAACGATTTGTGGAACACATTGTGGATTTTAAATGTAGGAGGGAGGTCAAGACGGAAAGCCACCGGATTAACTATTGAACTGATCCTGTATGGCCCGATGAATCTGGGACCGAGTTTCCAGGAGGGAACCTTAAGTTTTATATTCTTGGTAGACAACCATACCAGATCGTTCACACTTAGGTCCGGACCAGACACTCTCCTCCTATCAGCCATACGTTTGTATCGGTTCCCCATAGTGCTCAGATTATTAAGCACTCCTCTCCACACTGAAGCAAGTGACGACGAAAATCGTTCCTCCTCAGGAACCCCAGAAGAGCCCCCCCCATTGAAAGTACAAAACTGGGGGTGAAAACCATATGCCCCAAAAAACGGGGACTTACCAGTGGACTCGCTCCGCCTATTGTTAAGAGCGAACTCTGCCAGAGGCAAGAAAGAAGACCAGTCCTCTTGGTTCTCTGAGACAAAACACCGGAGATATGTCTCTAAGCTCTGATTCAGACGCTCTGTCTGACCATTGGTCTGCGGATAAAAAGCCGAAGAAAATGACAACTGCATCCCCCGACGAGAACAAAATGCCTTCCAGAATTTGGACACAAACTGAGACCCCCGATCCGACACCACATCGGAAGGCAACCCGTGAAGTCTCACAATCTCCCCAATGAACACCTGCGCCAGAGTTTTAGCATTAGGAAGAGCAGGAAGAGCAATAAAATGTGCCATTTTGCTAAACCTGTCAACTACAACTAGTATGACAGTTTTACCTGAAGACGGAGGAAGGTCCATAATGAAGTCCATAGACAGATGGGTCCATGGACGCTCCGGGATTTTCAACAGTAAAAGGGCCCCAGACGGACGGTATGTGGGGTCTTAGAGCGCGCACATACCCCACAGGACGCGACAAAAGTTACCACCTCTTTATTTAAGTTAGGCCACCAAAACCGGCGAGAAACGAGATCTACAGTTGCTTTACTCCCTGGGTGTCCTGCCAAAGCAGAATTATGATGTGCCTCGATAACCTTTTGTCTTAACTGATCTGGAACAAACAGTTTCCCTGGAGGTCCTACAGGGGCGTCCCCCTGAGCCTCCAATACCTCCTCCTCAAGCTCAGAGCATACAGCCGACACCACAACTCCCTCCTGAAGAATAGGAACCGGGTCATCCGTCTTCCCGGCCCCCGGGAAACTACGAGATAAGGCATCAGCCTTTACATTTTTTGACCCAGGACGATATGTGACGACAAAATTAAACCTGGTAAAAAACAACGACCATCTAGCTTGTCTGGAATTCAGACGTTTTGCAGACTCTAAATACAGCAGGTTCTTGTGATCAGTAATGACGGTGACCGGGTGGACTGCCCCCTCCAAAAAGTGACGCCACTCTTCAAAAGCCAACTTAATGGCCAAGAGTTCCCTATTGCCGACATCATAATTCCTCTCGGCGGACGACAATTTTTTAGAGAAGAAAGCGCACGGATGCCATTTACCAGGGGACGGACCTTGAGATAATACCGCACCCACTCCTACGTCAGATGCGTCTACCTCCACAATGAACGGTTGTGATGCATCAGGTTGGATGATTATGGGTGCTGAAGCAAAACATTTTTTCAAGGAGGAAAATGCTTGACAAGCTTTGTCAGACCACCTAGAAAAATCCGTCCCTTTTTTTGTCATGTCAGTTAGAGGTTTGACAACAGATGAGAAATTACGAATAAATTTCCGGTAGTAGTTAGCAAACCCCAGGAAACGCTGCAGTGCTTTAAGATCCTCTGGCCGATCCCATTCAAGCACAGCCTTCACTTTCCCAGGGTCCATACGGAAACCGGAGGCTGACACCAAGAATCCTAAAAACTGAAGTTCTTGTACAGCGAATACACACTTCTCCCATTTGGCGTACAGTTTATTATCTCGCAAGATCTGCAACACTTGTCTCACATGCTCCTGATGAGACACAAGATCCGGCGAGTAAATTAAGATGTCATCTAGATAAATGACAACAAACTGTCCCACTAGGTGGCGAAAGATGTCATTAACAAAATGTTGAAACACCGCCGGGGCAGTAGTCAGACCGAAAGGCATGACAAGGTTCTCATAATGTCCCTCCGGAGTGTTAAACGCCGTTTTCCACTCATCCCCCTCCTTTATCCTAATCAGATTATACGCCCCCCTGAGATCCAACTTAGAGAACCATTTGGTGCCCACAATCTGATTGAAGAGATCAGGAATAAGTGGGAGCGGATACGGATCTCGGACCGTAATCCGATTAAGCTCACGGAAATCCAGGCAAGGGCGTAGGCCTCCATCTTTTTTCTTCACAAAGAAGAACCCCGCGGCCACTGGGGAAGATGAAGGTCTAATATGCCCCTTGGCCAGACTTTCCGAAATGTAATCCTTCATAGCTTGCCTCTCAGGACCAGAAAGGTTATATAACCTAGATTTTGGTAACTTAGCATCAGGAAGCAATTTTATAGCACAGTCATATGCGCGATGAGGAGGTAATTCTTGACACCCTTCCTCTGAAAACACATCCTTAAAGTCCTCCAGAAAAGGAGGTAAAGTTCTAGGCACGAACGTACCGATGACCGTGTTCATGCAGTTACTATTGCAAAATTCACCCCACTGGCTTATCTCTCTGGATTGCCAATTAATAACTGGGTTATGTTTAGTTAACCAAGGAAGTCCCAACACAATAGGAGTGGGAAGGCCCTCCAACACATAACAAGACAATAGTTCTTTATGTATTGCCCCCACTCGAAGGTCTATGTTATGCACGGCTTGCACAAAGCTACCTTGACCGAGAGGCCTGGCGTCAATAGAGAATATAGGGATAGGTTTGGCCAATACACTCAGTTGCATACCTTGCACCTGGGCAAACCGAGCGTCCACCAGATTAGCCGCGGCCCCACTATCCAGAAGAACAGAAATCCTCTCAGTTCTCGTACCTACCACCACCTCCGCTGGTACGAGAAACTGAGACGGACTTGGGGACGAAATACATACTCCCAGATTGTCGTCCACCACACAACCTGGGATTAATAGTTTTCCGGCGACTTCTTGCTCAGTACAGTACGGGATGGACACCCCTCAATAAAATGTCCCTCTCTCCCGCAGAAGAAACACCTTCTTGTTTTGCGGCGCACCGCCGAACCCCTCCCTCGGAATGATGTCCCTCCCAACTGCATAGGTTCCTCGGAACAAACCAGGGGAACCTCAATATTAGGGACTTTAGAAGGAGGTGGAGTCATCACAGGGGGCGGAGTTACCCCACACCTCTCCCGAAGCCGTCTATCAATGCGAATAGCAAGAGCCATAGCGGCCTCCAGTGACGGGGGAGAATCATACTGAGCCAACACATCTTTTAATTTGTCAGATAAACCTTGACAAAACTGGCTCTTAAGAGCCGGGTCATTCCACTGAGTATCCGTGGCCCACCTACGGAACTCTGAAGAAAATTCCTCCGCCGGACGATCTCCCTGCTGTATCCTACGTAACTTCATTTCAGCAAGGGAGACCCGATCCGGGTCATCATATACCAGACCCAGGGCTGTAAAAAATCGGTCCACTGACTGGAGAGCCGGGGAGCCCGGGGGAGAGAGAATGCCCAGGATTGAGGGTCCCCTTGTAAGAGCGAGATGACAATTCCCACCCTCTGATCCTCACTCCCTGACGACTGCGGCCGCAGCCGAAAATACAATTTACATGCTTCCCGGAAAGTAAAAAACTTGTCCCGCCCACCAGTGAACCTGTCCGGGAGAGCTACTTTAGGTTCAAATCTGGTTTGCTCCCGGGGTACAAAACCTTGGATTTAACATCCGTCAGCTCCATGGACAAACTCTGCAACTGCTGAGCTAAATGGGCTACTGGATCCATGGTGGCTGGGGAGAATCTTTAGAGTGGCCGGTGAAAATGTCACGACGTATCACAGATATATTCAAAGATAGCAACCTATATCTAATGTGACATAATTCTAAATTTCATATAATAGAGAAAATCAACATGTTGTGAGACAGTGAAGGAATATGTGTCGAATGGGGTGTACATTTCACCTAGGTACTGTGCTGTATGGTATAAGGGAAATGTGTGGCTTTGTAAACCTAGTGGTAGAGAAAGGTCACTACACCTTACATTCAGCACACACTTGCAGCTCAGGCCTGAAACCATTCAGCTGTTAATTAGGAGACCAGAAGTAGGTGTCTGCAAACACAGTCAGAGAGCTCGCTTAGTCTGGACAAGGAGTCTAGGCACAAAAAGCAGTCTCCAGGAGTTTGAGCTATCTCAGTCTGGGTGCTCGATGTACCCCGGACACAGGAGTAGTCTCAGTGAGAATCCGTGCGAATAGCGGCTGAATAGGAGGGGAGCTCTCTCAAGTCTGGACATTGAAGGTGCCTTCAGACACAAGGAGGAGACTCTGTGAAACTCCACGCTGGTAACTACTGAACATATGTGTTGTTTTGGGCACAGACTGGTAGAGTCTGGACCCGGATAGAAAGGAAATCTATCTAAGTGTAATTAGTGGCTCGACAAGCCCAGGTCTTATGTTTATGATTTGTTTTATCTGTTTGCTGTGGACTTTAATAAAGCTGGTTGCGGCCAGTTTTTACCAGAACTGCTGTCTCTGAATGAACTGTTTCTATGCCATTCTGTCTACCCAGACAGCGATCCCAGAGCTATATCCCCTGAAAAGCTTACAATTGGTGGAGAATGCGGGCAGCACAGTGGCTGATACAATTGGTGCTGGAATGTGTGTGCAGCACAGTGGCTTAGAGACAGCAATAAAGGTGAAGTCTGTTGAAGTAGCAGCAGAAAAAAAAAAAAAAAGTGTGTCAGCAAAAACGTCTGATTGGAGCAGTCTTAAAGAGACAGTAGCCCTAATAGAGTTTGCAAAAGAAAAAAAAAAATGTGTCTGCACAGCAAAGCTGAACTTGTTGTGGAAAAGACTGTGGAGTGTGCAGCAGCAAAGAGAAACGTCTATTGGAGCAGTCTTAAAGAGACAGTGGCCCTAATAGAGTTTGCAGAGAAAAAAAAAAAAAGTGTCTGCACAGCAGAGCTGAAATTTCTGTGGAAAAGACTGTGGAGTGTGTATGTCTTGTGTGAAGACTGCCGTTGTTAAGACAGAGAAGTCTGACAGCATGGATGACAGCATGGAGGCGCTGTTTGAACAAATGGCGCAAGTTAATGTGCAACATAAGACTGCCGTGGTTGAGACAGATAAGTCCAGCAGCATGGAGGAGCTCATTGAGTACCTGGTACAGGCCCAGCAGAGCATGCAACTGCAGTGCCAGCAGCAGCAGCAGGAGAATAACCGGTTGTTGGAGCAGATTGCAGCTCTCAGCACCTCGTCCCAGAGTAATGTTGTGAAGGCACCTGCCTTGTCCGCTGTAAAGAAGGCGGTAAGTCGGTCCCTGAAAAAGATGACACCTCGTGATGATGTGGAGGTATATCTCACTAGGTTTGAGAGATTGGCAGAGAAGGAGAATCTGCCCCTATCTGAATGGGCCATGATGGTCGCACCCTATCTGATTGGAGAGCCCCAAAGGGCCTATGCTGACCTGAGCGAGCAGGACAGCCAGGACTATGCCAAGCTGAAAGCGGAGATTCTTACCCGGCTGGGTGTTACGGTGACAGCCCGTGCCAGGGGAGTTCATGACTGGAGATGCAGTTGGGAGTCTGCAGTCAGCAAACCTGATTATGGAGTTGAAAAGGTGATAGTGAACCGCTACACCCGAGCATGTCCTCCTGAGGTACAGCCAGAGGTCGGACAAGGAGACCACCAGGACGCCAATCGTCTGGTCAGCCTGATGGAGAAGGCCTTCGCCAGCAAAGACTGTCTCCGTGACCAGCCGTCTGAGAGGTCGTCACTTCAGAGTTCCCGGACGCTTAACTCTCGCGGTAAGAGCGTTCCAGCTGTTGGGGACATGGGGTATGCTGATAAGCGGGTTCAGGCCCGAGGGGACATGTGGGTGGGAGAGTGTGATGGACAGTGTTGGAGCTGGCGTGAAATTGCAGCCAACTGTCCAATAGAGGGGGAGCCTATGTGTTGTGATGTTGGCGGATCCCTCTCTCCCTGCGCAGAACCTGTGTGTGTGTCCACCTCAGCCGAAGAGACTGGACCACAGGGGTCCCCGGTGGTTGTAAATGACTGCCCAGCACAGGCCCTCTTGGACTCAGAGAGTCCAGTGACTTCCGTATGTGACAGCCTGATTGATAGGGACTTCATCCCTGATAAGCACCTGAGTATGGTGTGCATCCATGGAGACACCAAAGTCTACCCAGAGACTGCCGTGGACTTGGTCCCTAAACTCGGGGAGGTTTCATATGAAGTGGGGGTAGTGAAGAACCTGGTGCACCCCGTCATATTGGGTAATGACTTTCCCCGATCTAAGGATCTCTGGGGAAAAATGTTTCTGATGGACAGTGTGATGAAGCTCCTACTGAGGGTGCGCAGTCCCGAGGGCGGAACACAATGCTAGTGGACTGTTAAACTTATGTGATAATGATGATGATGATGATGATAATGATGATGATGATGATGATGATCATGATAATGATGATGACCATGATAATGATGCTGATGCTGATAATGATAATGATGATGATCATGATAGTGATGATGATACTGATCATAATCATGATAATGATATTGATAATAATGATGACTGTGATAGTGATGAAATTCCTTTGCAGGTGATGTTGGGAGACGAGGATGGTGGTTCTCTGGAACCGAGTGTCCATTACTTACCTGTGTCCTGTGACAATTTTGAGAGGGAGCAGTGGCGAGACCCCTCTCTTGAAACGGCCCAGGAAAATATAGATGTTCTAAATGAGGTTTCCCAGGAGCCTGGCTCTGAGGAGAGGTTTCCTCATGCTGCCATGGACAATAGCCTATTGTATAGGGACACTGAAATCCAGGGAGAGGTCGTGAGTCAGCTCCTAGTACCTGAGCTATATAGAAGTATAGTACTGGGGTTGTCACATAGTCACATACTTGAGGGACCAGATGGTGAAGTTAATGTTGTGGATGACATGTTAACTAAGGTTCCAGATCAGGATGTGAATGAGAATGAATTGTATACTCCTGAAAGTGAGCAGGATGAGAATGAGAATGAATTGTATAACCCTGAAAGTGACCCGGATGTGGCTGAGAAAAAGGGGTCAGACAGGGATAGTGGGAGTGATAGTGAATCATCTGATGACAATAAAACAACCAGTGCAAATGAGGAAGGCATGGTAACAGAGGAGGTTGAGAGTCCTGAGAAGAAAGCTGATGCTGACCTTACAGCCAGACAGAAGATGGCATCTGAAGATGTTTTACAGTTGGCCGGTTCCCTGGCGAAGACTAAGGTGAAAGGAGGTGAGCTGAGCTTTAAAGGCAGGACTCTGAAACTGAACACAGCACAAGTGGATACTGTTGAAGATGAGAAGTTGTCGGTGTGTGGTGTGGATCTGCATCATGCCAAGGACTCTGAAGGTGATGCTGCAGAGGTGGAAAAAGCCATAGAAATGGTGGTCACCAAGCCAGGTGCCTCATCAGAAGCTGAGGTCTCAAGTGAGGCTGTGAGGAACAAGACTGAAGAAGCGGCCGAAGTAGTAAAAGACGTCCAACAGCTACAGGAGAAGATGCGTCTCCATGAGGTCTCCACCAAAGACATGAAGACTGATATTGTTGCATTACGCGAGCAGCTGCAACAGTGTAAACTGGATGTGTTATCTCTTCGCCGGGAACGTGAGCGGTGCCAGCAGTTGCTACAGAGAGTACGAAGTGACAGGGAAAGTGTATACCGTACCTTGCAAGATCAAGGAAAAATGGTTGCACAGGTACCAGAGGAATTAATTACTTCTCAGAAAAAATTTCAAACTGTGATGAAGGAGCGTGATGAGAACCATGAGCACCTTCTTGAGAAGGACAATGAAGTAAAAGGAAGGATACAGGGAGTCTCTTCGTTGCGAGAGCAAATGCCGCAACTACACGAGGAGGTGAAAGCAGAAAAGATGATGAGCCTTGACTTGTTAGAAGATGTGGATCTCCTGGAGAAAGAAGTAAGAGCTCTGCGTCTTATGCAAAGTGAGCCTGTACAAGAAGAGGATGAATTATGTGTACTGCAAAGGAAGAACGATCAGCTCCTTCTACAGTGCCAATCATTTGAACAGTGTAGCTTGAAATGGTCAAAGACCATGGCAGAGGAGCTTAAGTTCTGTGAAATAGAATTCATGAATCAACTGATATTTAAGAAAGTAGATGTGCTAAAGAAAGTTCAGGGGGAATTAGAGAAAGGTGCAAAACCCCCTTTACCTCCTGGGATAGTTGGTGACACAGGGTCAGCGCACCAAGGACAGGAGGTACGAGAGGTTCTGAGAAAGAATCAGCAGAGATGTTCTGACGTGCCTGGTCGTACTTCTCTGGTGAGGCACTATACCGAGACTGAGGCTGGAACTAAGGTCAAGCTGAAACCATGCAGGTCACCTGAGGCCCGCAGAGAGCATAGGCCCGGGAGGGTACAGGGTAGTGCGGATGGCTCAGGTGAAGATACAGATGACAGTAGTGAAGATGAAGCTGATGAAGGCCACGACTGGTCCAGAGTTCGCTGTCTCTTTTGGATTGTTGACCAGCCCTCCGGTCTGGATGACCAGCCCTCCGGTCTGGAGAAGAGGGAGGGGATATGTGAGACAGTGAAGGAATATGTGTCGAATGGGGTGTACATTTCACCTAGGTACTGTGCTGTATGGTATAAGGGAAATGTGTGGCTTTGTAAACCTAGTGGTAGAGAAAGGTCACTACACCTTACATTCAGCACACACTTGCAGCTCAGGCCTGAAACCATTCAGCTGTTAATTAGGAGACCAGAAGTAGGTGTCTGCAAACACAGTCAGAGAGCTCGCTTAGTCTGGACAAGGAGTCTAGGCACAAGAAGCAGTCTCCAGGAGTTTGAGCTATCTCAGTCTGGGTGCTCGATGTACCCCGGACACAGGAGCAGTCTCAGTGAGAATCCGTGCGAATAGCGGCTGAATAGGAGGGGAGCTCTCTCAAGTCTGGTGTTATGTTACGGTAGCTGAGGAGTGCAGGTAAAAAAGGCAATACACCAGAGCAGTTGGAATCTATGAGATTGCAGTACCCTGACTAACCACCGCAACTAGAGGCAGCCGTGGAGCGTTCCTACGTTGGTCCTAGACGCCTCGTCACAGCCTGAGAAACTAACTACACCTAAAGATAGAAATAGGAAAGCTATCTGCCCCGGAGCAGACCCCAAAGATAATAGAAAGCCCCCAAACATGTAATGGCGGTTAGACAAGAGGAAATACTGACACAGAAAGAAAATAGTATGAGCAAACGCTGGGGCCAAAACTATCTAAATAGAAAAGGACAGGAAGGGTACTTACTGCAATCTCAGAAAACCCTGAAAAACACCAACTCTACTAATTTCAAAATCACCTGAGATCACACGACCTCTACCACCTAAATTAGTTCTCTGGTGTAACAAAATCAAGACAGCAGCCACTGAAAAAACTGGAAAAGCAAAAGTACAAAACTCAGTGGCTGAACAAACTGAGAGGGCAAAAGCCCCCGGAGGGGACCCAGAAGGCCCCCACAGAAGTGCAGGACAAAATGCAAAAATATAGCACAAACACAAAAGAAGAAAATGTCTTATCTGATAGCAGGAGATGCAGACACGACACAGCAGGCTACAAGGGAAACTGGAAAGAAGGATTCAGACCAGAACAATTGATCACCGGCAACCCTGATGGGAAAATGACTCCCTTATATAAGACCAATCAGTAACACCTGATTCCCAGTCCTCACAATCCTCACTAGTACCGCTTGTAACCACCAGAGGGAGCCTCTGCTCAGAACTCATCTCAACCCCATTCACAACAGTACCCCCCTTGAGGAGGGGTCACCGAACCCTCATTTGAGCAACCAGGTCGGTCAGGATGAGTTCTATGATAAGCACGGATAAGTCTCCCTAGCATGGATGTCCGAAGCAAACACCCAAGAATTGTCTTCCTGACCATAACCTCTCCATTTAACCAAATACTGGAGTCTTCGTCTAGAAAAACGAGAATCCAATATTTTCTCAACCACATACTCCAGATTGCCCTCAACCAAAACAGGGTCAGGAGGCACAGCAGCAGGAACCACTGGCTCAACAAACCTCTTCAACAAGGACTTGTGGAACACGTTATGGATCTTAAATGTCCCTGGAAGAAGCAAACGAAAAGAAACAGGATTAATAATCTCCATGATCTTATAAGGTCCAATGAACCTAGGCTTAAATTTAGGAGATGCTACTCTCATAGGAATATTCTTTGAGGACAACCAGACCAAGTCCCCCACTTTAAACCGAGGACCATCAGTCCTATGCCGGTTAGCAAACCGCTGGGCCTTCTCCTGAGAGAGGGACAACCTCTCCACTACCTGGTCCCAAATCTGTTGCATACGCTCAACAACAGAGTCAACACCTGGACAGACAGAAGCTTCCGTCTGTCCTGAAGAAAATCGAGGGTGAAACCCAGAATTACAGAAAAACGGAGACATCAAAGTGGCAGAGCTAGCCCTATTATTAAGAGCAAACTCAGCCAAAGGCAAAAAAGAACCCAGTCATCCTGATCAGCAGACACAAAGCATCTTAGATAAGTCTCCAATGTCTGGTTTGTTCTCTCAGTTTGACCATTGGTCTGAGGATGAAATGCCGAGGAGAAAGACAATTGAACACCTAGTTTAGAACAAAAAGTCCTCCAAAATCTGGAAACAAACTGGACTCCTCTGTCAGACACAATGTTCTCAGAAATGCCGTGTAAACGAACCACGTGCTGAAGGAACAACGGCACCAATTCAGAGGAGGAAGGCAACTTAGGTAATGGCACAAGATGTATCATTTTGGAAAACCTATCACAAATTACCCGGATGGTGGTCATTCTCTGAGAAACAGGAAGATCGGAAATGAAATCCATAGAGATATGGGTCCATGGTCTCTTGGGCACAGGCAATGGCATCAACAAACCACTAGAGCGAGAGCAAGGCTTGGAGCGAGAGCAAGTCCCGCAGGACTGCACAAATTCCCTGACATCGCGAGACAAGGTAGGCCACCAAAAGGACCGACTAACCAAGTCTCTGGTACCAAAAATTCCGGGATGCCCAGCCAATGCGGAACAATGAATCTCAGACATCACACTCTTTTTCCATTGGTCCGGGACAAACAATTTTCCAACAGGGCAGCGCTCGGGCCTATCCTCCTGACACCCCTCCAGAGCAAGTCTCAAATTGGGCGAGATGGCGGAAAGAACTACACCCTCTTTCAAAATAACAGAAGGATCAGATAACTCAGGAGAGTCCGCAAGGAAACTCCTCGAGAGGGCATCCGCCTTAACATTCTTAGTGCCAGGAAGAAAGGAAACCACAAAATTAAAACGTGTGAAAAACAAGGCCCACCTGGCCTGTCTAGGATTGAGTCGCTTGGCAGATTCCAGATAGACCAGATTCTTATGGTCCGTAAGGACCACCACCTGATGTTTGGCTCCCTCCAGCCAATGTCTCCACTCTTCAAAAGCCCACTTCATGGCCAATAACTCCCGATTACCCACGTCATAATTACGTTCAGTAGGAGAAAATTTTCGAGAGAAAAAGGCACAAGGGTTACTTTTAGAGGTCTCTGGATCTTTTTGGGACAAAACGGCACCTGCCCCAATTTCAGAGGCATCAACCTCCACCTGAAATGGCAGAGAAACATCAGGCTGCCGTAGAACAGGAGCAGAAGTGAATCTCTGCTTAAGTTCCTGAAATGCAGAGACTGCCTCAGGAGGCCAATTCACCACATCAGAACCCTTTCTGGTCAAATCAGTTAATGGTTTAACAATAACCGAGAAATTACCAATAAATTTACGATAAAAATTGGCAAAACCCAAAAATCTCTGAAGAGCCTTTAATGAAGTAGGTTGGACCCAATCACAGATGGCCTGAACCTTGACCGGGTCCATTTCAATAACAGATGGGGACAAAATGATTCCCAGAAATGAGATCTTCTGTACGCCAAAAAGACACTTTGATCCCTTCACATACAGAGCATTCTCTCTCAAAATTTGGAATACAGTTCGAACATGTTTCACATGAGAGTCCCAGTCATTAGAAAAAATCAAGATATCATCCAAATAAACAATCAGAAATTTGTCCACAAAATCCCTGAAAATGTCATTCATGAAGGACTGGAAGACGGAAGGAGCATTAGTGAGCCCAAAGGGCATCACTAGGTAATCAAAATGCCCTTCAGGGGTATTGAATGCCGTCTTCCATTCATCCCCGTGCTTAATGCGAATAAGGTTATACGCCCCCCTGAGGTCAAGCTTGGTAAACCAAGTAGCGTTTTTCACCCTGGAAAACAGGTCAGAAATCAAGGGTAACGGGTATTGATATTTCACAGTAATATTGTTCAAGAGACGATAATCAATACACGGCCTTAATGAACCATCTTTTTTGGCCACAAAGAAAAAACCGGCACCTAAGGGTGAAGAGGATGGTCTGATATGACCCTTCTCCAATGATTCCTTGATATAAGACCGCATAGCGTCATGTTCAGGTACAGATAAGTTAAAAAGGCGACCTTTAGGGAATTTACTACCCGGCACTAATTCAATAGCGCAGTCATAGCTCCTATGGGGAGGCAAGGATGCAGATTTACTTTCGCTAAACACATCAGAAAAATCAAACAAAAAGTCAGGAACATCCTGAGCCTGGGGGGAGGCAGAAAAAACAGGAGTGTTGGTATTAACACATTGGCAGCCCCAACTGGTTACAGACACAGATTTCCAATCCAAAACAGGATTATGAGACTGTAACCAAGGGAAACCCAGCACGATAATGTCATGCAGATTATATAGAACCAAAAATTTGCAGCACTCCTGGTGATCAGGTTCAACCCTCATTATCACCTGAGTAGAAAACTGGGGTTTATTCTCAGCCAAAGGGGTAGAATCGATCCCCAGTAGGGGAATAGACTTCTGTAGGGGTATCAAGGGAAACCCACAACGTTTAGCAAAATCATAATCCATCAGGTTAATAGCTGCTCCAGAATCAACAAAAGCCTGAGCAGAAAATGAGGACAGAGAGCATATCAGAGTGACAGTTAATAAAAACTTAGTCTGAACACTACCCAAGACAACTGAGCGTGCAAAACGTCTTCCCCGCTTAGGGCAGACTGAAATAGCATGAGAGGCATCACCACAGTAGAAACATAACCCATTGCGCTTTCGAAACTCATGACGCTGTGCCCCAGACACCACTCCATCACACTGCATGGGCTCAGAAGCTGGCTCACAAGGCAACACTACTCCACGCATACTTCTCCGCTCACGCAAACGTCTGTCAATTTGAATCGCTAATGACATAGAATCATTGAGACCAGAGGGGACAGGGAATCCCACCATAACATCCTTTACATTATCCGACAGACCCTTCCGGAAAAGGGCCGCCAAAGCGTCGTCATTCCATTTGGTCAGGACTGCCCACCTACGGAATCTCTGACAGTATAACTCAGCGTCATCAAGCCCCTGATTTAATGCCAACAAGGCTTTTTCAGCTTGATCAGTGACATTAGGCTCATCGTACAATAACCCCAAAGCCTGAAAAAATGCATTAACATCACTCAAAACAGGATCCCCAGGTATCAGGGAAAAAGCCCAATCCTGAGGATCGCCGCGCAGGAGAGAGATGATAATTTGAACCTGCTGCGCTGCGTTTCCTGAGGACTTAGATTTTAAGGCAAAAAACAATTTACAATTATTTTTGAAATTCTGAAACTTAGCTCGATCCCCTAAAAACAAATCTGGCATGGGGATCCTAGGTTCCACAACAGGCAACCTAGCAAGATATGCAGCAATACTCTGAACCTCAGTGGCAAGCTGATCCACACGGCCAGACAACTGTGCAAACTCCATTGGGAGAAAAGACCCTCCCCAGCACCCAGAGATACA
This sequence comes from Oophaga sylvatica, assembly GCA_033576555.1. NCBI lineage: Eukaryota > Metazoa > Chordata > Amphibia > Anura > Dendrobatidae > Oophaga > Oophaga sylvatica. The sequence continues at coordinate 15,627,607 of JARQOD010000009.1, forward strand.
GAGGGAAAAAAATGCAACAAACAGAAAAATATCTCTGACAACTCTGACAACCTTTCTTCTGTCACAATATTTTTTCCCTTCTGTGAGTACCATTCAATTTTTGGGCCGGTGATACTGTTATGTTACGGTAGCTGAGGAGTGCAGGTAAAAAAGGCAATACACCAGAGCAGTTGGAATCTATGAGATTGCAGTACCCTGACTAACCACCGCAACTAGAGGCAGCCGTGGAGCGTTCCTACGTTGGTCCTAGACGCCTCGTCACAGCCTGAGAAACTAACTACACCTAAAGATAGAAATAGGAAAGCTATCTGCCCCGGAGCAGACCCCAAAGATAATAGAAAGCCCCCAAACATGTAATGGCGGTTAGACAAGAGGAAATACTGACACAGAAAGAAAATAGTATGAGCAAACGCTGGGGCCAAAACTATCTAAATAGAAAAGGACAGGAAGGGTACTTACTGCAATCTCAGAAAACCCTGAAAAACACCAACTCTACTAATTTCAAAATCACCTGAGATCACACGACCTCTACCACCTAAATTAGTTCTCTGGTGTAACAAAATCAAGACAGCAGCCACTGAAAAAACTGGAAAAGCAAAAGTACAAAACTCAGTGGCTGAACAAACTGAGAGGGCAAAAGCCCCCGGAGGGGACCCAGAAGGCCCCCACAGAAGTGCAGGACAAAATGCAAAAATATAGCACAAACACAAAAGAAGAAAATGTCTTATCTGATAGCAGGAGATGCAGACACGACACAGCAGGCTACAAGGGAAACTGGAAAGAAGGATTCAGACCAGAACAATTGATCACCGGCAACCCTGATGGGAAAATGACTCCCTTATATAAGACCAGTCAGTAACACCTGATTCCCAGTCCTCACAATCTTCACTAGTACCGCTTGTAACCACCAGAGGGAGCCTCTGCTCAGAACTCATCTCAAACCCATTCACAACATCTGGACATTGAAGGTGCCTTCAGACACAAGGAGGAGACTCTGTGAAACTCCACGCTGGTAGCTACTGAACATATGTGTTGTTTTGGGCACAGACTGGTAGAGTCTGGACCCGGATAGAAAGGGAAATCTATCTAAGTGTAATTAGTGGCTCGACAAGCCCAGGTCTTATGTTTATGATTTGTTTTATCTGTTTGCTGTGGACTTTAATAAAGCTGGTTGCGGCCAGTTTTTACCAGAACTGCTGTCTCTGAATGAACTGTTTCTATGCCATTCTGTCTACCCAGACGGCGATCCCAGAGCTATATCCCCTGAAAAGCTTACAATGTATACATAGTATCTGCCAGCAATGTCTTACCTGACATAATATCCTATGTATTGTGGGTCAATACTGTGTACGTGTCACGCTGTCTCTGGATAGAGGTGGACCGGGGTCTATGCTGACCCTGAACTGGGGTCCTGACTAGTCCCTCTACCTGAAGGTACTGTTAAGGGTACAGAGGTCCAGGCCGCCAGCGTAACCCTGTCTCCTGTAGATCCCTGACCACTGTAATCTAGTCCTGAGAAGGACCCTGATTACCACCACAGGGAATGGGCAGGTCACAGCTTACACACAGTCTTAGACAAACGAGACAGACAAGGGGTAAAGAAAACACAGCCTTGCATACAACACTTCCACTACAGAGGAACACAAAAGGTTAAGGAGATAAACAATAAGCGAGGAGAGGAAAAACCACAACAGGCACTCTTAGCTTAAGTCTTCTCAGAAACGATCCGCTCTGCTGGTCTGAATGAATGCTTTCACCGGCAACTTCCCCAGCAGACCAGCAGGTATATGAAGGAAGCTAATTAACAAAACATCAATCGCAGCTGGGCGAGGCTGGTCAGCCCAGCACCGAGAGAGAAAGAATTAACTCCCTCAGTGCCGAAAAACACCCAGCACCAGAAACTCAGCTGTGCGAAGTCAGGGTGTGCAATCGCGACGATCTCCGCCGCGACACACCCGTGACACATTATCGTACTAGGCTTCCCTTGGTTACAGTCTCATAATCCTGTTTTGGATTGGAAATCTGTATCTGTAACCAGTTGGGGCTGCCAATGTGTTAATACCAACACTCCTGTTTTTTCTGCCTCCCCCCAGGCTCAGGATGTTCCTGACTTTTTGATTGATTTTTCTGATGTGTTTAGCGAAAGTAAATCTGCATCCTTGCCTCACCATAGGAGCTATGACTGCGCTATTGAATTAGTGCCTGGTAGTAAATTCCCTAAAGGTCGCCTTTTTAACTTGTCTGTACCTGAACATGACGCTATGCGGTCTTATATCAAGGAGTCATTGGAGAAGGGTCATATGAGACCATCCTCTTCACTCTTAGGTGCCGGTTTTTTCTTTGTGGCCAAAAAGGATGGTTCATTAAGGCCGTGTATTGATTATCATCTTTTGAACAATATTACTGTGAAATATCAATATCCGTTACCCTTGATTTCAGACCTGTTTTCCAGGGTGAAAAACGCTACTTGGTTTACCAAGCTTGACCTCAGGGGGCATATAACCTTATTCGCATTAAGCACGGGGATGAATGGAAGACGGCATTTAATACCCCTGAGGGGCATTTTGAGTACCTTGTGATGCCCTTTGGGCTCACTAATGCTCCTTCTGTCTTCCAGTCCTTCATGAATGACATTTTCAGGGATTTTGTGGATAAATTTCTGATTGTTTATTTGGATGATATCTTGATTTTTTTCCAATGACTGGGACTCTCATATGAAACATGTTCGAACTGTATTCCAGATTTTCAGAGAGAATGCTCTGTATGTGAAGGGATCAAAGTGTCTTTTTGGCGTACAGAGGATCTCATTTTTGGGATTCATTTTGTCCCCATCTGTTATTGAAATGGACCCTGTCAAGGTTCAGGCCATCTGTGATTGGGTCCAACCTACTTCATTAAAGGCTCTTCAAAGATTTTTGGGTTTTGCCAATTTTTATCGTAAATTTATTGGTAATTTCTCGGTTATTGTTAAACCATTAACTGATTTGACCAAAAAGGGTTCTGATGTGGTGAATTGGCCTCCTGAGGCAGTCTCTGCATTTCAGGAACTTAAACAGAGATTCACTTCTGCTCCTGTTCTACGGCAGCCTGATGTTTCTCTGCCATTTCAGGTGGAGGTTGATGCCTCTGAAATTGGGCAGGTGCCGTTTTGTCCCAAAGAGATCCAGAGACCTCTAAAAATAACCTTTGTGCCTTTTTCTCTAGAAAATTTTCTCCTACTGAACGTAATTGTGACGTGGGTAATCGGGAGTTATTGGCCATGAAGTGGGCTTTTGAAGAGTGGAGACATTGGCTGGAGGGAGCCAAACATCAGGTGGTGGTCCTTACGGACCATAAGAATCTGGTTTATCTGGAATCTGCCAAGCGACTTAATCCTAGACAGGCCAGGTGGGCCTTGTTTTTCACACGTTTTAATTTTGTGGTTTCCTTTCTTACTGGCACTAAGAATGTTAAGGCGGATGCCCTCTCGAGGAGTTTCCTTGCGGACTCTCCTGAGGTATCTGATCCTTCTGTTATTTTGAAAGAAGGTGTAGTTCTTTCCGCCATCTCGCCCAATTTGAGACTGGCTCTGGAGGGGTGTCAGGAGGATAGGCCCGAGCGCTGCCCTGTTGGGAAATTGTTTGTCCCGGACCAGTGGAGAAAGAGTGTGATGTCTGAGATTCATTGTTCCGCGTTGGCCGGTCATGCCGGAATTTTTGGTACCAGAGACTTGGTTAGTCGGTCCTTTTGGTGGCCTACCTTGTCTCGTGATGTCAGGGAAATTGTGCAGTCCTGCGGGACTTGCTCTCGCTCCAAGCCTTGCTCTCGCTCTAGTGGTTTGTTGATGCCATTGCCTGTGCCCAAGAGACCATGGACCCATATCTCTATGGATTTCATTTCCGACCTCCCTGTTTCTCAGAGAATGACCGTCATCTGGGTGATTTGTGATAGGTTTTCCAAGATGATACATCTTGTGCAATTACCTAAGTTGCCTTCCTCCTCTGAATTGGTGCCTTTGTTCCTTCAGCACGTGGTTCGGTTACACGGCATTCCTGAGAACATTGTGTCTGACAGAGGAGTCCAGTTTGTTTCCAGATTTTGGAGGACCTTTTGTTCTAAACTTTGTGTTCAATTGTCTTTCTCCTCGGCGTTTCATCCTCAGACCAATGGTCAAACTGTGAGAACAAACCAGACAATGGAGACTTATCTAAGATGCTTTGTGTCTGCTGATCAGGATGACTGGTCCTTTTTTGCCTTTGGCTGAGTTTGCTCTTAATAATAGGGCTAGCTCTGCCACTTTGATGTCTCCATTTTTCTGTAATTCTGGGTTTCACCCTCGATTTTCTTCAGGACAGACGGAGGCTTCTGTCTGTCCAGGTGTTGACTCTGTTGTGGAGCGTATGCAACAGATTTGGGACCAGGTAGTGGAGAGGTTGTCCCTCTCTCAGGAGAAGGCCCAGCGGTTTGCTAACCGGCATAGGACTGTTGGTCCTCAGTTTAAAGTGGGGGACTTGGTCTGGTTGTCCTCAAAAAATATTCCTATGAGAGTGGCATCTCCTAAATTTAAGCCTAGGTTCATTGGACCTTATAAGATCATGGAGATTCTTAATCCTGTTTCTTTTCGTTTGCTTCTTCCAGGGACATTTAAGATCCATAACGTGTTCCACAAGTCCTTGTTGAAGAGGTTTGTTGAGCCAGTGGTTCCTACTGCTTTGCCTCCTGACCCTGTTCTGGTTGAGGGCAATATGGAGTTTGTGGTTGAGAAAATATTGAATTCTCGTTTTTCTAGACGGAAACTCCAGTATTTGGTTAAGTGGAGAGGTTATTGTCAGGAAGACAATTCTTGGGTGTTTGCTTCGGACATCCATGCTAGGAGACTCATCCGTGCGTATCATAGAACTCATCCTGACCGACCTGGTTGCTCAAGTGAGGGTTCGGTAACCCCTCTTCAAGGGGGGGGTACTGTTGTGAATGGACTTGAAATGAGTTCTGAGCAGAGGCTCCCTCTGGTGGTTACAAGCGGTACTGGACTGTCCAGTGAAGATTGTGAGGATTGGGAATCAGGTGTTACTGACTGGTCTTATATAAGGGAGTCGCCTTCCCATCAGGGTTGCCGGTGATCAATTGTTCTGGTCTCACTCCTTGATTCCTGTTTCCTTTGTAGCCTGCTGTGTCGTGTCTGCATCTCCTGCTAACAGATAAGACATTTTCTTCTTTTTGTTTTTGTGCTTGATTTTTTTGCATTTTGTCCTGCACTTCTGTGGGGGCCTTCAGGGTCCCCTCCGGGGGCTTTTGCCCTCTCAGTTTAGTTCAGTCACTGATGTTTGTAGATTTGCTTTTTCCAGTTTTTTCAGTGGCTGCTGTTTTGATTTTGTTACACCAGAGAACTAATTTAGGTGGTAGAGGTCGTGTGATCTCAGGTGTTTTTGAAATTAGTAGAGTTGGTGCTTTTCAGGGTTTTTTGGGATTGCAGTAAGTGCCCTTCCTATCCTTTGCTATTTAGGTAGTTTGGGCCCCAACGTTTGCTCATACTATTTTCTGTCTGTGTCAGTATTTCTTCTTGTCTAACCGCCATTACATGTTTGGGGGCTTTCTATGTTCTTTGGGGATCTGCTCCGGGGCAGATAGCTTTCCTCTTTCTATCTTTAGGTGTAGTTAGTTTCTCAGGCTGTGACGAGGCGTCTAGGACCAACGTAGGAACGCTCCATGGCTGCCTCTAGTTGTGGTGGTTAGTCAGGGTACTGCAATCTCATAGATTCCAACTGCTCTGGTGTATTGCCTTTTTTACCTGCACTCCTCAGCTACCGAAACATAACAGAAGAGGTTCAGTGCAGTTCTAGTCTTGGAGGGAGAGGAGATAAGACTGAGATCTGACAGAGCTCCTGTAGCTCATCTTATACTGAAGTGGAGGCTAGTACGAGTGGGAAGGGATCACTCTAGCCTAGTCGGAGTTACATCTGAACCTGAAGCAGTTACCTCAGAACAAGCTCCTGTGTTCCCTATGAACGTGGAAAGTAACTCTCAGAGCGAGCATGAAATCAGTCGACAGAAGCTCCTGATAGCCACTCTGGACAGAGTCTTTGGAAGGAAAGAAGGAAGGGAACTACTGCAGTTAATACAACGAGGCAACTGAGGACAGGTCAGTGAGCACTGGAAGGAAAGCTGACATCTACTACCGCTGGTACCTGTGCTTATGTTAAGGGCAAGAGCAGGGCGACAGGCGAGTGGAGATAGAAGGACAAGTGACCAAGGTGACAGATCATCTTTACTTGATTAAACAGACACCGGAGTCCGAAGCATTGCTAGTACTTCACGACTAGTAATAAGATACACCGGAATCCTTGCTGGACTTCAAGTCACAGAAGGTAGCCCTAAGCGTTGATACGTAATTGGAGTCAGGGAGAACAGGGACTTTGAGCGGGACGCTGCAAAAGTAAGGACCTCGTTCTTGCCAACATCTGGGTACCAGAGACAGAAAAGACTCTACCACAATGTCGACCGGGCGTAGGAGTTGCATTAGGAGTTAAACCTGACTTCACGCAGGTTAAGACTCACATACATTACAAAGGGAAAGGAGGCCTTAAACCTGCTCAGCAATTCCCTGAATGTGCATTCTCCAATTTGACCAGCTCCCCGGGACATGCCTGCAACAACCACAACAGTAAAGGTATGAAAAGAGACTGACTTGTGTGTGACTGCATTATTATCTGCATCCGGCACTACCATATACTTCGAGGGACCAGTCCCACCTGTGGGGGACTTAACATCCAGCTGCCCCATAACATCCCCTCAGAAGAATCACCCTGCAGCGCTGGTCAAATTGATCAGACACCACAGGTGGCGTCACGAACTATCTTTATAATCCCCTGTAAATTTTCCCCCCCATTGTATGAGCGCCCAGGGCCACGGACCGAGCTCTGCTGCCAGTGACATCCCCCATAGACTTCCATGGGCTCGGTGTCGAGTACCCCATAGCCCTGGTACCCTAAGTGCGACTCATCTTTTGGCGTCACGAACAGGATCCGAAGCTTACTGGATGTGAGTCCTGTGTGCCTATTGAACTGTTTTCTGCAAAAAGACTGTTTACTATTTTTGTTATTTTTGGCGCCATTTTCCACCATTTTACCGCCATATTCGTGCCCTGAGGCGCTGGTGAAGAAGGTGGGCGTGCATTCGTGGGCGTGTACCCCCCCTGTGGCGCGAAAGTGATGGGCGCCCTCTCTAAATGCTACTATAATGTGAGAGCCTGCCCCACTGCTAAGGAGATCCGCCTCCTCTTCATTTTCTATGCCAAAAAGAGGAAGCGCAAATCCCGCCTCCACGGAAGAGACCAGATTGTTCCAGATGGAAAACACAGTCTGGCCTGGAGAGAGATGGCGGAAGGACAGGAGACGCTGTGTGGAGGAGCGGCGGCACGCAGGCCCCGTTCCCCAGAAGAGCAACCGCCTGTGCTGGAGCCGTCCCCAGTTCGGGACCCAGATCTAACAATGCTGGAATTGGAGGAAGTGAATGCGGTGCTTAAAAGCATGATTCAGCACCGTGAAGAGATGGAGGAGACGGAGAGAAGATGGCGTGCCCAGAAACAGCGGCTGCTGTGGGACGCAATGCTCTCTCCCCCAGGAACAAAGCCATTACCTGTGCTCCCTGTGCCACCACAGCCAGCGGCTGATGAGAAACCGGAGGCCGCCTCCAAAAGTGCTGATCCCGACTCAACCGATGAAGCGGCGGGAGAGAAGGAGGCTGAGGAGGCCCTGCCCGTTCCGGAGTACCAGCCAGGCCTGGAGGCCGCAGCGGAATGCCGATCCCCGGTAGGGACACCGGAGGAGACCCAGCCGTCCGTGATGGAGCAGCGACAGCAGCAGGTTAGTGCGCCCCCAACTGCGCCACTGCGCGCGCCTGCATCCTGCTTTGCACCACTGAGCACGTCTGCATCCTGTCCAGCATCTTACGCTGCAACAGCGACCCCTATTGAGCAAGACCTATATTCTGAAGAGGCACCCGTTAGGCCTCCAGTCAATCGCAGAAGAGAAGTAAGGACTGTGGCTACTCAAACACAGATCGCAGGCCATGACCTTCTGGTAATGAGCTCCAGAGGACATCGCATACTTCCAGCCCCAGGTGTGGAAGATGTCGCTACAATCTGTAAAGAAGAAGAACAGTAGGACCCAGACAGGGTTTACTGCACTTGTATAAAGTTGAAGAAGTTGAAGAAATTTGCACTTTATTGATATGTCTGATGATGTTTGCATAGTTTGCATAAATTTTGCATAGAATACCCCAGTTGGGTAATAAGAAATATAGTACTAATTTGAATAGTATTGAAGTATAATTTGATTTAACTTGAAATGTGTTTCATTATGCAAAGACTGCGTGGCTGTGGACTGTGCCAGCCCAAAAACTTTCATTGTAAATAGTTCGCACTTTGGTGCCCCATCTTGGTTTTACACAAAGCCTTCTCTACCTCTGAAGAAAAACCCGTATGGTGTGGCCTAGAGTGAGGTCTGCAGCTCAGAAGTCCTGCAGCCCACCCAGGACCCACGTGGGAGGTTTTTGGTGCGGGTCCTCCACAAGAATCTTGTCTTATACTGTATATATTTATGTGAAAAGTATTTTTGATATTTTTCTAATGTCCATTGTACAAAATGTAACGTTCAAGAGTCCTTACCTCCCGCAAGGGATGAGTTTAAAATGTTGATGTTATATGCAAAACAAAAATGTTTTTCTTTTCTATTTCAGCCCGGGAGTGCTGAGTTTAACTAGGGGGGGATGTGTGGCCCAGCTGCGCTTGGTACACATGTTTCCTGGAAAATGCACAGATAAGGTAATTGTGAAGCCTGATATTCATTCACATCACACACTTCCAACACTGCCACCAGAGGGCAACTTAGACTATTTAAGTTAGTGTGACGTAGCGGTAGTCGGTCAGTAGAGAGAGGAAGAGGTTCAGTGCAGTTCTAGTCTTGGAAGGAGAGGAGATAAGACTGAGATCTGACAGAGCTCCTGTAGCTCATCTTATACTGAAGTGGAGGCTAGTACGAGTGGGAAGGGATCACTCTAGCCTAGTCAGAGTTACATCTGAACCTGAAGCAGTTACCTCAGAACAAGCTCCTGTGTTCCCTATGAACGTGGAAAGTAACTCTCAGAGCGAGCATGAAATCAGTCGACAGAAGCTCCTGATAGCCACTCTGGACAGAGTCTTTTGAAGGAAAGAAGGAAGGGAACTACTGCAGTTAATACAACGAGGCAACTGAGGACAGGTCAGTGAGCACTGGAAGGAAAGCTGACATCTACTACCGCTGCTACCTGTGCTTATGTTAAGGGCAAGAGCGGGGCGACAGGCGAGTGGAGAAAGAAGGACAAGTGACCAAGGTGACAGATCATCTTTACTTGATTAACCGGACACCGGAGTCCGAAGCATTGCTAGTACTTCACGTCTAGTAATAAGATACACCGGAATCCTTGCTGGACTTCAAGTCACAGAAGGTAGCCCTAAGCGTTGATACGTAATTGGAGTCAGGGAGAACAGGGACTTTGAGCGGGACGCTGCAAAAGTAAGGACCTCGTTCTTGCCAACATCTGGGTACTAGAGTTGAGCGATACTTTCCGATATCCTAAAGTATCGGAATCGGAATGGTATCGCCGATATCACTAAAATATCGGCGATACCCGATACCGATACCGGAAGTCCCATGTAAGTCTATGGGAACAAAATATCGCAACTAAAAAAACCCCATTCTTTCCTTGTAAACACTAAATATACACACATAGAATACATATATATATATATGTCATTGTGACATATATATATACATATATGTATAGTTTATACACTTCTACATAGTAAAATATCCTCTGATTCAATTGCCGGGTAAAGCCGGCTTCAGTGAAAAGACAGAAGCACCCGACATGAAATGACACTTGGTGTACATAGGGTTAACCATGTATTTTCATGTCGTTTGCTATCTGATTTGCACAAACAATTAAATCAGTCTATGTGTGCAAAATTTCACACCTGTAGGGGTTAATTAAAGGTGTAAATTCGTTGTAAAAAAAACGGACTTTTTTGCTACGAATTTACACCTTTAATTAACCCCTACAGGTGTGAAATTTTGCACACATAGTCTGATTTAATTGTTTGTGCAAATTAGATAGCAAAGGACATGAAAAGACATGGTTAACCCTATGTACACCAAGTGTCATTTCATGTCGGGTCATAGGTCATAGGTGTTTGGTCTGGATGCCGAACTTTACTGTTCGGGTTCGCCCATCTCTACTTGCAAAATCACCAATCTATAGCACTAGCTTCTCCAAGAGCAGTTCTCCTAATCACAGCTCTGACTATCCTGAGCTATGTGCTTGTTCAAGTGCCATTATCTCTATATGTACCGTAAATACAGTGATAGCAGTGTACATTATAAAACAAATCACTAATAGCTGAATGTGTTACAGCAGAACTTTATAGTTCTACTAATACTATAACTCAGCCTATCCTATCAGAAACAAAGAAGTAAAGAGCAACATAGCTCTGACCTGCTCCAGAGACAAATTGAGAATATTTCTTTAATTGTAACCACAACAATACCAGCACATTAAAAAGTTGTTGTTGTCCAATGTCCATATAGTACTATATTATGCTAAACAGTGGCCAGAGACCGCCATACCATGCCACAATAGTCCCATAGTTTGTTTTCATAGGACAGTGCGATTCTGTGCCTGCACACAGCCATATACTTTGCATAAAGTACCATATTCTACCTGCAAAGAACCAAATTGTGTGTTTGCAGTCCTACAATGAGCCTATATTGCACCCAATAAACTACACATTAGACTCAAATTAGAGTAATACTTGCCCATGTACATAGATGCCAGAGAGAACCACGTTTGTAAGTTACTGTGTATAACAACGCACATTATTCCATATTGTGCCCTGTTTGATTGATCCGATTCCTAACTGAAGGTGGTTTTCCAATCCTTAAAGAAAACTTCAAACTTGCTCCAAATAGTAAAACATAATCTAATATATTCATGTTTTACCCTTACCCCTCCTGTGCTGCTGGCCACAGGACCAACCGTGTGTTGCTTTCCATTGCGCTTGACAGCAGTGATTGGCTGCCTGAGTGACATGGCATTCAATCGACCTCAAAGCATGGTTAACAACTCCTGAAGGTTCTCAGCTCCCAAAACTTTCATGAATGGGCTAATCTCTAAATCCCACCCTTGCCCACTCAAATTGTATAAAATATAGACATGCGGACCCTCGATTTTACCTGATCCGTAGACCATATTGTTTTATATCCATTCAGGAGTTAGGAACACTCTGGCACAACAAGATACTTCTCTTTTATATCCTAAATATGCATGCATGCTAATATTCTGTTACTTTTGATGATGCCAAACCCTATATAGATTTGTATAATCATTGGGTCACATGGCAAAACAAAAATAGGGACAAAGTCAAGTTTGACACCAAATCAGACAAATTCACATTTAGGAGAATCAAAGAACAATCAGACTAATGATCTGTTGAGACTGGGTACACCTTTAGAATACATATAGCCAGTGGCACAACATAAATCTTTTACACGTCAATGCAAAGTCAATAACATGACCCTCTATAATTGAAAATAAAAATAGTTTGCGCACATAAAAACTACAAGACACAAAAGGATCTGTAGAAAAATAGGAATATGCATGTGTCAAATGGAAAACAATACATAAATTCAGACGCACTCTGTAGAACAGTTTGAGATGCAGATGTAATAATACAGTAATAAATAAATATTGCACTAAGACCCGTGAGAAAAAGGTGATGAGAAAAGCCTGTAGTCTATTATGTAGTAAACCCCAAACCAAAGGACTAAATAGTCATAATACGCATAAGGTATTTATTCATATGGGTATTAATATGGACAAACCCTGAAAAAGTAAAAGAGGTCCTCTTTTAACGATGGAGCAGAAAAATGCTGCAGAAATCCTAAAAAACCTTTTATGCAGAAAGGTCAGAAGAAATTGACACTGTCCCGGCCGGTGACAGCTCAGATGAATGAGTATTAGTGGTGCACTGTGGAGAAAATAGTCCTGTTTGCACAGGTTTTACCTGACAACCCCGATGGGTCACTTGCAATAGAAAGTCCAATTTCAGCCTCCTCTGGCCTGCTGACAACCCCGATGGGTCACTTGCAGTAGAAAGTCCGACTTCAGCCTCCTATGGCCCGCAGACGAAACTTACATCCGTTGATGAAAGCCGGTGATCTCTGGCCTCCGTGGCCAGATCAGGAACGCCGGCTGATGATGTTGAATCCTCGCTAGGAAGAAGGATGTGGGCAGGACCTGTTGGTAAACTAGCCTGCCTCAAGCACAGTAGTACACAAAATCGCAATATCTAACTGTCCCTCAGAGTGAGCAGAGTAGCGTTCTGTCCCTAACTGAGTTCACAGCACAGTGACGCTAAAATGGCTGCGGCGCCTTTTATAGTGCATTCTGACATCATTTCAGCAGCCAATCACAGCCATGCCATTAGTTAAGATGACCGCAGCATTACAGGATGTGCCCACACTTCATAAGATTCATCATTGGCTGACTAACATCACATTGCCTCTCAAAGAATTATGGGAACTTCCGATTCCGGTATACGATATTGAAAAAGTATCGGAATTAAGTATCGGAATTCCGATAACGCGAATATCGGCCGATACCCGATACTTGCGGTATCGGAATGCTCAACACTACTGGGTACCAGAGACAGAAAAGACTCTACCACAATGTCGACCGGGCGTAGGAGTTGCATTAGGAGTTAAACCTGACTTCACGCAGGTTAAGACTCACATACATTACAAAGGGAAAGGAGGCCTTAAACCTGCTCAGCAATTCCCTGAATGTGCATTCTCCAATTTGACCAGCTCCCCGGGACATGCCTGCAACAACCACAACAGTAAAGGTATGAAAAGAGACTGACTTGTGTGTGACTGCATTATTATCTGCATCCGGCACTACCATATACTTCGAGGGACCAGTCCCACCTGTGGGGGACTTAACATCCAGCTGCCCCATAACATCCCCTCAGAAGAATCACCCTGCAGCGCTGGTCAAATTGATCAGACACCACAGGTGGCGTCACAAACTATCTTTATAATCCCCTGTAAATATTCCCCCCATTGTATGAGCGCCCAGGGCCACGGACCGAGCTCTGCTGCCAGTGACATCCCCCATAGACTTCCATGGGCTCGGTGTCGAGTACCCCATAGCCCTGGTACCCTAAGTGCGACTCATCTTTTGGCGTCACGAACAGGATCCGAAGCTTACTGGATGTGAGTCCTGTGTGCCTATTGAACTGTTTTCTGCAAAAAGACTGTTTACTATTTTTGTTATTTTTGGCGCCATTTTCCACCATTTTACCGCCATATTCGTGCCCTGAGGCGCTGGTGAAGAAGGTGGGCGTGCATTCGTGGCGTGTACCCCCCCTGTGGCGCGAAAGTGATGGGCGCCCTCTCTAAATGCTACTATAATGTGAGAGCCTGCCCCACTGCTAAGGAGATCCGCCTCCTCTTCATTTTCTATGCCAAAAAGAGGAAGCGCAAATCCCGCCTCCACGGAAGAGACCAGATTGTTCCAGATGGAAAACACAGTCTGGCCTGGAGAGAGATGGCGGAAGGACAGGAGACGCTGTGTGGAGGAGCGGCGGCACGCAGGCCCCGTTCCCCAGAAGAGCAACCGCCTGTGCTGGAGCCGTCCCCAGTTCGGGACCCAGATCTAACAATGCTGGAATTGGAGGAAGTGAATGCGGTGCTTAAAAGCATGATTCAGCACCGTGAAGAGATGGAGGAGACGGAGAGAAGATGGCGTGCCCAGAAACAGCGGCTGCTGTGGGACGCAATGCTCTCTCCCCCAGGAACAAAGCCATTACCTGTGCTCCCTGTGCCACCACAGCCAGCGGCTGATGAGAAACCGGAGGCCGCCTCCAAAAGTGCTGATCCCGACTCAACCGATGAAGCGGCGGGAGAGAAGGAGGCTGAGGAGGCCCTGCCCGTTCCGGAGTACCAGCCAGGCCTGGAGGCCGCAGCGGAATGCCGATCCCCGGTAGGGACACCGGAGGAGACCCAGCCGTCCGTGATGGAGCAGCGACAGCAGCAGGTTAGTGCGCCCCCAACTGCGCCACTGCGCGCGCCTGCATCCTGCTTTGCACCACTGAGCACGTCTGCATCCTGTCCAGCATCTTACGCTGCAACAGCGACCCCTATTGAGCAAGACCTATATTCTGAAGAGGCACCCGTTAGGCCTCCAGTCAATCGCAGAAGAGAAGTAAGGACTGTGGCTACTCAAACACAGATCGCAGGCCATGACCTTCTGGTAATGAGCTCCAGAGGACATCGCATACTTCCAGCCCCAGGTGTGGAAGATGTCGCTACAATCTGTAAAGAAGAAGAACAGTAGGACCCAGACAGGGTTTACTGCACTTGTATAAAGTTGAAGAAGTTGAAGAAATTTGCACTTTATTGATATGTCTGATGATGTTTGCATAGTTTGCATAAATTTTGCATAGAATACCCCAGTTGGGTAATAAGAAATATAGTACTAATTTGAATAGTATTGAAGTATAATTTGATTTAACTTGAAATGTGTTTCATTATGCAAAGACTGCGTGGCTGTGGACTGTGCCAGCCCAAAAACTTTCATTGTAAATAGTTCGCACTTTGGTGCCCCATCTTGGTTTTACACAAAGCCTTCTCTACCTCTGAAGAAAAACCCGTATGGTGTGGCCTAGAGTGAGGTCTGCAGCTCAGAAGTCCTGCAGCCCACCCAGGACCCACGTGGGAGGTTTTTGGTGCGGGTCCTCCACAAGAATCTTGTCTTATACTGTATATATTTATGTGAAAAGTATTTTTGATATTTTTCTAATGTCCATTGTACAAAATGTAACGTTCAAGAGTCCTTACCTCCCGCAAGGGATGAGTTTAAAATGTTGATGTTATATGCAAAACAAAAATGTTTTTCTTTTCTATTTCAGCCCGGGAGTGCTGAGTTTAACTAGGGGGGGATGTGTGGCCCAGCTGCGCTTGGTACACATGTTTCCTGGAAAATGCACAGATAAGGTAATTGTGAAGCCTGATATTCATTCACATCACACACTTCCAACACTGCCACCAGAGGGCAACTTAGACTATTTAAGTTAGTGTGACGTAGCGGTAGTCGGTCAGTAGAAGAGGAAGACGAAACTTACATCCGTTGATGAAAGCCGGTGATCTCTGGCCTCCGTGGCCAGATCAGGAACGCCGGCTGATGATGTTGAATCCTCGCTAGGAAGAAGGATGTGGGCAGGACCTGTTGGTAAACTAGCCTGCCTCAAGCACAGTAGTACACAAAATCGCAATATCTAACTGTCCCTCAGAGTGAGCAGAGTAGCGTTCTGTCCCTAACTGAGTTCACAGCACAGTGACGCTAAAATGGCTGCGGCGCCTTTTATAGTGCATTCTGACATCATTTCAGCAGCCAATCACAGCCATGCCATTAGTTAAGATGACCGCAGCATTACAGGATGTGCCCACACTTCATAAGATTCATCATTGGCTGACTAACATCACATTGCCTCTCAAAGAATTATGGGAACTTCCGATTCCGGTATACGATATTGAAAAAGTATCGGAATTAAGTATCGGAATTCCGATAACGCGAATATCGGCCGATACCGGATACTTGCGGTATCGGAATGCTCAACACTACTGGGTACCAGAGACAGAAAAGACTCTACCACAATGTCGACCGGGCGTAGGAGTTGCATTAGGAGTTAAACCTGACTTCACGCAGGTTAAGACTCACATACATTACAAAGGGAAAGGAGGCCTTAAACCTGCTCAGCAATTCCCTGAATGTGCATTCTCCAATTTGACCAGCTCCCCGGGACATGCCTGCAACAACCACAACAGTAAAGGTATGAAAAGAGACTGACTTGTGTGTGACTGCATTATTATCTGCATCCGGCACTACCATATACTTCGAGGGACCAGTCCCACCTGTGGGGGACTTAACATCCAGCTGCCCCATAACATCCCCTCAGAAGAATCACCCTGCAGCGCTGGTCAAATTGATCAGACACCACAGGTGGCGTCACAAACTATCTTTATAATCCCCTGTAAATATTCCCCCCATTGTATGAGCGCCCAGGGCCACGGACCGAGCTCTGCTGCCAGTGACATCCCCCATAGACTTCCATGGGCTCGGTGTCGAGTACCCCATAGCCTTGGTACCCTAAGTGCGACTCAGAAAGACTAGAAGCAATGGGATGAAACGGAATGGGAGGAGACACAGATTAGATATTAGAAAACATTTTTTGACAGATAGGGTGATCAATGAGTGGAACAGGCTGCCACAAGAGGTGGTGAGTTCTCCTTCAATGGAAGTCTTCAAACTGGACAGACATCTTGATTTAGTGAATTCTGCTTTGAACAGGGTTGGACCAGATGGCCCAGGATGTCTCTTCCAACTCTACCATTCTATGATTCTATGACTATGGGTGCATTATATTGAATGGACGACTATGGGGTGCATTATGCTGTATGGACTATGGAGTACGTCATACTATACAGTGGACCATAGAATGCATTATATTGTATGGATTATGAGGTGCATTATACTGTATAGACTATGGGGTGCATTGTACGTTATGGACTATGGGGTGCACTGTACTGTATGGACTATGGGATGCATTATAATATACAGAGGACTATGGGGTACATTATACTGTATGGACTATGGGGTACATCATACTATACAATGGACTATAGGATGCATTATACTGTATGGACTATGGGTGCATTACACTATATACTGTATGGTGGACTATGGGGTGCCTTATACTGTATGGACTATGGGGTGGTTATACTGTATGGACAACTATGGGGTGCATTCTGCTGTATGGACTATGGGTACATTATACTATAAGAGAAATATGGGGTGCATTAAACTCTATGGACAATGGGGTGCATTGTACCGTATGGACTATGGGGTGCAGTAACCATCACAGAGGGCTGGGTTTCATTATACTGTATGGACTATACGTGCATTAAACTGTATGGATTATGGGGTACATTGTACTGTATGGACTATTGGGTGTATTATACAGAGGACTATGGGATGCATTGTGCTGTATGGACTGTAGGGTGCATTATACTATACAAAGGATTATGGGGTGCATTATACTATATGGACTATGAGGTGCATTATACTATACAGAGGACCATAGTATGTATAATACTGTATGAACTATGGGGTGAATTATACTCTATGGACGATGGGGTGCATTGTACTGTACGGACTATAGGATGCATTATACTGTATGGACAACTATGGGTGCATTATGCTGTATGGACTATAGGATGCATTGTAGTGTATGGACTATGAGGTGTATTATACTATACAGAGGACTATGGGGTGCCTTATACTGTATGTACTATGGGGTGCATTATGCTGTATGGACAATGGGGTGCACAATACTATACAGTGAACTATAGCTTGCATTAAAGTGGGTACGGAAAGTATTCAGTCCCCTTTAAATTTTTCACTCTTTGTTTCATTGCAGCCATTTGGTAAATTCAAAAAAGTTCATTTTTTTCTCATTAATGTACACTCTGCACCCCATCTTGACTGAAAAGATAACAGAAATGTAGAAATTTTTGCAAATTTATTAAAAAAATTGAAATATCACATGGTCATAAGTATTCAGACCCTTCGCTCAGACTCTCATATTTAAGTCACATGCTGTCCGATGTGATCCTCCTTGAGATGGTTCTACTCCTTCATTGAGGTCCAGCTGTGTTTAATTAAACTGATATAACTTGATTTGTAAAGGCACACATCTGTCTATATAAGACCTCACTGCTCACAGTGCATGTCAGACCAAATGAGAATCATGAGGTCAAAGGAACTGGCCAAGGAGCTCAGAGACAGAACTGTGGCAAGGCACAGATCTGGCTAAGGCTACAAAAGAATTTCTGCAGTAACCAAGGTTCCTAAGAGCACATTGGCCTCCATAATCCTTAAATTGAAGAAGTTTGGGACCACCAGAAGTCTTCCTATACCTGGCCATCCAGCCAAACTGAGCAATCGTGGTAGAAGAGCCTTGGTGAGAGAGGTAAAGAAGAACCCAAAGATCACTGTGGCTGAGCTCCACAGATGCAGTAGGGAGATGGGAGAAAGTTCCACAAAGTCAACTATCACCGCAGCCGTCTACCAGTTGGGCCTTTATGGCAGAGTGGCCCGACGGAAGCCTCTCCTCAGTTCAAGACATAAAAAGCCCGCATAGAGTTTGCTAAAAAACACATGAAGGACTCCCAGACTGAGAAATAAGATTCTCTTGTCTAATGAGAAAAAAAAATAGAATTTTTGGTGTTTAATTCTAATGGGTTTGTGGGAAAAAACCAGGCACTGTTTCTTCACCTGCCCAATACAATCCCAAAGTAAAACAGGTGGTGCCATCATGCTAGGGGGGTTTTTTTCCCCAGCTGCGGGGACGGGAACGACGGTTGAAAATTAAAGGGGAAACATAAATGGGGCCCAAGTACAGAGATATCCTGGTGAAAACCTCTTCCAGGTCCCTCTGGCCCTCGGGATTTGGGGCCAAAGGGTTTCCCACCTTTAAAACAAGAAAATGACTTTTAAGAACAAAACCCTAAAATTTAAAAAAGGAGGGGTTCAGAAAAATCTGTGAAAAATTTTTGGGGCAGGCGAAACCAGAGCCCTGCCCAAAACCCAAATTTCCCCCATCTCTGGAGAGACCTAAAAAGGGCTGTCCCCAACGTTCACCATCAAACCTGAGGGAAAACGGGAGAGGATCAAAAATAGAAAAAATGGAAGGGGGACCCCTCAAAATCCAAGTGTAAAAAACTTTTTGGCATAACCCCCAAAAAACCCAAAAGACTCATGGCTAAAACTACTCAAAAGGGGGTTTCAAATCAATACTTGGAGCAAAGGGTCTAAATTTAATTAGGACCATTGAAATTTCAGTTTTTTTTTTTTAATAAATTTGAAAAAAAATTTTCTACATTTCGGGGGGTTTTTTTTTCAGTCAAAAGGGGGGGCGGGGGTGTAAATTAATGAGAAAAAAAAATGAATTTTTTTTAATTTACCAAACAGTTGGCCTGTGAAAATTTTTTACCTTGGTCGTCAGGGGGCAGGCAATTTCAAAAAAAGAAGCTGGTCAAATTTTAAAAAGTTTTCATGAATGATGAAACAAAAGACAGGTATTTATTTTTTGTAGTTTGGGAAAACAATTTAAATTTGGGTTTTAAAAGTTGAGGCCAAAATATAAATTCTTCCGGTTTAAGGGGGCCCCCTGAAGTCATTGTTTCTTTCTGCAGGGGTTTTTGGGAAAATGAATGTTAAAGCTGTATTTTTTTGGGGGTAAAAACAGGGTTTTTTGGGTTTTTTTGGGGTCTTTTTTTCTGAAAAGGGGGCCCAATTTTAAAAATTTAAATTGGGGGTTTTTTTTGGGTGTGGGGCGAAGAACAGCAAAAAAGCAATGCATGTTTACAAATGTGTTTGCATATGTGACTCACCATTTGTGGGGGGGGGGGCAAAGTAATCACCGAAAAAACAGTGTATGTTTTCAAATGTTTTTGCATATGTGACTCACCCCGCGTGAACTGTGCAATTCCCCCATTGGGAAATAGGTGGGCAAAACAGTTCAGCAAGCTGGAAAGCCCCCAAGGAAAAGGTTTTGGGTTTGTTTTGAGCCCGTAAGCAATTTGGGTATTTTGTTTGGGGGTGGGGTGCCCCCTGCAGGTCCTTTT
>JARQOD010000009.1:15647466-15661112 GCA_033576555.1 Oophaga sylvatica
GTCGGTCTGCGACCTCCTCCTCCGGTGCGTCGGTCTACGACTTCCTCCTCCGGTGTCTCTGTCTGCGACCTCCTCCTTCTGTCCATCGGTTTGCGCGTCCTCCTCCCCCGGTCCATCGGTCTGCGACCTCCTCCTCCTCCGGTCCGTCGCTCTGTGACCAACTCCTCCTCCTGTGTGTCTCTCTGCGACCTCCTCCTACTCCGGTCCGTCACTCTGCGACCTTCTCCTTTTCTAGTCCTCCATTTTGTAATCTCCTCGTCCATCGGTCTGCGACCTCTCCCTCCTCCTCCAGTCCATCGTTCTGTGACCTGCTCTGGTCCGTCGGTCTGCAACCACTTCCTGCGATCCGTCGGTCTGCGAACTCCTCCTTCGGTGCGTCGGTCTGCGACCTCTCCTCCTTGTCCGTCGGTGTGCGAACTGCTTCCGTCCATCGGTCTGCGACCTCCTCCTCCAATCCGTCGTTCTGCATCTCCTCCTTCTCCAGTCTCCGTTCTGCAATCACCTCCTCCGTCGGTCTTTGATCTCCTCCTCCGGTGCATCGGTCTGCGACCTCCTCCGGTGTGTTGGTCTGCGACCTCCTCCCCGGTGCGTCGGTCTGCAACCTCTTCCTCTGTTCCGTCGGTCTGCGACCTCCTCCTCTGGTGCGCCGGTCTGCGACCTCCTACTCCGGTCCGTCGGTCTGCGACCTCCTTCTCCGGTCCGTCGGTCTGCGACTTCCTCCTTCGGTGCATCGGTCTGCAACCTCTTCCTCCGTTCCGTCTGTCTTTGACCTCGTCCTCCTGTGTGTCAGTCTGCGACCTCCTCCGGTGTATTGGTCTGCGACCTCCTCCTTCGGTCCGTCGGTCTGCGACCTCCTCCTCCAGTGCGTCGGTCTGCAACCTCTTCCTCTGTTCCGTCGGTCTGCGACCTCCTCCTCTGGTGCGCCGGTCTGCGACCTCCTACTCCGGTCCGTCGGTCTGCGACCTCCTTCTCCGGTCCGTCGGTCTGCGACTTCCTCCTTCGGTGCATCGGTCTGCAACCTCTTCCTCCGTTCCGTCTGTCTTTGACCTCGTCCTCCTGTGTGTCAGTCTGCGACCTCCTCCGGTGTATTGGTCTGCGACCTCCTCCTTCGGTCCGTCGGTCTGCGACCTCCTCCTCCAGTGCGTCGGTCTGCAACCTCTTCCTCTGTTCCGTCGGTCTTCAACCTCCTACTCCGGTCCGTCGGTCTTTGACCTCCTCCTCTGGCGCATCGGTCTACGACCTCCTCCTCTGGTCCTTCGGTCTGCGACCTTCTCATCCTCCGGTCCGTCGTTCTGCGACCCCTCCTCCTTTTCCTCCTATCCGTCGCTCTGCGAACTCCTTCCGTCCATCGGTCTGAGACTTCCTCCTCCAGTCCGTCGTTCTGCAATCTCTCCCTTCTCCAGTCCTCCGTTCTGCAATCTTTTCGTCCGTCGGTCTGCGACCTCTTCCACCTCCGGTCCGTCAGTCTACGACCTCCTCCTCCGGTCCGTCGGTCTGCGACCTCCTCGTCTGGTCCGTCGATCTGCGACCTCCTCCTCTGGTGCATCGTTCTGCGACCTCCTCTGGTGCATCGGTCTGCGACCTCCTCCGGTGATCCGTCTGCGACCACCTCCTCCTTCTGTCCGTCGGTCTGCGACCTCCGCCTCCAAAGGTCCGTCGGTCTGCGACCTGCTCCTCCTCCGGTCCGTCGTTCTGCGAGCTACTCCTCCTCCAGTCCGTCCTTCTGCGATTACTCCTCCGGTTCGATGGTCTGCGACCTTCTCCTCCTCCGATCTGTCGGTCTGCGACCGCCTCCTCCACCGGTCCGTCGGTATGCGGCCTCCTCCGGTCCATCCCTCTGCGACCTCGTCCTCCTGTCCGTCGGTCTGCACCTCCTTCTCCTGTTCATCGGTCCGCGACTTCCTCCTCCTTTTCCTCCTGTCCGTCGGTCTGCGAACTCCTTCCGTCCGTCCGTCTGCGGCCTCCTCTTCCTCCAGTCCGTCGTTCTCTAATCTCCTTCTCCAGTCCTCCGTTCTGCAATCTTATCGTCCGTCGGTCTGCAACCTCTTCCTCCTCCGGTCCGTAACTCTGTGACCTCCTTCTCTGTTCCGTCGGTCTGCGACCTCCTCCTCCGGTGCGTCAGTCTGCGACCTCCTCCCGTGCGTCGGTGTGCGACCTCCTCCTCCGGTGTCTGTCTGCGACCTACTCCTGCTTCCGTCCGTAGGTCTGCGAACTCCTCCGGTCCGTCGCTCTGCGACCACCTCCTCCTCCGGTCCGTCGCTCTGCGACCACCTCCTCCTCCGGTCCGTCGGTCTGCGACCTCCTCCGGTGCGTCGGTCTGCGACCTCCTCCTCCGGTGTCTGTCTGCGACCTCTTCCTCCTTCTGTCCGTCGGTCTGCGACCTCCTCCGGTATGTCGCTCTGCGACCTCCTCCTACCCCTGTCCGTTGGTCTGCGACCTTCTCTAGTCCTCCGTTTTGTAATCTCCTCGTCCATCGGTCTGCGACCTCTACCTCTTCCTCCAGTCCGTCGGTCTGCTATCTCCTCTGGTCCGTCGGTCTGCAACCACCTCCTGCGATCCGTCGGTCTGCGAACTCCTCCTTCGGTGCGTCGGTCTGCGACATCCTCCTCCGGTCCGTCGGTCTCCGACCACCTTCTGCGGTCCATCAGCCTGGGCCCTCCTCCTTCGGTGCGTCGGTCTACGACCTCCTCCAATCCTTCGGTCTGCGACCTCCTCCGGTCTGCGACCTCCTCCGGTCCGCCAGTCTGCGACCTCCTCCTCCGGTCCATCACTCTGTGACCTCCTCCGGTCCATCGCTTGCGACCTCCTCTTCCTCTGGTCTGCGACCTCCTTCTCCGATCCATCATTCTGCTTCCATCGGTCTGCGACCTCCTCCTTCTCCTGTCCGTCGCTCTGCGACCGCCTCCTACTCCGGTCCGTCAGTCTGCAATCTTCTCCTCTTTTCCTCCGTTTTGCAATCTCCTCGTCCGTCGGTTTGCGACCTCATTTTCCTCCGGTCCGTCGCTCTGCGACCTCCTCCTCCTCCAGTCTGTCGTTCTGCAATCTCCTCCTACTCCAGTCCTCCGTTCTGCAATCTTCTCGTCCGTTGGACTGCGACCACTTCCTCCTCCGCTCCTTCGGTCTGCGACCTCTTCCTCCTCCGCTCCTTCGGTCTGCGACCTCTTTCTCCTCCAGTGTGTCGGTCTGCGACCTCCTCGCGGTTTCGTCGGTCTGCGACCTCCTCCTCTGGTGTGTCTGTCTGCGACCTCCTCCTCCGTCGCTCCAGTGGTCTGCGACCTCCTCCTTCAAAGGTCCGTCGGTCTGAGACCTCCTCCGGTCCGTCGCTCTACCACCTCCTCCGGTCCGTCGCTCTGCGACCGCCTCTTACTCTGGTCCGTCGTTCTGCGATCTTCTCCTCTTTTCCTCCGTTTTGCAATCTGCTTGTCCGTCGGTTTGCGACCTCCTCTTCCTCCTCTGGTCCGTAGGTCTGCGAACTCATTTTCCTCCGGTCTGTCGCTCTGCGACCTCCTCCTCTCCACAAGTATTCAAGCAGCTGACAGCACTCGGGAGTTAGCACGGATGCACGTTCAGGCGTTCAAGGATCCAAATGAACAACAGTCCAACGAAAAAATAGGAACAGCATCCAATCCAGGTGAAGTATAACAAGTCTTTATTCAGCCACCATAAAATACGACGTTTCGGCCATTTTCAGGCCTTTATCTGCGACCTCCTCCTCCTCCAGTCTGTCGTTCTGCAATCTCCTCCTACTCCAGTCCTCCGTTCTGCAATCTTCTCATCCGTTGGACTGCGACCTCTTCCTCCTCCGCTCCTTCGGTCTGCGACCTCTTCCTCCTCCGGTCCGTCGGTCTGCGACCTCTTTCTCCTCCGGTGCATCGGTCTGCGACCGCCTCCTCTGGTGCATAGGTCTGCGACCTCCTCCGGTGCGTCATTCTGCGACCTCCTCCTCCAGTGTGTCGGTCTGCGACCTCCTCCGGTGTGTCGGTCTGCGACCTCCTCCTCTGGTGTGTCTGTCTGCGACCTCCTCCTTCAAAGGTCCGTCGCTCTACCACCTCCTCCGGTCCGTCGCTCTGCGACCGCCTCCTACTCCGGTCCGTCGTTCTGCGATCTTCTCCTCTTTTCCTCCGTTTTGCCATCTCCTTGTCCGTCGGTTTGCGACCTCGTCCTCTCTTCCTCCTCTGGTCCGTCGGTCCCTGCGACCTCCTCCTTCGGTGCGTCGGTCTGCGACCTCCAATCCTTAGGTCTGCGACCTACTCCGGTCCTTCGGTCTGCAACCTCCTCCTCCGATACGTCGGTCTGCAACCTCTTCCAGTCCGCCAGAGTGCGACCTCCTCCGGTCCTTCGGTCTGCAACCTCCTCCACCGATACGTCGGTCTGCAACCTCTTCCGGTCCGCCAGAGTGCGACCTACTCCGGTCCTTCGGTCTGCAACCTCCTCCTCCGATACGTCGGTCTGCAACCTCTTCCGGTCCGCCAGAGTGCGACCTCCTCTGGTCCGTCGCTCTGCGACCTCCTCCTCCGGTCCATCGCTCGCGAGCTCCTCCGGTCTGCGACCTCCTTCTCCGGTCCGTCGCTCTGCGTCCATCGGTCTGCGATCTTCTCTTTTCCTCCGTTTTGCAATCTCCTTGGCCATCGGTTTGCGACCTCCTCTTCCTCCTCTGGTCCGTTGGTCTGCAACTTCCTCCTGTCCGTCGGTTTGCGACCACCTCCTGCGGTCCGTCGGTCTGCGACCTCCCCCTTCGGTGCGTCGGTCTGCGACCTCCAATCCTTAGGTCTGCGACCTCCTCCAATCCTTCGGTTTGCGACCTCCTCCGGTCCTTCGGTCTACAACCTCCTCCGATACGTTGGTCTGCGACCTCTTCCGGTCCGCCAGTCTGCGACCTCCTCCTCCTCCGGTCCGTCGCTCTGCGACCTCCTCCTCCAGTCCGTCGCTCGCGACCTCCTCCGGTCTGCGACCTCCTTCTTCTCCGGTCCGTCGCTCTGCGTCCATCGGTCTGCGACCTCCTACTTCTCCGGTCCGTCGCTCTGCGACCGCCTCCTACTCCGGTCCGTCGGATTGCGATCTCCTTCTCTTTTCCTCTGTTTTGCAATCTCCTCGTCCGTCGGTTTGCGACCTCCTCTTCCTCCTCTGGTCCGTCGGTCTGCGACCTCCTCCTTCTCCGGTCCGTCGCTCTGTGACCTCCTCCTCTGATACACCAGCTGTGACCTCCTCATCTGGTCCGTCCGTCTGCAACCTCTTCCTTCGGTACGTCGGTCTCTTGATTCCATTTTATCCTGTGAATAGGCAACTTGCTAAGTGATCACGCTCTCCTTTGGAGTTTGACTGCTGGGAAATACTACTTCTCCATTTATTGTTTTGAGACTGCTGGATATGGCAAAGTGCTACAGACACTGTGTAATCTCCAACCTTTCTTATCTGGAGAGCCACATTCAGCTCTGAGAGAGTGTTGCAAGCCACAACCCGATCCCTCTCGGAGTAGTGACATCCTTCTCCTGACCTCCCCCAAAGTCAGGTCACCCAAAGCCCCAATTACTGTTATAATGACAGCCAAAGCTTTCCCATAGAAATTAAACCGAGGCCGTATATTTATATCCAATGGTTGCCACCTTATCGCGATTCAGTATTTTTGCATCAAGCACTCCCACCACACTATCACATCCAGCTTATAGAACCTCCTGCGAACCCCTTCACAACCTTTGACGCATATATATATACATGTCATAGATCTTGTCCCCGCACTCCATGCGGGCTCCGGCGCTGAGCCCACATGTTTTACGGCACATGTCAGCTGATTTTATCCCCCCAACAGCCTCGGGTGGAATCGCAATCCTCCCGCGGCTATTAACATGTTAAATACCGCTATCAATCTTTGACAGCGGCATTTATCATGCTCGCTCCTGAAGCATGTCACAAATTCCGCCCATCGGCGCTTGTGTCACATGACCGCGGGTCGCCAATGGGTTACCATGACAACCCGGGGTCTGCAGGAGACCCCTGTGATTGTCATTGCTGGATCGCTTTGAGCAGTTTAGCTACACAATACAGGGCTATGCAGCTTCTAGACTCCCATGGAGACTACTGAAGCAAGTGAAAAGTAAAAAGAAAAAATGTTTTTAAAAATATATAAAAAAAATAATAAAATATAAAAGTTCCAATCCCCTCCACCCATTTGCAAATAAAATAAAAATCCACATATTTGGTATTGCCGCGTTCAGAAACACCCAATCTATCAAAATATAAAATAATTAATCCGATCGATAAACGGTGTAGTGAGAAAAAGAAAATGCCTGAATTACATTTTTTTTTGTCGCCGCAACATTGTAATAAAATGCAATAACAGGCGATCAAAACATCGTATCTGTACTAAAATGATATCAATGAAAACGGCAGGTTGGCGTCCAAAAAATAAGCCCCTGCCCCAGATCACGAATAATGGAGACGCTACAGGTCTCGGAAAATGGCCCCATTTTTTTTCTTGCAAACTTGGGATTTTTTTCACCAAAACAGAACCTATACATGTTTGGTATTTGTACACTCGTAATGACCTGGAGAATCATTATATCATTATGGCAGGTTAGTTTTAGCATTTAGTGAACATCGTAAAAGAAAACACAATAAGTTAAAAACCACTGTGGAATTGCACTTTTTTGCAATTTCACCGCACTTTGATTTTTTTTCCCTTTCTCCAGTGCACGATGTGATAAAACCAATGGTGTCGTTCAAAAGTACAACTCGTCCCGCAAAAAAAAAAACAAGCCCACACACGGCCATGTTGACCAAAAAATTTAAAAGTTATAGTCTGGGAAGAAGGGGAGCAAAAAAACGGAAAAGCAAAAACTGAAAACTCCAAGGTCATGAAGGGGTTAAAAAACCTTCTGCCACTGACAGGATCTTCCTATTTGCAGATAAATTAAATATAGTAATCTCTAAAACCAGGAGGCCAGTATATGAGCATCCAGATTTGCTCTTCGGTGCAGGGCTGGTCACCGTCTGATGACCTGCTCTTCATAGCTGTTTCTACCGGACCTGGTGCTGATGCATCAAGCTGGCAGACAGCCATGAGACACGCATCATGGGCCTGCGAGCCACATGTGGCTTCTGAGCCACAGGTTGGGAATCCCCTGGTATAGGGCAGTCTGTATCTCTCTTAGTGTGGAAAAAATTGATCCTCTAATTAGGTTTACCAGGTTTTTTCAAAAAAACTTTGGTCCAAATTACCACTTAATGTATTTGTTGCCGATTTTAGCAAAGAAACTTGACAATGTATCACAGTACAGAGCTAATGAGTGGGGTGTTATACATTCTGTAATAAGCACCATTCCTGTCAGAGTTCTTGTAACACTTACTTTTTGGAGGGAGAAAAATAAAATGTATGACCTTTAAAATTTGACTGCGTTGTATTACTGCAGTGAGGTCCCTCCTTCCATCATGTCCCCAGGTTTCAGGAGCCTAGTGTATTCAGCTATGATGACCTAAAATGGACCCCAGAGCTGTCTATACACCCAGAGTAAAGCCTAAAGGGGTTGGCCACCACTTTACATGTCCCTTTCATGTGAGGGAACTGCTATAGATGACACTTCACTAAATACCTTGCTTCTCAAATCCTTCTGGAACCTTAGCTGCTCTCCTGCTCACATGCTGCCTGGCTGAGAATCCTCTCACTTGTGATGTCACCACATTCTGACTCTGTGATCTTGTCTTCGGATTCTGGTGTGACTTCATATGACACACCCACACACGTAATTGTGACATCACAATGGTGTGACTTCATATGACACTCACACACGTAAATGTGCTAGTTATATCACATAAAATCCCAATAAAATGCAAAGTATCAAGTATTTGTGAAGTATAAAGGAAACAATGCATGGTTTTCTAATTATTCTAATTATTTTAATAACATAAATCTGGAAATTGTGACGTGCATTTGTATTTAGCTCCCTGTAGTCTAATACCCCATAATACATAAAATCCAGAGTGACAATTTGCCTCCAGAAGTCACATTATTAGTAAATTGAGTCCACCTATGTGCAATTTAATCTCATTGTAACTACTGTAAAGACCTCAGAGGTTTGCTTGAGAACTTTAGGGATCAAACAACATCATGAAAAAAAATATATAAACCTTATATCAACCCCTGAGTCCCTCTGTATACCCCGCAAAATCTTTTTAATTTCTCCCTCGCTGTATGGTAATCTCGGTCCGGTCCGATGGGTGTTGCTTCTGGCCTCTCCATCCCTCCCTCACGCTGCTCCTTGCTGTCCTCCTTTAACTGACGTGGATAACACTTCCTGCGTCATCTACTTCACCGCGCGACATTTTGCGCCTGCGCAGAAATATCACGTATCATGTTCCGGCTCATGTATCGCGACTACTTCCATGTACCGGAAATACATTTGCCGTCGTATGCTCACTTCTGTTTTTGACTTTGCCCACAGTTAGGCAAAGTATACTGCGCAGGTGCGAGACGCGATATTTCTGCCAGGCGCGTAAATTAAAGAAGGAGGATGGAGAGCAGCAGCCGGGAGGGAGAGATGGAGAGGCCCTAAGCAACACCCAACACCTTGTGACAGGTTTGCTTTAAATAATAATAATTAAAAAAAAATAACCTAAGCTTTGAAAATCTCACAGAGCACTGTTTAATCCATCATCCAAAAATGTAAGCAGTATGGCACAACTGCAAACCTACCAAGACATAGCCGTCCACCTAAACTGACATACCAAGCAAGGAAAGCACTAATTAGAGAAGCAGCCAAGAGGCCCTTGGTCACCCCTTAAGATCTGCAGAGATCTACAGCTCATGTGGAGAATCATCCACAGGACAACTATTAGTCATATACATATCTGGCCTATAACTAAGAATGGCAAGAAGAAAGACATTTTTGAAAGCAAGCCATAACAAGTTCTATTTGCAGTTTGCAAAAAAGCCATATGTGGAAGAAAGTGCTCTGGTCAGATGAGAAGAGTATAACTTTTTGGGATGATTGCAAAACACTGTGTTGGAAAACTAACACTGCACATCACCCTGAAAACATCAAGCCCACTGTCAAACGTGGTGGCAGCATCATGTGATGGGGTTGCTTTACTTCAGCAGGGACAGAGAAGCTAGTCATAGTTGATGGGAAGATGAACGGAGCTAAATAGAAGGAAATCCTGGTGGAAAACCTGTCAGAGGCTCCAAAAGACTTGAGACTGGGGCGTAGTTTCACCTTCCATCGGGACAACGACCCTAAACATACTGCCATGGCTACAATTGACTGGGCCATTCAAACAAATGAATATACCTTGATTTAAACCATTCAAGTCCTGACCTAAATCCTATTGAGAATATGTTGCAAGACTTGAAAATTGCTGTTCACAGACACTCTCCATCCAATCTCACTGAGCTAGAGCTAGCTTGCAAAGAAGAAAGGTCAAACATTTCAGTCTCTAAATCACATATGTCAAGACCTGCGACACCGGGTGAGTCCTCTTAGTATATTTGGAGGCTTCCTACCCTGCATCGCACTTTCAACTATGATACAGTTGAAAGCACTGTATTGAGCACTATGTGGGGCCATTATACTGTATGGAAGGCAATGCAGGGCTCTGTGTTCATTCCCCTATTATCTACATATATTTCATGTTCATTCCATATCCAAGGTGCATAAGAAAATCTATAATACCTCTCCATATATTTGGACCTATAAGTTTGGTTCATTCTTTTTATCTATTCCTTATGTTTATTCATTTTAGCTTGTCTATTTGTGGTGAAGAGGGGCATGATGTGGGGCTTTGTGGAGAAGGGGGGCATGACGAGGGGCTTTGTGGAGAAGGGGGGGCATGATGTGGGGCTTTGTGTAGAAGGGGGGCATGATGGGGGGCTTTGTGGAGAAGGGGGGGCATGATGAGGGGCTTTGTGGAGAAGAGTTGCATGATGAGGGGCTTTGTGGAGAAGAGGGGCATGAGGGGCGGCATGGTGAGGTGTTTTGTGGAGAAGGGGGCATGATGAGGTGCTTTTTGGAGAAGGGTGGCATGATGAGGGGCTGTGTGGAGAAGGGGGCATGATGAGGATCTTTGTGGAGAAGAGGGGCATGATGAGGGGCTTTGTGGAGAAGAAGAGCATGATGAGGGGCTTTGTGGTGACGGGGGCTGTGGAGAAACAGGGGATCGGCGGGCACCCAAGTCTGCTAGCCGAAACCACATGGACCAGGGATTGTCCCGCCTAACACCCGCTCTCATGTTAAACGTGGGTATAACACTACACATACAACACAGGGTTAGGGTAAAATAGTGTGGCAATACTTTATTGAACCACAACGCCCAATAGCAAACAGAAAATTCCCAGCAATTACCCCCAACATAGTGCACATTACGGGGCCTCACCCTTCTGCTGACTCGCCTGGATGATGATAGATGTTACGTCAGAGCTCACAGGGTCGATATTCCACCTGTGATATACACACAGAGAATAGATATTGACAAGCGTTGGGAGATGACCAAGAACAGTCCATAGAGTCCGTACAAGGTCCAAAGCCAGTTGACGCAACGTCAGAGCTCCCGGGGTCGCTATTCCACCTGTGATATACACGCAGAGAAGAGATAACAACAAGCTTAGGGAGGTGACCGTCCATACTGTCCATACAAGGTCCAAAGCCAGTTGACACGAGAGTCACCACCTGGCTTATCCGACCATCTCCATGTAACCAGGCGACCAGTGGGTCACAAAACCTGGCTTTCTCCAAACATATCCATGGTTCAGAGATGGTCACTGGATCAGTTCTGTGTCCTTCCAACCGGAGCCGACAACCCCTAGGTTGATTCCCAAAGAATCATAGATCTATGTCCCTCGTGATGGTGCCATGATGAATTGGCTGCAGTCCTGTCTCTCGCATATTGAGTGTTGTGCAGAATGTCCAACTGGTAGCTCTCTGTGTGATGAGATGAGATCTGAACTGCTCTCTTTGTCTCTTGAGTCTTTTTTGTGCCCGAGGCATGTAAGCTATTTTTAGATTTACCCAGTGTGCTTCAAATCATCCTCACAGCCTTTCCCTATCTACCTTCGAAGTCAACACACTGGTTATAGAATACAATACACAATTAGCATATCAGCTCACAATAAACACAGATAAACACACACTATGTACAAGTCACTGTTACAGACTTACATAGGTGTTAAATCGTATGCAAGTCTGTCTGCAACCTCTTCCTCCAGTCCGTCGGTCTGCGACCTCCTCTTGCGGTCCTTCGGTCTGCGACATTCTCCGGTCCGTCGCTCTGCGACCTCCTCCTCCTTTTCCTCCTGTCCGTCGCTCTACGAACTCCTTCCGTCCATCGGTCTGAGACCTCCTCCTCCAGTCCGTCGTTCTGAAATCTCCCCCTTCTCCAGTCCTCCGTTCTGCAATCTTTTCGTCCGTCGGTCTGCGACCTCTTCCACCTCGCTGCGTCGGTCTGCGACCTCCTCCTCTGGTCCGTCTGTCTGCGACCTCCTCCTCCTCCGGTGTGTCGGTCTGTGACCTCCTCCTCCAGGGTCTCTATCTGCGACCTCCTCCTCCTTCTGTCCGTCGGTCTGCAACCTCCTCCTCCTGTCTGTCGGTCTGCGACTTCCTCCTGCGGTGCGTCGGTCTGCAACCTCTTCCTCTGGTCCGTCGGTCTTCGACCTCCTGCTCCGGTGTGTCGGTCTGTGACCTCCTTCTCCGGTGCGTCGGTCTTCGACCTCCTCCTCCAGCGCGTCGGTCTTCGACCTCCTCCTCCAGCGGTCGGTCTGCGCCTCTCCTCGGTCCGTCGGTCTGCGACCTCCTCTGGTCCGTCGCTCTGTGACCATCGTTCTCTAATTTCCTTCTCCAGTCCTCCGTTCTGCAATCTTTTTGGCCGTAGGTCTGCGACCTCTTCCTCTCCGGTCCGTAGGTCTGCGACCTCCTCCTCTGGTCCGTCGGTCTGCGACCTCCTCCGGTGCGTCGATCTGCGACCTCCTCCTCCGGTGTCTGTCTGCGACCTCCTGCTTCCGTCCGTCGGTCTGTGACCTCCTCCGGTCCGTCGGTCTTCGACCTCCTCCGGTCCATCGTTCTACGACCACTTCCTCCTCCGATCCGTCAGTCTACGACCTCCTCCTCCGGTCCGTCGGTCTGCGACCTCCTCCTCCTGTGCGTCAGTCTGCGACCTCCTCCTGAGCATCGGTCTGCGGCCTCCTCCTCCGGTGTCTCTGTCTGCGACCTCCTCCTCCTTCTGTCCGTCGGTCTTCGACCTCCTCCTCCAAAGGTCCGTCGGTCTGTGACCTCCTCCTCCTCCGGTATGTCGGTCTGCGACCTCCTCTGGTCCGTCGGTCTGCAACCACCTGCTGCGACCCGTCGGTCTGAGAACTCCTCCTTTGGTGCGTCGGAGGATGAGATGCACCGGAGGATGAGATGGTCGCAGAATGACAGACCGGAGGAAGAGGTCGCAGACCGACGCACCGGAGGAGGAGGTCGAAGACCGACGCACAGGAGGATGTCGCAGACTGACGCACCGGAGGAGGAGGTCGAAGACCGACGGACCGGAGGAAGAGGTCGCAGACCGATGCACCGGAGTAGGAGGTCGCATACCGACGGACCGAAGGAGGAGGTCGAAGACTGATGGACTGGAGGAAGAGGTTGCAGACCGACGCACCGGAGGAGGAGGTCGCAGACCAACGGATCGGAGGAGGAGGTCGCAGACCGACGCACCCGAGGCGAAGGTCAAGTACCGACGGATGAGGAGATTGCAGAACGGCGGACTGGAGAAGGAGGAGATTTCAGAACGATGGACTGGAGGAGGAGGTCGCAGACCAACGGACGGAAGCAGTTCGCAAACCGACGGACCGGAGGAGGAGGTAGCAGACCGACGCACCAAAGGAGGAGTTCGCAGACCGATGGATCGCAGGAGGTGGTTGCAGACCGATGGACCAGAGGAGGTCGCAGACCGACATACCGGAGGAGGAGGTGGTCGCAGAGCAACGGACCGGAGGAGGAGGTCACAGACCGACTGACCTTTGGAGGAGGAGAATGCAGACCGACGGACAGAAGGAGGAGGAGGTCGCAGACCGACACACTGGAGGAGGTCGCAGACTGACGCTCCGGAGGAGGTCGCAGACGGACGCACCTGAGGAGGAGGTCGCAGACCGACGGACCGGAGGAGGAGGTCGTAGACCGACGGATCGGAGGAGGAAGTGGTCGTAGAGCGACGGACCGGAGGAGGTCGCAGACGGATGGACGGAAGCAGGAGGTCGCAAACAGACACCAGAGGAAGAGGTCGCAGACCGATGGACCTGAGGAGGAGGTCGCAGACTGACGTACCAGAGGAGGAGGTCGCAGACCGATGCACCGGAGGAGAAGGTCGCAGACCGACGGACCGGAGGAGGAGGTCACAGACAATGCGCCGGAGGAGAAGTTCGAAGACCGACGCACCGGAGGAGGAGTTCGCAGACCGACGCACCAGAGGAGGAGGTCGAAGACTGACGGACCGGACGAAGAGGTTGCAGACCGATGCATCGGAGGAGGAAGTCGCAGATCGACGGACCGGAGGAGGAGGTCGCAGACTGACGGACAAGAATAGGAGGTCGCAAACCAATGCACAGGAGGAGGAGGTCACAGACCGACGCACCGGAGGAGGAGGTCGAAGACCGATGGACCGGAGGAGGAGGTGGCAGACCGACA
>JARQOD010000009.1:15661212-15676344 GCA_033576555.1 Oophaga sylvatica
CACCCGAGGCGGAGGTCAAAGTCCGACGGATTAGGAGATTGCAGAACGGCGGACTGGAGAAGGAGGATGAGGAGGTCGCAGACCTACGGACAAAAGCAGTTTGCAGACCGACGGACCGGAGGAGGAGATAGCAGACCGACGCACCGAAGGAGGAGTTCGCAGACCGAGATCGCAGGAGTGGTTGCAGACCGCGGACCAGAGAGGCGCAGACACGGACTGGAGAAGGAAGCGCAGACCGATACGAGGAGTACAAACGGGACTAGAGAAGGAGAAGGCACAGACGACGGATCGGAGTAGAGAGTG
Source organism: Oophaga sylvatica (assembly GCA_033576555.1). Lineage (NCBI taxonomy): Eukaryota > Metazoa > Chordata > Amphibia > Anura > Dendrobatidae > Oophaga > Oophaga sylvatica. The sequence continues at coordinate 15,661,516 of JARQOD010000009.1, forward strand.
CAGACGATGACCGAGGAGGAGTTGTCGCAAACGAGGACCGAGGAGGAGTCGAAGACCGACGCGACGGAGGAGAGGTCGAAGACGACGGACCGGAGGAGGAGGTGGTCGCAGAACGACGGACCGGAGGAGAGTCGAGACCGACGCGCCGGAGGAGAGGTCGAAGACCGACGCACCGGGAGGAGTCAAAGACTACGGACCGGAGGAAAGTCCAGACCGATGCACCGGAGGGAAGCGCAGACGACGGACCGGAGAGGAGGTCGCAGACTGACGAACAGAGTAGGAGGTTGCACCGCCGGAGGAGGCGCAGGCCGATGGAGGAGGTGAAGACCGATGGACCGAGAGAGGTTGCAGACCGACGCACCGAGGAGGAGGTCGCAACCGACGGACCGAGGAGGAGTGTGCAGACCGACGACCGAGGAGGTCAGACTGGAGAGGAGTCGCAGACGACGGACGGAGGAGGAGGTGCAGACGACGGACCGGAGGAGGAGGTGCAGACGAGACCAGAGGAGGCGAGACCGAGGACTGAGGAGGGGTCGCAGACCGACGGACCAGAGGAGGGTCGCAGACCGACAGACGGAGGAGGAGGTCGCAGACGACGGACCGGAGGAGGAGGTGCAGACGACGGACGGAGGAGGAGGTCGAGACGACACCGAGAGTCCAGAGACACCGGAGGGTGCAGACGAGGTCCGCAGGAACCGACCATGACCGGAGGAGAGGTGCAGACCGAGCACGGAGGAGGAAGTCGCAGACCGACGGACCGGAGGAGGAGGTCGCAGACGACGGACAGGATGGAGGTGAAAAGACGCAGGAGAGCGTCGACGACGGACGGAGAGGAGGTGCAGACCGACGACCGGAGGAGGAGGTCGCAGACTGACGACCAGGAGGAGGAGGTCGCAGGACGACGCACGAGAAGGAGGAGGAGGTCGCACGACAAGAGTCGCAGACGAGGGACGGAGGAGAGTGCAGACCGACGACCGAAGGAGGAGTTCGCAGACGACGGTGAGGTGTGAGGAGAGAGGGGCGCAGACGAGGGATAGAAGGAAGGTCGCAGACCGAGGACTGGAGAGGAGATTAGCAGAACGACGGACTAGGAGGGAAGGTCCAGCGACGGCGAGAGAGCAGACGATACGAGGAGGAGGTCGCAGACGAGACGGAGGAGGAGGTCGCAAGACCGACGGACCGGAGAGGAGGTCGCAGACGACGGACCGGAGAGGATGGTCGCAACGACGGACCGGAGAGGAGGTCGCAGACGACGGACGGAGGAGAGTCGGACGCACCGAGAGGAGGTGAAGAGGAGGGTCCAGACCGACAGACGGAGGAGGAAGTCGCAGACCGACGGACCGAGGAGGAGGTCGCAGACTGACCGGACACGGAGGAGGAGGGTCGCAGACCGAGACCGGAGGAGAGGTCGAAGACCGAGGGACGAGGAGAGTTGCAGACGACGACCGGAGGAGGAGTCGCAGACCGACGCGACCGAGGAGGAGGTCGACGAAAGGAGAGGTTGAGGGAAGAGGAGTTGTCAGAACGACGCCCTGAGAGGAGGTTCAAGACGTCGGAGAGGACGACGACGTACCAAGGAGGAGTCGCAGACGACGATGAGGAGGTCAGACGAGACAGAGAGGAGGTCGCAGACCGACTACAGGAGGAGGAGGTCGCAGACGACGAACCTGGAGGAGGAGGTCGCAGACCGACGGACGAAGGAGGAGGTCGCAGACAGAACCGGAGAGGTCGCAGACGACCCGAGGGGAGGTCGCAGACGACACGGAGGAGGAGGTCGCAGACCGGGAGGAAGGTCGCAGAGATGCAAGGAGAGTGAGCGCAGACTGAAGTACCGGAGAAGAGGTCGCAGACCGACGAACGGAGGAGGAGGTTCGAAGACATGGACCGGAGGAAGAGGTTGCAACCGACGCACCGACGGAGGAGGTCGCAGACCGACTGACGAAAGAGGAGGGGTCCAGAAGAACCGAGGAGGTCGCAGACCAACGGACCAGAGGAGGAGGTCGCAGACCGACGACAAAAGATTGCAGAATGGAGGACTGGAGAAGAGATTAGAAACGACAGACTGGAAGAAGAGGAGGCCGCACGACGGACGGAAGGAGGTCGCAGACCGACGGACCGGAGAGGAGGTGCAGAGCGACGGACCGGAGGTTGTCGCATACCGACGGACCGGTGGAGGAGGGGGTCACAGACCGATGGATCGGAGGAGGAGAAGGTTGCAGACCGACGTACCGGAGGAGTAGGTCGCAGACTGACGGACCGGAGGAGGAGGAGCTCGCAGACCGGCGTGCCGGAGGAGGAGGTCGAAGACCGACGCACTGGAGGAGGAGGTCGCAGACCGACGCACCGGAGGAGGCAGTCGAAGACTGACGGACCGGAGGAAGAGGTTCCAGACCGATGCACCGGAGGAGGAAGTCGCAGAACGATGGACCGGAGGAGGAGGTCGCAGACTGACGGACAAGAGTAGGAGGTCGCAGACCGACGGACCGGAGGAGGTCGCAGAGCGACGGACCGGAGGTTGTCGCATACCGACGGACCGGTGGAGGAGGGGTCACAGACCGATGGATCGGAGGAGGAGAAGGTTGCAGACCGACGTACCGGGGAGTAGGTCGCAGACTGACGGACCGGGAGGAGGAGCTCGCAGACCGGGTGCCGGAGGAGGAGGTCGAAGACCGACGCACGAGGAGGAGGTCGCAGACCGACGCACCGAGGAGGAGTCGCAGAACGATGGACGAGGAGAGGTCGCAGACGCGAACCGGAGGAGGAGGTTGCAGACGACGCACCGAGGGGAGGTCAACGACCGACACAGTGGAGGAGAGGTTGCAGCCGAAGGAGAAGGTCCAGACTTATGCAATGGAAGAGGTCGCAGACGAAGTACCGGAAGAAGAGGTCTCAACCGACACGGAGGAGGAGGTCGCAGACGACGGACCGAAGGAGAGGTCGCAGACGAGCACCGAGGCGGAGGTCAAGACTGACACACCTGAGGAGGTGGTCGCAGACGGAGAAGGTCGCAGACTGATGCAACAGGAGAAGGACGGTCCGCAGACTGAAGTACCGAAGAAGGGTCGAGACCGCAACCGGAGGAGGAGGTCGAAGAACCGATGGACCGGAGGAGAGGTTGCAAACGACGCAATGGAGCAGGAGGTCGCCAGACCGACTGACGAAACAGAGGAGGAGGTCGCAGATAGACACACAGGAGGAGGTCGCAGACCAACGGACAGAGGAGGAAGGTCGCAGACCGAACGGACAAAAAGATTGCAGAAGGAGGGACTGGAGAAGGAGATTAGAAAACGACAGACTGGACGAAGAGGAGGCCAGAGACGGACTGAAGGAGGTCGCAGACCGACGGGAACGGAGGTGCAAGGAGAAGGAGGTCGCAGACTGAAGTACCGGAAGAACGAGGTCGCAGACCGACGAACCGGAGGAGGAGGGTCGAAGACCGATGGACCGGAGGAAGAGGTTGCAAACCGACGCACGGAGAGGAGGTCGCAGACCGACTGACGAAAAGAGGAGGAGGTCGCAAGATAGCACACGGAGGAGGTCGCAGACGAACGGACCAGAGGAGGAGTCGCAGACCGACGGACAAAAGTTGCAGAATGGAGGACTGGAGAAGGATTAGAAAACGACAGAACTGGAAGAAGAGGAGGCCGCAGACGGACGGAAGAGAGGTCGCAGACCGACGGACCGGAGGAGGTCGCAGAGCGACGGACCGGAGGTTGTCGCATACCGACGGACCGGTGGAGGAGGGGGTCACAGACCGATGGATCGGAGGAGGAGAAGGTTGCAGACCGACGTACCGGAGGAGTAGGTCGCAGACTGACGGACCGGAGGAGGAGGAGCTCGCAGACCGGCGTGCCGGAGGAGGAGGTCGAAGACCGACGCACTGGAGGAGGAGGTCGCAGACCGACGCACCGGAGGAGGAAGTCGCAGAACGATCTGAGAGGAGTCGCAGACGACGACCGAGGAAGGAGGTTCAGACCGATGCACCAGCGGAGGAAAGACCGACAGTGAGGAAGGTTGGACCGAGGAGAGGTCGCAGATCATGGGGAAGGACCAACGAGTACGGAGGTCTGCAGACCGACGAACCGGGGGAGGTCGCAGACCGACGGACCGAAGGAGGAGGTCGCAGACCGCACGAGCGGAGGTCAAGACTGATGAGGAGGTGGTCGCAGACCGGAGAAGGTCGCAGACGAGCAACGGAGGAGGAGGTCGCAGACCGAGTACCGGAGGAAGAGGTCGCAGACCGACGACCGGAGGAGGAGGTCGAAGACCGATGGACCGGAGGAAGAGTTGCAAGACCGACGCAATGGAGGAGGAGGTCGCAGACCGACTGACGACGGAGGAGAGTCCAGAAGACACACCGGAGGAGGTCGCAGACAGGACCAGAGGAGGAGGTCGCAGACCGACGACAAAAATCAGAGAGGATGAGAGGGTTGCGCAGACGAGAAGAGGGCCGCAGACGGACGAGGAGGTCAACGACCGACGACCGAGGGCAGAGACGGAGGAGGTTGGCATACCGAGAGTGGAGAGGTCCACCAGACAGATATGCAACCGACGTACGGAGAGGTAGGTCGCAGACTGACGGACCGGAGGAGGAGGAGCTCGCAGACCGGCGTGCCGGAGGAGGAGGTCGAAGACCGACGCACTGGAGGAGGAGGTCGCAGACCGACGCACCGGAGGGGCAGTCGAAGACTGACGGACGGAGGAAGAGGTTCCAGACGATGCACCGGAGGAGGAAGTCGCAGAACGATGGACCGGAGGAGGAGGTCGCAGACTGACGGACAAGAGAGGAGGTCGCAGACCGACGAACCGGAGAGGAGGTCGAAGACCGACGGACCGGAGGATGTCGCAAACCGACGACTGGAGGAGGGGTCCAGACCGATGATCGGAGGAGAGAAGGTTGCAGACCGACGTACCGGAGGAGTAGGTCGCAGACGACGGACCGGAGGAGGAGGGAGCTCGCAGACCGGCGGCAGAGTGCGAGGAAGGTCGAAGACCGACGCAACTGAGGAGGAGTCGCAGACGAGACTGGAGGAGGAAGTCGAAGACTGACGGACGGAGGAAGAGGTTCCAGACCGATGCACCGGAGGAGGAAGTCGCAGACGAGGACCGGAGGAGGAGGTCGCAGACCGACGAACCGGAGGAGGAGGTTGCAGACGACGCACCCGAGGCGGAGGTCAACGACCGACACAGCGGAGGAGGAGGTTGCAGACCGAAGGAGAAGGTCGCAGACTTATGCAATGGAGAAGGAGGTCGCAGACCGAAGTACCGGAAGAAGAGGTCTCAGACGACGAACCGGAGGAGGAGGTCGAAGACCGATGGACCGGAGGAAGAGGTTGCAGACCGACGCACCGGAGCAGGTCGCAGACCGACGGACGAAAGGAGGAGGAGGTCGCAGACAAACATACCGGAGGAGGAAGTCGAAGACTGACGGACCGGAGGAAGAGGTTCCAGACCGATGCACCGGAGGAGGAGAGTCGCAGAACGATGGACCGGAGGAGGAGGTCGCAGACCGACGAACCGGAGAGGAGGTTGCAGACCGACGCACCGAGGCGGAGGTCAACGACCGACACAGGAGAGGAGGAGGTTGCAGACCGAAGGAGAAGGTCGCAGACTATGCAATGGAGAAGGAGGTCGCAGACCGAAGTACCGGAGAAGAGGTCCAGATCGACGAACCGGAGGAGGAGGTCGAAGACCGATGGACCGGAGGAAGAGGTTGCAGACCGACGCACCGGAGCAGGTCGCAGACCGACGGACGAAAGGAGGAGGAGGTCGCAGACAAACATACCGGAGGAGGAGGTTGCAGACCGACACACCGGAAGAGGAGGCCGCAGACCGGAGGAGAAGGTCGCAGACTGATACAATGGAGAAGGAGGTCGCAGACCGAAGTACCGGAAGAAGAGGTCGCAGACCAACGCACCGGAGGAAGACCAACGGATTGCAGGAGGTGGTCACAGACCGACTGACAAGGTGATTGCAAAACGGAGGACTAGAGAAGGAGTAGGACGCAGACCGACGGACCGGAGGAGGAGGTCGCAGATCGACGGACTGGAGGAGGAGGTGGTTGCAGAGCGACGGACCGTAGGAGTAGGAGGTCGCAGACCGACGGACCTTTGGAGGAGGAGGTCACAGACCGACGCGCTGGAGGAGGTCGAAGATCGACGCACCGGAGGAGGAGGTCGCAGACCGACACACTGGAACAGGAGGTCGAAGACCGACGGACCAGAGGAAGAGGTTGCAGACCGACGCACCGCAGGAGGAAGTCGCAGACCGACGGACAGGAGGAGGAGGTTGCACACCGACTGACCGGAGGAGGAGGTCGCAAACCGACGCACAAGAGGAGGTTGAAGACCGACAGACCGGAGGAAGAGGTTGCAGACCGACGCACCGGAGAAGGAGGTCGCAGACCAACACACCGAAGGAGGTAGCAGACCGACACACCAGAGGAGGCAGTCAAAGACCGACGGACGAGGAGATTGCAGAACGGAGGACTGGAGAAGGAGGAGATTGCAGAACAACGGACTGGAGGAGGAGGTCGCAGAACGACGGACTGGAGGAGGTCGCAGACCGACGCACCGAAGGAGGAGTTCGCAGACCGACGGATCGCAGTGGGTGGTTGCAGACCGACGGATCGCAGGAAGTCGCAGACCGACGGACTGGAGGAGGAGGAAGAGGTCGCAGACTGATGGACGAGGAGATTACAATACAGAGGACTAGAGAAGGAGAAGGTCGCAGACCGACGGACCGGAGTAGGAGGAGGTGGCAAAGCGACATACCGGAGGAGGAGGTGGAAGCAGAACGACGGCCCAGAGGATGAGGAGGTCGCTGACTGATGGACCTTTGGAGGAGGTCGCATATCGACGGACAGAAGGAGGAGGTCGCAGACCGACACAACGGAGGAGGTCGCAGACTGACGCACCGGAGGAGGTTGCAGACCGACGCACCGGAGGAGGAGGTCGCAGACCGACGCACCGGAGGAGGTCGCAGACCGACGCACCGGAGGAGGTCGCAGACCGACGGACCAGAGGTGGAAGAGGTCGCAGACCGACGGACGAAAAGATTGCAGAACGGAGGACTGGAGAAGGGGGAGACTGCAGAACGACTGACTGGAGGAGGAGGTCTCAGACTGATGGACGGAAGGAATTCGCAGAGCGACGAACAGGAGGAAAAGGAGGAGAAGGTCGCAGACCGACGGACCAGAGGAGGAGGTCACAGACCTACGGACCGGAGGAGGAAGAGGTCGCAGACCGACGGACGAAAAGATTGCATAACGGAGGACTGGAGAAGGAGATTAGAGAACGACCGACTGGAGGAAGAGGAGGCCACAGACGGACGGACGGAAGGAGGTCGCAGAGCGACGGAACGGAGGATGTCGCATACCGACGGACCGGAGGAGGCGGTCGCAGACTGACGGATCGGAGGAGGAGAAGGTCGCAGACCGACGGACCGGAGGAGTAGGTCGCAGACTGATGGACCAGAGGAGGAGGAGCTCGCAGACCGACGGACCGGGGATGGAGGAGGTAACAGACCGACGGATCGGTAGAGGAGCAGGTCGCGGACCAACAGACGGGAGCAGGAGGTCACAGACCAACGGAAGGGAGGAGGAGGAGCTCGCAGACCGACGGACCGGGGATGGAGGAGGCAACAGACCGACGGATCGATAGAGGAGGAGGTCACTTACCGACAGAAAGAAGCAGGAGGAGGTCGCAGACCGACGGATTGGAGGAGGAGGTCACTTACTGACAGACGGAAGCAGAAGGAGGTCCAGTCAGTCGCTCTGCGACCACCTCCTCCTCCGGTCCGTCGATCTGCGACCACCTCTTCCTCCGGTCCGTCGATCTGCTACCTCCTCCTCCGGTCCATCGCTCTGCGACCTCCTCCTACTCCGGTTTGTCGGTCTGCGACCTTCTCCTTCTCTAGTCCTCCGTTTTGCAACCTCCTCATTCTTCTTTTTGCGACCTCTCCTCCGTCGTCGGACTCTGTCTGTCGGTCTGCGACCTCCTGCGGTCCGTCGGTCTGCGACCTCCTCCTTCGGTGCGTCGGTCTGTGACATCCTCCTTCGGTGCGTCGGTCTGCGACCTCCGATACGTCAGTCTGCGACTTCCTCAGATACGTCGGTCTACGACCTCCTCCGATACGTCGGTCTGCGACCTCCTCCTCCAGTCCGTCGGTCTGCGACCTCCTCCGGTGCGTCGGTCTGCGACCTCCTCCTCTGGTACGTCAGTCTGCGACCTCCTCCTCCTCGTCGTCTGCGACTCTCCAGTGTCTGTTGCGACCTCCTCCTGTGTCGGTCTGCGACCTCCTCCGGTCCGTCGCTCTACGACCACTTCCTCCTCCGGTCCGTCGGTGTACGACCACCTCCTCCGGTCCGTCGGTCTGCGACCTCCTCCTCCTGTGCGTCGGTCTGCGACCTCTGTGACTTCCTCCGGTGTGTCGGTCTGCGACCTCCTCTGGTGTCTCTGTCTGCGACCTCCTCCTCCTTCTGTCCGTCGGTCTGCGACCTCTCCTCCAAACGTCCGTCGATCTGCAACCTCCTCCTGTAAAGGTCCGTCGCTCTGCGACAACCTCCTCCAAAGGTATGTCGCTCTGCGACCTTCTCCTACTCCGGTCATTCGGTCTGCGACCTTCTCCTTCTCTAGTCCTCCGTTTTGTAATCTCCTCGTCTATCGGTATGTGACCTCTCCCTCTTCCTCCAGTCCGTCGGTCTGCGACCTCCTCTGGTCCGTCGGTCTGCAACCACCTCCTGCGATCTGTCGGTCTGCGAACTCCTCCTTCGGTGCGTCGGTCTGCGACCTCCGTTGCTTCAGACTGTGACCTCCTACTCTTGTCTGTCAGTCTTTGACCTCCTCCTCTGGTGTGGCAGTCTGCGACCTCCTCCGGTGTGTTGGTCTGCGACCTCCTCCGATGCGTCGGTCTGTAACCTCTTCCTCCGGTCTGTCGGTCTTCGACCTCCTCCGGTGCGTCGGTTTGCGACCTCCTCCTCTGGTCAGTCGGTCTATGCACCATAGGAGGAAGTCGCAGACCGACGGACCCGAGGAGGAGGTCGAAGACTGACGGACAAGAGTAGGAGGTCGCATACCGACTCACAGGAGGAGGAGGTCGCAGACCGACGAACCGGAGGAGGAGGTCGCAGACCGACGGACCGAAGGAGGAGGTCGCAGACCGACGCACCCGAGGCGGAGGTCAAAGACTGACACACCTGAGGAGGTGGTCGCAGACCGGAGAAGGTCGCAGACTGATGCAACGGAGGAGGTCGCAGACTGAAGTACCGGAAGAAGAGGTCGCAGACCGACGAACCGGAGGAGGAGGTCGAAGACCGATGGACCGGAGGAAGAGGTTGCAAACCGACGCACCGGAGCAGGAGGTCGCAGACCGACTGACGAAAAGAGGAGGAGGTCGCAGATAGACACACCGGAGGAGGTCGCAGACCAACGGACCAGAGGAGGAGGTCGCAGACCGACGGACAAAAAGATTGCAGAATGGAGGACTGGAGAAGGAGATTAGAAAACGACAGACTGGAAGAAGAGGAGGCCGCAGACGGACGGAAGGAGGTCGCAGACCGACGGACCGGAGGAGGTCGCAGAGCGACGGACCGGAGGTTGTCGCATACCGACGGACCGGTGGAGGAGGGGGTCACAGACCGATGGATCGGAGGAGGAGAAGGTTGCAGACCGACGTACCGGAGGAGTAGGTCGCAGACTGACGGACCGGAGGAGGAGGAGCTCGCAGACCGGCGTGCCGGAGGAGGAGGTCGAAGACCGACGCACTGGAGGAGGAGGTCGCAGACCGACGCACCGGAGGAGGAAGTCGAAGACTGACGGACCGGAGGAAGAGGTTCCAGACCGATGCACCGGAGGAGGAAGTGCAGAACGAAGGACCGGAGGAGGAGGTCGCAGACCGACGAACCGGAGGAGGAGGTTGCAGACCGACGGACAGAAGGAGGAGGTTGCAGACCGACGCACCCGAGGCGGAGGTCAACGACCGACACAGCGGAGGAGGAGGTTGCAGACCGAAGGAGAAGGTCGCAGACCGAAGTACCGGAAGAAGAGGTCTCAGACCGACGAACCGGAGGAGGAGGTCGAAGACCGATGGACCGGAGGAAGAGGTTGCAGACCGACGCATCGGAGCAGGTCGCAGACCGACGGACGAAAGGAGGAGGAGGTCGCAGACAAACATACCGGAGGAGGAGGTTGCAGACCGACACACCGGAAGAGGAGGCCGCAGACCGGAGGAGAAGGTCGCAGACTGATACAATGGAGAAGGAGGTCGCAGACCGAAGTACCGGAAGAAGAGGTCGCAGACCAACGCACCGGAGGAAGACCAACGGATTGCAGGAGGTGGTCACAGACCGACTGACAAGGTGATTGCAAAACGGAGGACTAGAGAAGGAGTAGGACGCAGACCGACGGACCGGAGGAGGAGGTCGCAGACTGATGGTCGGAAGGAATTCGCAGAGCGACAAACAGGAGGAAAAGGAGGAGGAGGTCGCAGAGCGATGGACCGGAGGAGGAGAAGGTCGCAGACCGACAGACCAGAGGAGGAGGTCACAGACCTACGGACCGGAGGAGGAAGAGGTCGCAGACCGACGGACGAAAAGATTGCATAACGGAGGACTGGAGAAGGAGATTAGAGAACGACCGACTGGAGGAAGAGGAGGCCACAGACGGACGGACGGAAGGAGGTCGCAGAGCGACGGAACGGAGGATGTCGCATACCGACGGACCGGAGGAGGAGGCGGTCGCAGACTGACGGATCGGAGGAGGAGAAGGTCGCGACCGGAGGAGTAGGTCGCAGACTGATGGACCAGAGGAGGAGGAGCTCGCAGACCGACGGACCGGGGATGGAGGAGGTAACAGACCGACGGATCGGTAGAGGAGCAGGTCGCGGACCAACAGACGGGAGCAGGAGGTCACAGACCAACGGAAGGGAGGAGGAGGAGCTCGCAGACCGACGGACCGGGGATGGAGGAGGCAACAGACCGACGGATCGATAGAGGAGGAGGTCACTTACCGACAGAAAGAAGCAGGAGGAGGTCGCAGACCGACGGATTGGAGGAGGAGGTCACTTACTGACAGACGGAAGCAGAAGGAGGTCCAGTCAGTCGCTCTGCGACCACCTCCTCCTCCGGTCAGTCGATCTGCGACCACCTCTTCCTCCGGTCCGTCGATCTGCTACCTCCTCCTCCGGTCCATCGCTCTGCGACCTCCTCCTACTCCGATTCGTCGGTCTGCGACCTTCTCCTTCTCTAGTCCTCCGTTTTGCAACCTCCTCATTCTTCTTTTTGCGACCTCCTCCTCCGGTCCGTCGGTCTGCGACCTCCTGTCTGTCGGTCTGCGACCTCCTGCGGTCCGTCGGTCTGCGACCTCCTCCTTCGGTGCGTCGGTCTGTGACATCCTCCTTCGGTGCGTCGGTCTGCGACCTCCGATACGTCAGTCTGCGACTTCCTCAGATACGTCAGTCTACGACCTCCTCCGATACGTCGGTCTGCGACCTCCTCTTCCAGTCCGTCGGTCTGCGACCTCCTCCGGTGCGTCGGTCTGCGACCTCCTCCTCTGGTACGTCGGTCTGCGACCTCCTCCTCCAGTGTCTGTCTGCGACCTCCTCTGCTTCCGTCTGTCGGTCTGCGACCTCTTCCGGTCCGTCGCTCTACGACCACTTCCTCCTCCGGTCCGTCGGTCTGCGACCTCCTCCTCCTGTGCGTCGGTCTGCGACCTCCGGTGCTTCAGACTGTGACCTCCTACTCTTGTCTGTCAGTCTTTGACCTCCTCCTCTGGTGTGGCAGTCTGCGACCTCCTCCGGTGTGTTGGTCTGCGACCTCCTCCTCCGATGCGTCGGTCTGTAACCTCTTCCTCCGGTCTGTCGGTCTTCGACCTCCTCCGGTGCGTCGGTTTGCGACCTCCTCCTCTGGTCAGTCGGTCTATGCACCATAGGAGGAAGTCGCAGACCGACGGACCCGAGGAGGAGGTCGAAGACTGACGGACAAGAGTAGGAGGTCGCATACAGACTCACAGGAGGAGGAGGTCGCAGACCGACGAACCGGAGGAGGAGGTTGCAGACCGACGGACCGAAGGAGAGTCGCAGACGAGCACCGGCGGGGTCAAAGACTGACACACCTGAGGAGGTGGTCGCAGACCGGAGAAGGTCGCAGACTGATGCAACGGAGAAGGAGGTCGCAGACTGAAGTACCGGAAGAAGAGGTCGCAGACCGACGAACCGGAGGAGGAGGTCGAAGACCGATGGACCGGAGGAAGAGGTTGCAAACCGACGCAATGGAGCAGGAGGTCGCAGACCGACTGACGAAAAGAGGAGGAGGTCGCAGATAGACACACCGGAGGAGGTCGCAGACCAACGGACCAGTGGAGGAGGTCGCAGACCGACGGACAAAAAGATTGCAGAATGGAGGACTGGAGAAGGAGATTAGAAAACGACAGACTGGAAGAAGAGGAGGCCGCAGACGGACGGAAGGAGGTCGCAGACCGACGGACCGGAGGAGGTCGCAGAGCGACGGACCGGAGGTTGTCGCATACCGACGGACCGGTGGAGGAGGGGGTCACAGACCGATGGATCGGAGGAGGAGAAGGTTGCAGACCGATGTACCGGAGGAGTAGGTCGCAGACTGACGGACCGGAGGAGGAGGAGCTCGCAGACCGGCGTGCCGGAGGAGGAGGTCGAAGACCGACGCACTGGAGGAGGAGGTCGCAGACCGACGCACCGGAGGAGGCAGTCGAAGACTGACGGACCGGAGGAAGAGGTTCCAGACCGATGCACCGGAGGAGGAAGTCGCAGAACGATGGACCGGAGGAGGAGGTCGCAGACTGACGGACAAGAGTAGGAGGTCGCAGACCGACGAACCGGAGGAGGTCGCAGAGCAACGGACCGGAGGTTGTCGCATACCGACGGACCGGTGGAGGAGGGGGTCACAGACCGATGGATCGGAGGAGGAGAAGGTTGCAGACCGACGTACCGGAGGAGTAGGTCGCAGACTGACGGACCGGAGGAGGAGGAGCTCGCAGACCGGCGTGCCGGAGGAGGAGGTCGAAGACCGACGCACTGGAGGAGGAGGTCGCAGACCGACGCACTGGAGGAGGAAGTCGAAGACTGACGGACCGGAGGAAGAGGTTCCAGACCGATGCACCGGAGGAGGAAGTCGCAGAACGATGGACCGGAGGAGGAGGTCGCAGACCGACGAACCGGAGGAGGAGGTTGCAGACCGACGGACAGAAGGAGGAGGTTGCAGACCGACGCACCCGAGGCGGAGGTCAACGACCGACACAGCGGAGGAGGAGGTTGCAGACCGAAGGAGAAGGTCGCAGACTTATGCAATGGAGAAGGAGGTCGCAGACCGAAGTACCGGAAGAAGAGGTCTCAGACCGACGAACCGGAGGAGGAGGTCGAAGACCGATGGACCGGAGGAAGAGGTTGCAGACCGACGCATCGGAGCAGGTCGCAGACCGACGGACGAAAGGAGGAGGAGGTCGCAGACAAACATACCGGAGGAGGAGGTTGCAGACCGACACACCGGAAGAGGAGGCCGCAGACCGGAGGAGAAGGTCGCAGACTGATACAATGGAGAAGGAGGTCGCAGACCGAAGTACTGGAAGAAGAGGTCGCAGACCAACGCACCGGAGGAAGACCAACGGATTGCAGGAGGTGGTCACAGACCGACTGACAAGGTGATTGCAAAACGGAGGACTAGAGAAGGAGTAGGACGCAGACCGACGGACCGGAGGAGGAGGTCGCAGACTGATGGACGGAAGGAATTCGCAGAGCGACGAACAGGAGGAAAAGGAGGAGGAGGTCGCAGAGCGATGGACCGGAGGAGGAGAAGGTCGCAGACCGACGGACCAGAGGAGGAGGTCACAGACCTACGGACCGGAGGAGGAAGAGGTCGCAGACCGACGGACGAAAAGATTGCATAACGGAGGACTGGAGAAGGAGATTAGAGAACGACCGACTGGAGGAAGAGGAGGCCACAGACGGACGGACGGAAGGAGGTCGCAGAGCGACGGAACGGAGGATGTCGCATACCGACGGACCGGAGGAGGAGGCGGTCGCAGACTGACGGATCGGAGGAGGAGAAGGTCGCGACCGGAGGAGTAGGTCGCAGACTGATGGACCAGAGGAGGAGGAGCTCGCAGACCGACGGACCGGGGATGGAGGAGGTAACAGACCGACGGATCGGTAGAGGAGCAGGTCGCGGACCAACAGACGGGAGCAGGAGGTCACAGACCAACGGAAGGGAGGAGGAGGAGCTCGCAGACCGACGGACCGGGGATGGAGGAGGCAACAGACCGACGGATCGATAGAGGAGGAGGTCACTTACCGACAGAAAGAAGCAGGAGGAGGTCGCAGACCGACGGATTGGAGGAGGAGGTCACTTACTGACAGACGGAAGCAGAAGGAGGTCCAGTCAGTCGCTCTGCGACCACCTCCTCCTCCGGTCCGTCGATCTGCGACCACCTCTTCCTCCGGTCCGTCGATCTGCTACCTCCCCTCCGGTCCATCGCTCTGCGACCTCCTCCTACTCCGGTTCGTCGGTCTGCGACCTTCTCCTTCTCTAGTCCTCCGTTTTGCAACCTCCTCATTCTTCTTTTTGCGACCTCCTCCTCCTGGTCCGTCGGTCTGCGACCTCCTGTCTGTCGGTCTGCGACCTCCTGCGGTCCGTCGGTCTGCGACCTCCTCCTTCGGTGCGTCGGTCTGTGACATCCTCCTTCGGTGCGTCGGTCTGCGACCTCCGATACGTCAGTCTGCGACTTCCTCAGATACGTCGGTCTACGACCTCCTCCGATACGTCGGTCTGCGACCTCCTCCTCCAGTCCGTCGGTCTGCGAC
>JARQOD010000009.1:15676444-15759084 GCA_033576555.1 Oophaga sylvatica
GATCCGAGGGCGCCCGGGAAGAGGGGGGTAAAAGCCGAACCAGAGGAAAGGGTTGAGACTAAAGCCCCGGGAGGGGGGGGGGCAAGACTGACGGACCGGGGAGGGGGTTAAAAAACCAAGGGGCGGGGGGAAAGGTCCGCCAACGCCCGGGAGCAGGAGGTCACAGACCGAGGAAGGGAGGGGGAGGTCCGAAACCCCCAGGGCCCGGGGAGGAAGTCCCAGCCCAAGGGGAGAGAAGTTTTCAAAAGGGAGCGAGAAGGAAATTCCAAAACGACGACTGGAGGGGAGAGGGTCCAGAGCGAGGCCCGGGAGGAGGAGGTCGCAGACAAAGGGACGGGGGGAAAGGGGTCCAAACGCCCCGGAGAGGGGGTGCAACCGGGGAAGGGAAAGGAGGGGGTGCGACAGACACCCGGGGAGAGGCCCGCAGACAAACAACACCGGAGGATCCAGACCGAGGACCGGAGGGGGAGGTCGCAAATACGAACGGGGAGATGAACCGGAGGGAGGAAAAACGCAGACCGGAGGAGGGGGGTTCCAAAGTGGCAAAGGGAAAAGGAGGTGAAGACCCCCCGGAGGGGGTCCAGCCCGCGGACCGGAGGAAGCGGACCCGACCGGGGGGAGTCGCAGACGACCACCGGGAGGAGGCCCGCAACCAAACCACGGGGGGGAGGTCCAGACCACACAGAGGGGCAAACCGACGACCGGGGGAGGAAAAGATCGGGACCGACAAAAAAAATAAGCAAGACGGACGGGGAAAAGGGGGTCGCAGCCCAACGACGAGAGTTTGAAAAAGGAGGACAAAAAAGGGAGAAGGCGCAGCCCGACACGGGGAAGGGGGCGCAGACAGGGACGGGGGGGAAGGGGCAAGACGATGGACCAGGGGGAGTCGCAACGAGGGCCCGGAAAGGAAAAAGGGGGCAGAAAGGAAAAGGGTCGCGGACCGACGACCGGGGGGAAGGGGGGGGGGGGGAGTCCAGCGACCCCGGAGAGGAGGTCGAAGACCGAGGCCCGGGGGAAAGAGGTTGCAGACCGACACTGGGGAGAGTCGCAGACCGGACCGGGAGGAGGGGGCCAGACAGACCCCCGGAGGGGGAGGTCGCAGACAGACAAAGGAGTTGCAAAACGGAACCGGGAAAAGGGAGGGGTTGAAAACAAGGACGGAGGAGGGGGAAAAGGGAAAAACCGACGGAAAAAAACATTGCAACCGAAGGAGGAGGTCGAGAAGACGACTGAAGGGGAGGTCCAGACGACGATCGGGGAGGGGGCGAAACCGACCACCGGGGGAGGGGCAGCCCAGACTGAGAGGAAAAAGGTCGCAGACGACGGAAGAAATTGAAAAAGGGAAGACAGAAAAGGGAAGGTCGCAGACCGACGACTGAGTAGGAGGGGGTCGCAGAGCGCGACGGAGGAGGGGTTCCAGCGATGGAAAGGAGGTCCATATCGACGGACCTTTGGAGAGGGGGTTAGACCGACGGACAAAGGAGGATCGCAGACAGACACACCCGGGAGGGGGGTCGAAACCCGACAACCGGAGGGTCGAGACCGAAGCCCGGAGTCGCGACGACGCTGGGGGAGGAGGTCGCAGACCGAGGACGGAGAGGAGGCGCAGCCCCGACACCGGAGGAGGTCGAGACAGACACCCCGGGAAAAGGAGCCCGCAGCCCGACGACCGGAGAAGGGGGAAAAACCGACGGACTGGACAGGAAGGTCGCAGACCAAGGGACGAGAAAATTGAAAAAGGGAGGACTAAAGAAGAAAAATCGAAAGCCGAGGGACTGGAGGGGGGGTCCAGACCGACGGACGGGGGGAGGTCGCAACCAACGCATGGAGGAGGGTCGCAACGACACAAACCGGAGGAGGAGGTCGCAAGACGCTGGGGGGAGGACGCAGACCGAATAACCAAAGGAGAAGGTCGAAAAGACCACCGGGAAAAGGTGGGCAGACCAAGACGGAAAAGGGGGAGGTCGCGACCAACGACAGAAATTGAAAAAGGAGGACTGGAAGGAAAAAGGCCCGCAGACCGACGGACGGGGAAAAGAAAAGGGAGAGGTCGCAGACAGGGACGGGAGGGGAGGGGGGCAAAGATCGTGCCGGAGGGGGTTTTGCATACGACAACTTTGGGGGAGGAGGTCGCGACCGCGGACGGAGGAGAGGTCCAGACCACACGAGGGGGAGGTCCAGACCGACGGACCGGAGGAGGTCGAAACCCGAGGGATGGTGAGAGCGCAGACCGACGGACGACGAGGAGGGCACAGACCGAAAGAACCGGAGGAAAGGTCCAACCGACGCACCGAGAGGGGCGGGATCGACGGACTGACGAGGAGGAGGTCGCAGACCAAGGGAAGAAAATTGAAAAACGGAGGAACTAAAAAGGGGAAAAGGGTCGCAAAACCGACGGACGGGAGTAGGAGGGGGTCGCAGACGACGGACCGAGAGGAGGTGGTCACGATCGATGGACAGGAGGATTCCATATCGACGGACCTTTGGAGGAGGAGGTCGCAGACCGAGGGACGAAAAAGGAGGCCCACAGACAGCACAAAGGAGGAGGAGTCGCAGACCGACGACCGGAGGAGGTCGAGACCAAGAACCAGGGGGAGGTCGCAGACCGACGACCGGAGAGGTCGCAGCCCGAGGGACCGGGAGGAAGGTCGCAGACCGACGACGGGAGAGTTGCAGACCGACCCGGGAGAGGTCGCAGACCGACGACAAGGAGAGGTCGCAGACGACGCAAAGGGAGGAGGACGCAAGACCGACGGACCGGGAGGAGGAAGGGGTCGAGACGACGGGCGAAAAAGTGCAGACAGCCGGAGGAGGGCAGGAAGGAGGAGGTCGAAAGACTGACGGACCGGGGGAAGATTGAAAACCGGAAGACAAAGAAGGGGGAAGGGTCGCAGACCGACGGCCCGGGGAGGATAGGTCGCAGAGCGACGGACGGAGGAGGAGGTGGCGCCCGAGCACGAAGGGGGAGGCCCGAGAGGGACGGACCGGAGGAAAAGTCGCAAAACCAACGACCGACGGAGGTCGCAGACCGACGCATACCGGAGGAGGAGGTCGCAGACAGACGCATTGAAGGAGGAGGTTGCGACCGTGGGCATTAAAGAGGGTTCGCGAGACCGACGCACCGAAGAAGGTGGCAGACCGATGGACGGAGAGGAGAGGTCGCAGACCGACGGCGAGAGATTGAAAACGGGGGATAGAGACGGGAAAGGTCGCAGACCGACGGACTGGAGTCGGAGGAAGGTGCAGAGGAGGGACGGAGAGGAGGAGGTCACAGATCCGATGACCGGAGGAGGTCGCAACGACGACCCTTTGGAGGAAAGGCGCAGAAAGGCGACGGACGGAAGGAGGAGGTCGCAGACCGATGGCCGGAGGAGGTCGAGACGACGGACCGGGGGAAAGGAGGTGCAGACCGCCCAAACCGAGAGGAGTCGCAGACCATCACCGGGAGGAGGTCGCAGACCGACCACCAAAGGAGGTCGAGCCGACGAAACCGGGGGGAAAGGTCGCAGACCGACGGACGGAGAGGAGCGCAGACGACGGACGGATGAGGAGGACGGCAGACCGACGGACGGAGGAGGAGAGGTCGGAGACCGACGGAGAAAAATTGCAAAAACCGAGGACGGGGGAAGGGAAAGGAGTTGCAGAACACGGACGGAGAGGAGGAGGAGAAACAGACGACAGACGGAGGGGGTGCGGCACAGACAGGGAAGGGGGTTTCGCAACCGAGGGACCAGGAGGAGGTCGCAGACCGACGTGAAGAGGAGGTTGCAGAAACGACAAAAGAGGAGGTCGCAGACAGACACACGGTAGGAGGGTCGCAGACCGAAAAACCGGAAGGAGGTCGCAGACCGACGACCGGAGGAAGGTGGCAGACCGAGGACCGGAGAGAAGAGTCGAAAGACCGACGGACGAAGATTGAAACCGGAGGATAAGAAGGAAAGTCGCAAAACCGCCCGACTGGATTAGAGGAGGTCGCAGAGCGACGGACGGGAAGAGGGGGTCACAGCAATGGACCGGAGGAGGTCCATAACCGACAGCCCCTTGGAGGGGGAGGTCGTAGACCGACAAACGGAGAGGAGGTCGCAGACAGACACACCGGAGGGGGGTCGCAGACCGACAGACGGGGGAGGTCGCAGACCGACACCGGGGAAGGAGGTCGCAGACGACCACCGGAGGAGGGTCCGCAGACCGAGACCGAAGGAGAAGGTTCGAGACCGAGGGCCGAGGGGGAAAGGTGCAACCAGACGGACGAGGTTGAGGTCGCAGAGACGGATAGGAAGATTTAAAAAACGGGGGATAGAAAAGGGGGAAGGGGTCGCAGACCGAGGGACGGGAGTAGGAGGAGGTCGCAGAGAACGACCGGGAGGGGAGGGCCCAAAGACGGACCGGAGGGGGTTTGCAACCGACGGAACCGGAGGAGAGGTCGCAGACGACGAAGGAGAGGTCGCAGACAGACACCGGAGGAGGAGTACCAGACCGACGGACCGGAGGGAGGTCGCAGACCGACGGACGGGAAGAGGTGGGCAGCCCGACGGACTGGAAAAGGGGGTACAAAACCGAAAAACGGAGGTGAAGGGTCGCAACGAGGACCGAGGAAGGAGGCCAGACGACGGACGGAGGAAGGAGGTCGCAGACCAACGGAGGGAAATTGAAAACGGGGGACAAAGAAGCAGAAGGGTGAAAGACGACGGCCCGGAGTAGGAGGGGGTCGCCAGACCGACGGACCAGGTAGGAGGTCAAGACGATGCCCGGAGGGGGTCCAGACCGACGGACCTTGGGGGAAAGGAGGTCGCAGACCGAGGGACGAAAAGGAGGTTAAGACAGACCAACCGGAGGAGAATTTCGCAGACCGACGGACCGAAGGGGTTCGTAGACCAAACGCACCCGGGAGGAGGTCGCAGACCGACGACCGGAGGAGGTCGCAGACCGACGCACCGGGGAGGAGGCGCAGACCGACGCACGGAGGAGGTTGCAGACCGACGCACGGGGAGGAGGTCGCAACCAAGACGCTCGGGGAAGGTCGCAGACCGACGCACCGGGGAGGAGGCGCAGACCGACGGACCAAAGGGGAAAGAGGTCGGAGACCGACGGGCCGAAAAATTGCAAAAGGGAGGACTGGCGGGGAAGGAGGTCGGAAGACAGGACGAGAGATTGAAAAAGGGAAAGATAAAGAAGGAAAAGGGTCGCAAAACCGACGGACGGGGTAGGGGGAGGTCGCAGAGCGAACGGACGGGAGGAGGAGGTTGTCCACAGACCGATGGACTGAGAGGAGGTCGCATACCGACGGACCGGAGGAGGAGAGACCGCAAACGACACCGGGGGAGGAGGTCGCAGACCAGGGCCAGAACACAGGAGAGGTCGAAACCCAACGCATGAAGGAGGGGGTTTGCAGACCGCGAAAAGAGGGTTTTCGCAGACCATGCACCGGGGGAAGGGGCAGACCGAGGACGGAGAGGAAAGGTCGCAGACCGACGGACGAGAAGATTGAAAAAACGGGACTGGAGAAGGGGGAAGATGAAAGACCGACGGACTGAGCGGAGGGGGTCGCAGAGCGACGGACGGAGAGGAGTGTCCCCAGACGACAAACCCGGAGGAGGGAATCGACGGACAGAGGAGGTCCAGACCGACGCCCGGAAGGGGGAGGTGCAGACCGAGGGACCGGAGGAGGTCGCAGACCGACGCCGGGGAGGAGGCCAGACCGACGGACTGGAGGAGGCGCGGGACCACGGAGGAGGAGGTCGCAAAAACCCCCCGGAGGAGGTCGCAGACCAAAAAAAACGGAGGAGAGGTGCAGACCGAGCACCGGGGGAAGGTGGCAGACCGACGGACCACGAGGAGAGGTCGCGAGCCACGGACGAGAAGATTGAAAACAAGGCTGAGAAGGAGAAGATGCAGACCGACGGACTGAGGAGGAGGCCCCAACAGAGCGACCAGACGGAGGAGGGTGGTCAC
Organism: Oophaga sylvatica; assembly: GCA_033576555.1. Lineage (NCBI taxonomy): Eukaryota > Metazoa > Chordata > Amphibia > Anura > Dendrobatidae > Oophaga > Oophaga sylvatica. The sequence goes on from JARQOD010000009.1 coordinate 15,682,397, forward strand.
AGAGTCATGACAGAGGAAAAATCGCAAAGGGACGGATTTGGAGGAGGAGTTGCAGACGACGGATAAAAGGAGGAGTTGCAGACAGACAACCAGGGGAGGTCGCAGCAAGACACACCGAAGGAGGAGGTCGCAGACCGAAGAACCAAGGGGGAAGGGTTTCGCGACCGACGACCGGGGGAAGGTGCAGCCCGAGGACTGGAGAGGAAAGAGGTCGCAGACCGACGGACAGAGATTTGAAAAACGAGGACTAGGGGAGGGAGAAGGTGGGCAGACCGACGAACTGGAGTAGGGGGAGGTCGCAGAGCGACGACGGGAAAGGAGTGGTCGCAGATCAAGGACCGGAGGAGGGGTCGCAACGACAGACCTTGGAGGAGGAGGCCCAGCCCGACGAACGAAGGAGGAGGTCGCAGACAGACACCCCGGGAGGAGGAGGTCGCAGACCGACAGACCGGAGGAGGTGCAGACCGAGCACCGGAAGGAGGTCCAGACCACACCGGAGGAGGAGGTCGCAGACCGAAGAACCGAAGGAAGAAGGTCGCAGACGCGATGGACCGGGGGAAGGTGGCAAAGACCGACGGACCTGGAAGAGAGGTCGCAGACCGACGGAGGGAGTTGAAAAACGGAAGGACAAAAGGAAAAGGTCGCAGACCGACACGATAGAGGAGGTCGCAGAGCGACGGAAAGGAGAGGTGGTCACAGATCTTTGGCCAGGGCCCGCAGTCGCAGACCTTTTGGAGGCGGTCGCGACCTGCCCGACCGGAGGGTCGCGCCCCCGTGCACCTGGAAGGAGGTCGCGACCCCCCCTCACCGGGGTGGTTCGCAACCGACGCACCCCCCTGGGAGGTCGCCCCGCCGACGGGACGTGGTGAAACGCAGACCGACGGCTGGAAATGGGGACGCGACCGAGGGCCCGGGGGGGGAGTTCGGCCGACGGTCGCCATCTTGCAGCGGAGGACTGGAGGAAAAATTGCCAGAACGACCCTACTGAGGGCGGTCGCGCCCCCTTTACGCGGAAGGAGTTCGCCCGACTCAGGGGGGGGTTTCGCCAGAGTGAAACCGGAGGTCGGTAGGTCCCCCTCCGACGGGTCGGAAAGAGGTTTCCGGTCGAGGGACTCGAATGGTTCCCCGCGACCCCCCGAGCCGTGGGCAGCGACCCCCGGGGGAGGTCGGCCTCCCGTCCAGAGTGAAGAGTTGTTAACCTGAAGCAACCGTGGGTCGGACCCTTCCTCCCTCCGTCCGTCGGTCTGCGATCCTCCTTTCCGGCTCCTGGTCGTCGGACCTGCACCCCCTCCTCCGGTGGTCTCTTGTCCTGTGACCTCCTCCTCCTTCGTCGTCGGTCTCAACCTCCCTCCTAAAAATCCGTCGTCTGCGACCCCCTTTCCTCCCGGTCTGGACCCTCCCCCGGTCCTCGTCGGGAACCCTCCTCCTGGTCGTCTGACTCCTTCTTCGTCGTATCGCACCTCCTCGCCTTCGCCCGGTTTGCGACTCCTCCTTCCTTCGGTTTGGAACTCTCTCCGTCGCCTTGGACCTCCTCCCCCGGGCATCGGTCTGCGATCTCTCCTCCACCGAATCGTCGGCTGCGACCTCCTCCTCCGGTGCGAATCGTTCCTCAATCTTCCTCTCCGTCCCTTCGGTCCCTTTGCGTCCACCTTCCCCCCTTTCTTCGCCGGCGCCCTCCTTTCCTCCGGTCGTTGGGAAACCCTTTCCTCCTCCCGATTTGTCGTGGGTCTGTGACCTCCTCCTCCGGTCCGTCGGTCTGCGACCTTCTCCTCCGGTGCATCGGTCTGCGACCTCCTCCTCTGGTACGTCAGTCTGCGACCTCCTCCTCAGGTCTATCGGTCTGCGACCTCTTCCTCTGGTGTCTGTTTGCGACCTCCTGCTTCCGTCCATCCGTCTGCGACCTCCTCCGGTCCATCGCTCTACGACCACTTCCTCCTCCGATCCGTCGGTCTACGACCTCCTCCTCCGGTCCGTCGGTCTGCGACCTCCTCCTCAGGTGCGTCCGTCTGCGACCTCCTCCGAGCGTCAGTCTGCGACCTCCTCCAGTGTGTCGGTCTGCGACCTCCTCCTCCTTCTGTCCGTCGGTCTGCATTCTCCTCCTCCAAAGGTCAGTCGGTCTGTGACCTCCTCCTCCGGTCCGTTGCTCTGCGACCACCTCCTCCTCCGGTATGTCGGTCTGCGACCTCCTCTGGTCCATCGGTCTGCAACCACCTCCTGCGATCCATCGGTCTGCGAACTCCTCCTTTGGTGCGTCGGTCTGCTACCTCCTCCTCCGGTCCCGTCGGTTTGCGAACTGCTTCCGTCCGTTGGTCTGCGACCTCCTCCTCCAGTCCATCGTTCTGAAATCTCCTCCTTCTCCAGTCCGCCGTTCTGCAATCTCCTCATCCGTCGGTATTTGACCTTCGCCTCGGGTGCGTCGGTCTGCGACCTCCTCCTCCGATCCGTTGGTCTGCGACCTCCTCCTCCGGTGCGTCGGTCTGCAACCTCTTCCTCCAGTCCATCAGTCTTCGACCTCCTCCTTCGGTCCGTCGGTATGCGACCTCCTACTCCGGTGCATCGGTCTGCGACCTCTTCCTCCGGTCCGTCGGTCTTCGACCTCCTCCTCCGGTGCGTCAGTCTGCGACATCCTCCTCCTGTGCGTCGGTCTTCGACCTCCTCCTCCGTGCGTCGGTCTGCGACCTCTTCCCCCGGGTCTGTCATTCTGCGACCATCTCATCCTCCGGTGCATCTCATCCTCCGACGCACCAAAGGAGGAGTTCTCAGACCGACGGGTCGCAGCAGGTGGTTGCAGACCGACGGACCAGAGGAGGTCGCAGACCGACATACCGGAGGAGGAGGAGGTCACAGACCGACGGACCTTTGGAGGAGGAGGTCGAAGACCGACGGACAGAAGGAGGAGGAGGTCGCAGACAGAGACACCGGAGGAGGAGGCCGCAGACCGATGCTCAGGAGGAGGTCGCAGACTGACGCACAGGAGGAGGAGGTCGCAGACCGACGGACCGGAGGAGGAGGTCGTAGACTGACGGATCGGAGGAGGAAGTGGTCGTAGAACGACGGACCGGAGGAGGTCGAAGACCGACGGACCGGAGGAGGTCACAGACCGACGGACGGAAGAAGGAGGTCGCAGACAGACACCGGAGGAGGAGGTCGCAGATCGACGCACCGGGGAGGTCGCAGACCGACGGACCAGAGGAGGAGGTCGCAGACCTACGGACCGAAGGAGGAAGAGTTCGCAGACCTACGGCCAAAAAGATTGCAGAACGGAGGACTGGAGAAGGAAATTAGAGAACGATGGTCACAGAGCGACGGACCAGAGGAGGTCGCAGACCGACGGACTGGAGGAGGAGTTCGCAGACCGACGCGCTGGAGGAGGAGGTCGAAGACCGACGCACCTGAGAAGGAGGTCACAGACCGACACACCGGAGCAGGAGGTCGAAGACCGACGGACCAGAGGAAGAGGTTGCAGACCGACGCACCGCAGGAGGAAGTCGCAGACCGACAGACAGGAGGAGGAGGTTGCAGACCGACGGACAGAAGGAGGAGGAGGTCGCAGATAGAGACCCTGGAGGAGGAGGTCACAGACCGACACACCGGAGGAGGAGGTCGGAGACCGACGCAGTGGAGGAGGAGGTCGCAGACAGACGGACCAGAGGGGTCGCAGACCGACGCAGCAGAGGTGGAAGAGGTCGCAGACCGACGGACGAAAAGATTGCAGAACGGAGGACTGGAGAAGGGGGAGATTTCAGAACGACGGACTGGAGGAGGAGGTCTCAGACCGATGGACGGAAGGAGTTCGTAGAGCGACGGACAGGAGGAAAAGGAGGAGGAGGTCGCAGAGCGACGGACCGGAGAATGTCGCAGACCGAAGGACCGCAAGAGGAGGTCGCAGACTGACGGACTGGAGGAAGAGGTTGCAGACAGACTTGCATACGATTTAACACCTATGTAAGTCTGTAACAGTGACTTGTACATAGTGTGTGTTTATCTGTGTTTATTGTGAGCTGATATGCTAATTGTGTATTGTATTCTATAACCAGTGTGTTGACTTCGAAGGTAGATAGGGAAAGGCCTGTGAGGATGATTTGAAGCACACTGGGTAAATCTAAAAATAGCTTACATGCCTCGGGCATAAAAAGACTCAAGAGACAAAGAGAGCAGTTCAGATCTCATCTCATCACACAGAGAGCTACCAGTTGGACATTCTGCACAACACTCAATATGCAAGAGACAGGACTGCAGCCAATTCATCATGGCACCATCACGAGGGACATAGATCTATGATTCTTTGGGAATCAACCTAGGGGTTGTCGGCTCGGTTGGAAGGACACAGAACTGATCCAGTGACCATCTCTGAACCATGGATATGTTTGGAGAAAGCCAGGTTTTGTGACCCACTGGTCGCCTGGTTACATGGAGATGGTCGGATAAGCCAGGTGGTGACTCTCGTGTCAACTGGCTTTGGACCTTGTATGGACAGTATGGACGGTCACCTCCCTAAGCTTGTTGTTATCTCTTCTCTGCGTGTATATCACAGGTGGAATAGCGACCCCGGGAGCTCTGACGTTGCGTCAACTGGCTTTGAACCTTGTACGGACTCTATGGACTGTTCTTGGTCATCTCCCAACGCTTGTCAATATCTATTCTCTGTGTGTATATCACAGGTGGAATATCGACCCTGTGAGCTCTGACGTAACATCTATCATCATCCAGGCGAGTCAGCAGAAGGGTGAGGCCCCGTAATGTGCACTATGTTGGGGGTAATTGCTGGGAATTTTCTGTTTGCTATTGGGCGTTGTGGTTCAATAAAGTATTGCCACACTATTTTACCCTAACCCTGTGTTGTATGTGTAGTGTTATACCCACGTTTAACATGAGAGCGGGTGTTAGGCGGGACAATCCCTGGTCCATGTGGTTTCGGCTAGCAGACTTGGGTGCCCGCCGATCCCCTGTTTCTCCACAGCCCCCGTCACCACAAAGCCCCTCATCATGCTCTTCTTCTCCACAAAGCCCCTCATCATGCCCCCCTTCTCCACAAAGATCCTCATCAGGCCCCCCTTCTCCACACAGCCCTTCATCATGCCACCCTTCTCCAAAAAGCACTCATCATGCCCCCTTCTCCACAAAACACCTCACCATGCCGCCCCTCATGCCCTCTTCTCCACAAAGCCCCTCATCATGCAACTCTTCTCCACAAAGCCCCTCATCATGCCCCCCCTTCTCCACAAAGCCCCTCATCATGCCCCCCCTTCTCCACAAAGCCCCACATCATGCCCCCCCTTCTCCACAAAGCCCCTCGTCATGCCCCCCTTCTCCACAAAGCCCCACATCATGCCCCTCTTCACCACAAATAGACAAGCTAAAATGAATAAACATAAGGAATAGATAAAAAGAATGAACCAAACTTATAGGTCCAAATATATGGAGAGGTATTATAGATTTTCTTATGCACCTTGGATATGGAATGAACATGAAATATATGTAGATAATAGGGGAATGAACACAGAGCCCTGCATTGCCTTCCATACAGTATAATGGCCCCACATAGTGCTCAAGACAGTGCTTTCAACTGTATCATAGTTGAAAGTGCGATGCAGGGTAGGAAGCCTCCAAATATACTAAGAGGACTCACCCGGTGTCGCAGGTCTTGACATATGTGATTTAGAGACTGAAATGTTTGACCTTTCTTCTTTGCAAGCTAGCTCTAGCTCAGTGAGATTGGATGGAGAGTGTCTGTGAACAGCAATTTTCAAGTCTTGCAACATATTCTCAATAGGATTTAGGTCAGGACTTGAATGGTTTAAATCAAGGTATATTCATTTGTTTGAATGGCCCAGTCAATTGTAGCCATGGCAGTATGTTTAGGGTCGTTGTCCCGATGGAAGGTGAAACTACGCCCCAGTCTCAAGTCTTTTGGAGCCTCTGACAGGTTTTCCACCAGGATTTCCTTCTATTTAGCTCCGTTCATCTTCCCATCAACTATGACTAGCTTCTCTGTCCCTGCTGAAGTAAAGCAACCCCATCACATGATGCTGCCACCACGTTTGACAGTGGGCTTGATGTTTTCAGGGTGATGTGCAGTGTTAGTTTTCCAACACAGTGTTTTGCAATCATCCCAAAAAGTTATACTCTTCTCATCTGACCAGAGCACTTTCTTCCACATATGGCTTTTTTGCAAACTGCAAATAGAACTTGCTATGGCTTGCTTTCAAAAATGTCTTTCTTCTTGCCATTCTTAGTTATAGGCCAGATATGTATATGACTAATAGTTGTCCTGTGGATAGATTCTCCCACATGAGCTGTAGATCTCTGCAGATCTTAAGGGGTGACCAAGGGCCTCTTGGCTGCTTCTCTAATTAGTGCTTTCCTTGCTTGGTATGTCAGTTTAGGTGGACGGCTATGTCTTGGTAGGTTTGCAGTTGTGCCATACTGCTTACATTTTTGGATGATGGATTAAACAGTGCTCTGTGAGATTTTCAAAGCTTAGGTTATTTTTTTTTAATTATTATTATTTAAAGCAAACCTGTCACAAGGTGTTGGGTGTTGCTTAGGGCCTCTCCATCTCTCCCTCCCGGCTGCTGCTCTCCATCCTCCTTCTTTAATTTACGCGCCTGGCAGAAATATCACGTCTCGCACCTGCGCAGTATACTTTGCCTAACTGTGGGCAAAGTCAAAAACAGAAGTGAGCATACGACGGCAAATGTATTTCCGGTACATGGAAGTTGTCGCGATACATGAGCCGGAACATGATACGTGATATTTCTGCGCAGACGCAAAATGTCACGCGGTGAAGTAGATGACGCAGGAAGTGTTATCCACGTCAGTTAAAGGAGGACAGCAAGGAGCAGCGTGAGGGAGGGATGGAGAGGCCAGAAGCAACACCCATCGGACCGGACCGAGATTACCATACAGCGAGGGAGAAATTAAAAAGATTTTGCGGGGGTATACAGAGGGACTCAGGGTTTATATAAGGATTTATATATTTTTTTTCATGATGTTGTTTGATCCCTAAAGTTCTCAAGCAAACCTCTGAGGTCTTTACAGTAGTTACAATGAGATTAAATTGCACATAGGTGGACTCAATTTACTAATAATGTGACTTCTGGAGGCAAATTGTCACTCTGGATTTTATGTATTATGGGGTATTAGACTACAGGGAGCTAAATACAAATGCACGTCACAATTTCCAGATTTATGTTTTTAAAATAATTAGAATAATTAGAAAACCATGCATTGTTTCCTTTATACTTCACAAATACTTGATACTTTGCATTTTATTGGGATTTTATGTGATATAACTAGCACATTTACGTGTGTGAGTGTCATATGAAGTCACACCATTGTGATGTCACAATTACGTGTGTGGGTGTGTCATATGAAGTCACACCAGAATCCGAAGACAAGATCACAGAGTCAGAATGTGGTGACATCACAAGTGAGAGGATTCTCAGCCAGGCAGCATGTGAGCAGGAGAGCAGCTAAGGTTCCAGAAGGATTTGAAAAGCAAGGTATTTAGTGAAGTGTCATCTATGGCAGTTCCCTCACATGAAAGGGACATGTAAAGTGGTGGCCAACCCCTTTAGGCTTTACTCTGGGTGTACAGACAGCTCTGGGGTCCATTTTAGGTCATCATAGCTGAATACACTAGGCTCCTGAAACCTGGGGACATGATGGAAGGAGGGACCTCACTGCAGTAATACAACGCAGTCAAAATTTTAAAGGTCATAAATTTTATTTTTCTCCCTCCAAAAAGTAAGTGTTACAAGAACTCTGACAGGAATGGTGCTTATTACAGAATGTATAACACCCCACTCACTAGCTCTGTACTGTGATACATTGTCAAGTTTCTTTGCTAAAATCGGCAACAAATACATTAAGTGGTAATTGGACCAAAGTTTTTTGAAAAAACCTGGTAAACCTAATTAGAGGATCAATATTTTCCACACTGATTAAGAGAGATACAGACTGCCCTATACCAGGGGATTCCCAACCTGTGGCTCAGAAGCCACATGTGGCTCGCAGGCCCATGATGCGTGTCTCGTGGCTGTCTGCCAGCTTGATGCATCAGCACCAGGTCCGGTAGAAACAGCTATGAAGAGCAGGTCACCAGACGGTGACCAGCCCTTCACCGAAGAGCAAATCTGGATGCTCATATACTGGCCTCGTGGTTTTAGAGATTACTATAATTAATTTATCTGCAAATAGGAAGATCCTGTCAGTCGCAGAAGGTTCTTTAACCCCTTCATGACCTTGGAGTTTCCTGTTTTTGCGTTTCTGTTTTTTTGCTCCCCTTCTTCCCAGACTATAACTTTTTAATTTTTTGGTCAATATGGCCGTGTGCGGGCTTGTTTTTTTTGCGGGACGAGTTGTACTTTTGAACGACACCATTGGTTTTATCACATCGTGCACTGGAGAAAGGGAAAAAAAATCAAAGTGCGGTGAAATTGCAAAAAAGTGCAATTCCACAGTGGTTTTTTACTTATTGTGTTTTCTTTTACCATGTTCACTAAATGCTAAAACTAACCTGCCATAATGATATAATGATTCTCCAGGTCATTACGAGTGTACAAAGACAAAACATGTATAGGTTCTGTTTTGGTGAAAAAAAATCCCAAGTTTGCAAGAAAAAAAATTGGAGCCATTTTCCGAGACCTGTAGCGTCTCCATTTTTCGTGATCTGGGGCTGGGGCTTATTTTTTGGACGCCGACCTGCCGTTTTCATTGATGCCACTTTAGTACAGATACGATGTTTTGATCGCCTGTTATTGCATTTTATTACAATGTAGCGGCAACAAAAAAAATGTAATTCTGGCATTTTTTTTCTCGTTACACCGTTTATCGATCGGATTAATTATTTTTATATTTTGATAGATTGGGCGTTTCTGAAAGCGGCGATACCAAATATGTGGCTTTTTATTTTATTTGTAAATGGGGCAAATTGTGGGAGGGGATTGGAACTTTTATATTTTATTATTTTTTTTAAATATTTTCAAAAACATTTTTTCTTTTTACTTTTCACTTGCTTCAGTAGTCTCCACGGGAGTCTAGAAGCTGCATAGCCCTGTATTGTGTAGCTAAACTGCTCAAAGCGATCCAGCAATGACAATCACAGGGGTCTCCTGCAGACCCCGGGTTGTCATTGGCGACCCTCGGTCATGTGACACAAGCGCTGAAAGGCGGAATTTGTGACATGCTTTAACATGTTAACAGCTGCGGGAGGATTGCGATTCCACCCGAGGCTGTTGGGGGGATAAAATCAGCTGACATGTGCCGTAAAACATGTGGGCTCAGCGCCGGAGCCCGCATGGAGTGTGGGGACAGGATCTATGACATGTATATATATGCAATAATGTATAACCGTGTGCACTGCTATCTAAAAAGGTGCCAAAGTAGGTTCCCAAACCATAGTAATATGTTAATAAACTCGGCACTCAACTTAATGATGCTTAATTGTGTAGAATTTATTATGGACAGCGATGTGAAAACAAAACGTTTCGGTCATACAAGACCTTCATCAGTTGCGTATATCACAATGAAGGTGAGGTCATTTGTAATTTGATAAGGTTAGTAGGTATGAGCCCCATATGCTGAAACCATCCGGTGCAGCAAATAGTCTTATCTGTTCCCTGTTATACTGCAGAAAGTATGCTGGGATCGGGCTTTGACTTCAGCCCCGTGTGTAGGTATGTCGCGGTATCCACCGCTGGACTTTAGCCTAATATGCTAAAGTCCAGCGGTGGATACCGCGACATACCTACACACGGGGCTGAAGTCAAAGCCCGATCCAGCATACTTTCTGCAGTATAACAGGGAACAGATAAGACTATTTGCTGCACCGGATGGTTTCAGCATATGGGGCTCATACCTACTAACCTTATCAAATTACAAATGACCTCACCTTCATTGTGATATACGCAACTGATGAAGGTCTTGTATGACCGAAACGTTTTGTTTTCACATCGCTGTCCATAATAAATTCTACTCAATTAAGCATCATTAAGTTGAGTGCCGAGTTTATTAACATATGTATATATATGCGTCAAAGGTTGTGAAGGGGTTCACAGGAGGTTCTATAAGCTGGATGTGATAGTGTGGTGGGAGTGCTTGATGCAAAAATACTGAATCGCGATAAGGTGGCAACCATTGGATATAAATATACGGCCTCAGTTTAATTTCTATGGGAAAGCTTTGGCTGTCATTATAACAGTAACTGGGGCTTTGGGTGACCTGACTTTGGGGGAGGTCAGGAGAAGGATGTCACTACTCCGAGGGGGATCGGGTTGTGGCTTGCAACACTCTCTCAGAGCTGAATGTGGCTCTCCAGATAAGAAAGGTTGGAGATTACTGCCCCACACAGTGTCTGTAGCACTCTGCCATATCCAGCAGTCCCAAAACAATAAATGGAGAAGTAGTATTTCCCAGCAGTCAAACCCCAAAAGAGGAGAGCGTGATCACTTAGCAAGTTATCTATTCACAGGATAAAATGGAACCAAGAAGACAGACGTACTGAAGGAAGAGGTTGCAGACGGACGGACCGGGTGAGGAGGTCGCAGACCGATGGATTAGAGGAGGATGTTGCAGAGCGACGGACCAGAGAAGGAGGAGGTCGCAGACCGGAGGAGGAGGTCGCAGACCGACGGACTGCAGGAGGTGGTCGTAGACCAATGGACAGGAGGAGGTCGCAGACTGACGGACCAGAGGAGGAAGAGGAGGTCGCAAACCGCCAGACGAGGGGATTGCAAAACGGAGGAAAAGAGAAGATCGCAGAGCGACGGACCGAAGTAGGAGGCGGTCGTAGAGCGACGGACCGGAGGAGGAGGAGGTGGTAGAGCGATGGACCGGAGGAGGTCTCAGACTGACAGACCTTTGAAGGAGGAGGTGGCAGACCACCGGACAGAAGGAGAACGAAGTCGCAGACAGACACACCAGAGGAGGTCGCAGACAGACACACCGAAGGAGGTCGCAAACCGACACACTTCAGGTCGCAGACCTACGCACCAGAGGAGGTCACAGACCGACGCACCGGAGGAGAAAGAGGTCGCAGACCGACGGACTGGAGGAGGAAGCGGTGGCAGACAGACGGACCGGAGAAGGAGGAGGTCGCAGAGCGATGGACGCAGAGCGATGGAACGGAGAAGGAGGAAGTCGCAGACCAGAGGAGGGGGTCGCGAGCGACGGACCGGAAGAGGTCGCAGAGCGACGGACCGGAGAAGGTCGCAGAGTGACGGACCGGGGGAGGTCTCAGACCGACGGACCAGAGGAGGAGGTCGCAGACCGATAGACAGGAGGAGGAGGAGGTCGTAGACCGAAGGATTGGAGGAGGTCGCAGACCGACGGACCGCAGGAGGTGGTTGTAGACCAATGGACAGGTGGAGGTCGCAGACTGATGGACCAGAGGAGGAAGAGGAGGTCGCAAACCGCCAGACGAGGGGATTGCAAAACGGAGGAAAAGAGAAGAAGATCGCAGAGCGACGGACCGAAGTAGGAGGCAGTCGTAGAGCAACGGACCGGAGGAGGAGGAGGTGGTAGAGCGATGGACCGGAGGAGGTCTTAGACTGACAGACCTTTGAAGGAGGAGGTGGCAGACCACCGGACAGAAGGAGAACAAAGTCGCAGACAAACACACCAGAGGAGGAGGTCGCAGACAGACACACTGAAGGAGGTCGCAGACCGACACACTGGAGTAGGAGGTCGCAGACCGATGCACCGGAGGAGAAGGTCTCAGACCGATGCACCGGAGGAGAAAGAGGTCGCAGACCGACGGAAGAGGAGATTGCAGAACGGAGGACTGGAGAAGGAAGAGATTGCAGAACGAAGGACTGGAGGAGGAGGAGGTCGCAGCAAGGGACGGAAGCAGTTTGCAGACTGACGGACCGGAGGAGAAGGTCGCAGACCGACGCACCGAAGAAGGAAGTCGCAGACCGACGGATTGCAGGAGGTGGTCGCAGACCGACGGACCAGAGGAGGTTGCAGACCAACGGATTGGAGGACGGGGAGGAGGTCGCAGACCGACGGACGGAAGGAGGAGGAGGTCGCAGAGCGACGGACCGGAGTAGGAGGCGGTCGCAAAGCGACGGACCGGAGAAGGAGGAGGTCGCAGACCGATGGACGCAGAGCGACGGACAGGAGGAAAAGGAGGAAAAGGTCGCAGAGCGACGGACCGGAGGAGGAGGTCGCAGACCAAAGGACCGGAGGAGGAGGTCGTAGACCGACGCACCGAAGGAGGAGGTCGCAGACCGACGCGCTGGAGAAGTTCGAAGACCGACGCATCGGAGTTGAAGGTCGCAGACTGACGCACCGGAGGAGGAGGTCGAAGACCGATGGACCGGAGGAAGAGGTAGCAGACCGACGCACCGGAGGAGGAAATCGCAGACCGACGCATCGGAGGAGGTCGAAGACCAACGGACCGGAGGAAGAGGTTGCAGACCGACGCACCGAAGGAGGAGGTCGCAGACCGACGGACCGAAGGAGGAGGTCGCAGACCAACATACGGAGGAGGTCGCAGACCGACGCACCCGAAGCGGAGGTCAAAGACCGACGGACGAGGAAATTGCAGAACAGCGGACTGGAGAAGGAGGAGATTGCAGAACGACGGACTGGAGGAGGAGGTCGCAGACCGACGGACGGAAGCAGTTCGCAGACCGACGGACCGGAGGAGGAGGTCGCAGACCGACGCTCCGAAGGAGGAGTTCGCAGACCGACGGATCGCAGGATGTGGTTGCAGACCAATGGACCAGAGGAGGTCGTAGACAGACAGACTGGAGGAAGAGGGAGAGGTCACAGACAGATGGACGAGGAGATTACAAACGGAGGACTAGAGAAGGAGAAGGTCGCAGACCGACGGAACGGAGTAGGAGGAGGTCGCAGAGCGAAATACCGGAGGAGGAGGTGGTTGCAGAGCGAAGGACCGGAGGAGGAGATCACAGACCGACGGACCTTTGGAGGAGGTCGCAGACCGACGGACAGAAGGAAGAGGAGGTCGCAGACAGAGACACCAGAGGAGGTCGCAGACCGACACACCGGAGAAGGTCGCAGACCGACGTAACGGAGGAGGATGTCACAGACCGACGGACCGGAGGAGGAGGTGGGCGCAGACCGACGGACCGGAGGAGGTCGCAGACCGATGGACAGGAGGAGGTCGCAGACTAACGGACCAGAGGAGGAAGAGGAGGTCGCAAACTGACGGACGAGGAGATTGCAAAACGGAGGAAAAGAGGAGAAGATCGCAGACCGACGGACCGGAGTAGGAGGCGGTCGCAGAGCGACGGACCGGAGAAGGAGGAGGTCGCAGACCGATGGACGCAGAGCGATGGACTGGAGAAGAAGGAGGTCGCAGACCGGAGGAGGTCGCAGACAGATGGATGCAGAGCGAAGGACCGGAGAAGGAGAAGGTCGCAGACCAGAGGAGGAGGAGGTCGCGAGTAACGGACCGGAGGAGGAGGTCGCAGAGCGACGGACCGGAGGAGATCAGAGAGCGATGGACTGGAGGAGGCCAAAGAGCGACGGACAGGAGGAGGCCGCAGACCGACGTACCGGAGGAGGAGGTCGCAGACCGACGGACCAGAGGAGGTCGCATACCGAAGGATCGGAGGAGGTCGCAGACCGACGCACCGAAGGAGGAGGTCGCAGAGCGACGGACCGCAGGAGGTGGTCGCAGACCGACGGATAGGAGGAGGTCGCAGACCGACGGACCAGAGGAGGAAGAGGAGGTCGCAAACCGACGGACGAGGAGATTGCAAAATGGAGGAAAAGAGAAGATCGCAGACTGATGGACCGGAGTAGGAGGCGGTCGCAGAGCGACGGACCGAAGAAGGAGGAGGTCGCAAACCGATGGATGCAAAGCGACGGACCGGAGAAGAAGGAGGTCGCAGACAGGAGGAGGAGGTCGCAGAGCGACGGACCGGAGGAGATCAGAGAGCGATGGACTGGAGGAGGCCAAAGAGCGACGGACAGGAGGAGGCCGCAGACCGACGTACCGGAGGAGGAGGTCGCAGACCGACGGACCAGAGGAGGTCGCATACCGAAGGATCGGAGGAGGTCGCAGACCGACGCACCGAAGGAGGAGGTCGCAGAGCGACGGACCGCAGGAGGTGGTCACAGACCGACGGATAGGAGGAGGTCGCAGACCGACGGACCAGAGGAGGAAGAGGAGGTCGCAAACCGACGGACGAGGAGATTGCAAAATGGAGGAAAAGAGAAGATCGCAGACTGATGGACCGGAGTAGGAGGCGGTCGCAGAGCGACGGACCGAAGAAGGAGGAGGTCGCAAACCGATGGATGCAAAGCGACGGACCGGAGAAGAAGGAGGTCGCAGACAGGAGGAGGAGGTCGCGAGCGATGGACCGGAGGAGGAGGAGGTCGCAGACTGGAGGATCGGAAGAGGTTGCAGACCGACGTACGGGAGAAGGAGGTCGCAGACCGATGGACCGGAGGAGGAGGAGGTCGCAGACCGAAGGGTTGTAGGAGGTCGCAGACCGACGCACCGAAGGAGGAGGTCGCAGACTGATGGACTGCAGGAGGTGGTCGCAGACCGACGGACAGGAGGAGGTCGCAGACCGACGGACAGGAGGAGGTCGCAGACCGACCGACCAGAGGAGGATGAGGAGGTCACAAGCCGACGAACGAGGAGATTGCAAAACGGAGGAAAAGAGAAGGAGAAGATCGCAGAACGACGGACCGGAGTAGGAGTTGGTCGCAGAGCGACAGACCGGAGGAGGAGGAGGTGGTAGAGCGACGGATCGGAGGATGTCTCAGACCGACAGACCTTTGAAGGAGGAGGTCGTAGACCACCGGACCGATGGAGGAGGAGGTCGCAGACACCAGAGGAGGAGGTCGCAGACAGACACACCGGAGGAGGTCACAGACCGACACACTGGAGGAGGTCACATACCAACGCACTGGAGGAGGTCGCAGACCGACGCACCAGAGGAGAAAGAGGTCGCAGACCGACGGACCAGAGGAGGAAGAGGTCGCAGACCGACGGACCAGAGGAGGAAGAGGTCGCAGTCGACGAGAAGATTGCAGAACGGAGGACTGGAGAAGGAGGAGATTGCAGAACGACGGACTGGAGGAGGAGGAGGTCGCAGCGCGATGGACCGGAGGAAAAGGAGGTCGCAGACCGACAGACCAGAGGAGGAAGAGGCGGTCGCAAACCGTTGGATGAGGAGATTGTAAAACGGAGGAAAAGAGAAGGAGAAGATCGCCGACCGACAAACCGGAGTAGGAGGCGGTCGCAGTGCGACGGACTGGAGAAGGAGGAGGTCGCAGACCGATGGACGCAGAGCGATGGACCGGAGAAGGAGGAGGTCACTGACCGAAGGATTGGAGGAGGTCGCAGACCGACGGACCGCAGGAGGTGGTCACAGACCAATGGACAGGAGGAGGTCCCAGACTGACGGACCAGACGAGGAAGAGGAGGTCGCAAACCGACGGACGAGGGGATTTCAAAATGGAGGAAAAGAGAAGGAGAAGATCGCAGACCGATGGACCGAAGTAGGAGGCGGTGGCAGGGCGACGGACTGGAGAAGGAGGAGGTCACAGAGCGATGGACTCAGAGCGATGGAACGGAGAAGGAGGAAGTCGCAGACCGGAGAAGGAGGTCGCGAGCGACGGACTGGAGGAGGTCGCAGAGTGACAGACCGGAGGAGGTCGCAGACTGGCGGACCGAAGGATGAGGTCGCGAGCGATGGACCGGAGGAGGAGTTCGCAAACCGACGGACGAGGAGATTGCAAAACGGAGGAAAAGAGAAGAAGATTGCAGACCGATGGACCGGAGGAGGTCGCAGACCACCGTCCCGACGGAGGAGGAGGTCGCAGACAGACACACCAGAGGAGGAGGTCGCAGACCGACACACCGGAGGTCGCAGACCGACACAATGGAGGAGGAGGTCGCAGACCAACGCACCGGAGGAGTCGCAGACCAACGCACCGGAGGAGGTCGCAGACCAACGCACCGGAGGAGGAGGTCGCAGGCCGATGCACCGGAGGAGAAAGAGGTCGCAGACCGATGGACCTGAGGAGGGAGAGGTCACAGACCGACGGACCCAAGGAGGAAGAGGTCGCAGTCCAACGGACGAGAAGATTGCAGAACGGAGGACTGGAGAAGGAGGAGATTGCAGAACGACGGACTGGAGGAGGAGGAAGTCGCAGAGCGACTGACCGGAGGAAAAGGAGGTCGCAGACCGACAGACCAGAGGAGGAAGAGGAGGTCGCAAACCGACGGACGAGGAAATTACAAAACGGAGGAAAAGAGAAGGAGAAGATAGCAGACCGATGGACCGGAGTAGGAGACAGTGGCAGAGCGACGGACCGGAGAAGGAGGAGGTCGCAGAACGATGGACGCAGAGCGATGGACCGAAGGAGGAGGAGGTCGCAGACCGGAGGAGGAGGTCGCGAGGGACGGACCGGAGGAGGTCGCAGAGCGACGGACTGGAGGAAGCCGCAGACCGATGGACTGGAGGAGGAGGAGGTCGCAGACCGACGAACCGGAGGAGAGGAGGTCACAGACCGAAAGATTGGAGGAGGTAGCAGACCGACGCACCGAAGGAGGAGGTCACAGACCAACGGACCGCAGGAGGTGGTCGTAGATCGACGGACAGGAGGAGGTCGCAAACTGATGGACTAGAGGAACTTGCAAAACGGAGGACTAGAGAAAAAGAAGGTCGCACACCGACAGACCGGAGTAGGAGGAGGTCACAGAGCGACGGACCGGAGGAGGAGGTCGCAGATCGAAGGATGGGAGGAGGAGGTGGTCGCAGACAGACACACTGGAGGAGGAGGTCACAGACCGACACACCAGAGGAGGTCGCAGACCGACGGACCGGAGGAGGAGGTCGCAGAACGATGCACCAGAGGAGGAGGTCGCAGACCGATGCACCGGAGGAGAAAGAGGTCGCAGACCGACGGACCAAAGGAGGAAGGGGTCGCAGTCCAACGGACAAGAAGATTGCGGAACGGAGGACTGGAGAAGGAGGAGATTGCAGAACGATGGACTGGAGGAGGAGGAGGTTGCAGAGCAATGGACAGGAGGAAAAGGAGGTCGCAGAGCGACAGACTTGAGGAGGAAGAGGTCGCAGAGCGACGGACCGAAGGAGGAGCAGGTCGCAGACCGACGGATCGGAGAAGGAGGTCGAAGACCGACGGACCGGAGGAAGAGGTCGCAGACCGACGCATCGGAGGAGGCCGCTGACCGACACACCGGAGGAGGAGGTCGCAGACTGACGGAAGAGGAAATTGCAGAACGGAGGACTGGAGAAGGAGGAGATTGCAGAACGACGGACTCGAGGAGGAGGAGGTCGCAGCAACAGACGGAAGCAGTTTGCAGACCTACGGACTGGAGGAGAAGGTTGCAGACCGACGCACCGAAGAAGGAGGTCGCAGACCGACGGACCGGAGGAGGTTGCAGACCAACGGACTGGAGGACAGGGAGGAGGTCGCAGACCGACGGACGAGGAGATTGAAAATGGGAGGACTAGAGAAGGAGAAGATCGCACACCGACGGACCGGAGTAGGAGGAGGTCACAGAGCAACGGACCGGAGGAGGAGGTCGCAGATCGAAGGATGGGAGGAGGAGGTGTTCGCAGACAGACACAACCGGAGGAGGTCGCAGACTGACACACCAGAGGAGGTCGCAGACCGACGGACCGGAGGATGAGGTCGCAGAACGATGCACTAGAGGAGGAGGTCGCAGACCGACACACCGGAGGAGGAGATCGTAGACCGACGCACCCAAGGAGATCGCAGACCAATGGACCGATGGAGGAGGTCGCAGACCGATGCAATGGAGAAGGAGGTCTCAGACCGACATATCGGAGGAGAAGGTCGCAGACCGACGGACCGGAGGAGGAGGTCGCAGACCTACGGACCGGAGGAGGAAGAGGTCGCAGACCTACGGCCGAAAAAATTGCAGAACGGAGGACTGGAGAAGGAGATTAGAGAACGATGGTCACAGAGTGACGGACCGGAGGAGGAGTTCGCAGACCGACGCGCTGGAGGAGGAGGTCGAAGACCGACGCACCGGAGAAGGAGGTCGCAGACCGATCGACCAGAGGAAGAGGTTGTAGACCGATGCACCGCAGGAGGAAGTCGCAGACCGACGTACAGGAGGAGGAGGTTGCAGACCGACTGACCGGAGGAGGAGGTCGCAGACCGACACAACGGAGGAGGTCGCAGACTGATGCACCGGAGGAGGAGGTCGCAGACCGACGCATCGGAGGGGAGGTCGCACACCGACGCACCGGAGGAGGTCATAGACCGACGGACCGGAGGTGGATAGAGGTAGCAGACCGACGGACCGGAGGAGTAGGTCGCAGACCGACGGATTGGAGGAGGAGGAGCTTGCAGACCGACGGACCGGGGATGGAGGTAGTAGACCGACGGATCGGTGGAGGAGCAGGTCGCGTACCAACGTACCAGAGGAGGAGGTCGCAGACCGACGGACCGGAGGAGGAGGTCGCACACCGACACGCTGGAGGAGGAGGTCGAAGACCGACGCACCAGAGGAGGTCGCAGACCAACACACTGGAGCAGGAGGTCGAAGACCGACGGACCAGAGGAAGAGGTTGCAGACAGACGCACCGCAGGAGGAAGTCGCAGACCGACGGACAGGAGGAAGGGGTTGCAGACCGACTGACCGGAGGAGGTCGCAAACCGACGCACTGGAGGAGGTTGAAGACCGTCAGACCGGAGGAAGAGTTTGCAGACCGACGCATCGGAGGAGGAGGTCGCAGACCAACACACCGAAGGTCGCAGACCGACACACCAGAGGAGGTTGCAGACCGATGGACTGGATGAGGAGGACGCAGACCGACACAATGGAGGAGGAGGTCGCAGACGGACGCATCGGAGGGGGAGGTAGCAGACCGACGCACCGGAGGAGGTCATAGACCGACGGACCGGAGGTGGATAGAGGTAGCAGACCGACGGACGAAAAGATTGCAGAACGGAGGACTGGAGAAGGGGGAGATTGCAGACTGAAGGACCAGAGGAGTAGGTCGCAGACCGACGGATTGGAGGAGGAGGAGCTTGCAGACCGACGGACCGGGGATGGAGGTAGTAGACCGACGGATCGGTGGAGGAGCAGGTCGCGTACCAACGTACCAGAGGAGGAGGTCGCAGACCGACGGACCGGATGATGAGGTCGTAGACCGACACGCTGGAGGAGGAGGTCGAAGACCGACGCACCAGAGGAGGAGGTCGCAGACCAACACACTGGAGCAGGAGGTCGAAGACCGACGGACCAGAGGAAGAGGTTGCAGACAGACGCACCGCAGGAGGAAGTCGCAGACCGACGTACAGGAGGAAGGGGTAGCAGACCGACTGACCGGAGGAGGTCGCAAACCGACGCACTGGAGGAGGTCGAAGACCGTCAGACCGGAGGAAGAGTTTGCAGACCGACGCATCGGAGGAGGAGGTCGCAGACCAACACACCGGAGGTCGCAGACCGACACACCAGAGGAGGAGGTTGCAGACCGATGGACTGGATGAGGAGGACGCAGACCGACACAACGGAGGAGGAGGTCGCAGACCGACGCAACGGAGGGGGAGGTCGCAGACCGACGCACCGGAGGAGGTCATAGACCGACGGACCGGAGGTGGATAGAGGTAGCAGACCAACGGACGAAAAGATTGCAGAACGGAGGACTGGAGAAGGGGGAGATTGCAGACCGACGGACCAGAGGAGTAGGTCGCAGACCGACAGATTGGAGGAGGAGGAGCTTGCAGACCGACGGACCGGGGATGGATGTAGTAGACTGACGGATCGGTGGAGGAGCAGGTCGCGTACCAACATACCAGAGGAGGAGGTCGCAGACCGACGGACCGGAGGAGGAGGTCGCAGACCAACACGCTGGAGGAGGAGGTCGAAGACCGACGCACCGGAGGAGGAGGTCGCAGACCAACACACCGGAGGAGGAGGTCGCAGACCAACACACTGGAGCAGGAGGTCGAAGACCGACGTACAGGAGGAAGGGGTTGCAGACCGACTGACCGGAGGAGGTCGCAAACCGACGCACTGGAGGAGGTCGAAGACCGACAGACCGGAGGAAGAGTTTGCAGACCGACGCATCGGAGGAGGAGGTCGCAGACCAACACACCGGAGGTCGCAGACGGACACACCAGAGGAGGAGGTCAAAGACCGACGGACGAGGAGATTGAAGAACGGAGGACTGGAGAAGGAGGAGATTGCAGAACGACGGACTGGAGGAGAAGGTCGCAGACCGACGTACGGAAGCAGTTCGCAGACCGACGGACTGGAGGAGGAGGTCGCAGACCGACGCACCGAAGGAGGAGTTCGCAGACCGACGGATCGCAGGAGGTGGTTGCAGACCGACGGACTGGAGGAGGAAGAGGTCGCAGACTGATGGACGAGGAGATTACAATACAGAGGACTAGAGAAGGAGAAGGTCGCAAACCGACGGACCGGAGTAGGAGGAGGTGGTAAAGCGACATACCGGAAGAGGAGGTGGAAGCAGAACGACGGACCAGAGGATGAGGAGGTCATTGACCGATGGACCTTTGGAGGAGGTCGCATACTGACGGAAAAAAGGAGGAGGTCGCAGACAGAGACACCGGAGGAGGAGGTCGCAGACCGACACAACGGAGGAGGTCACAGACTGACACACACCGGAGGACGCAGACCGACGCACCGGAGGGGGAGGTCGCAGACCGACGCACCGGAGGAGGTCGTAGACCGACGGACCGGAGGTGGAAGAGGTCGCAGACCGACAGACGAAAAGATTACAGAACGGAGGACTGGAGAAGGGGGAGATTGCAGAACGATGGACTGGAGGAGGAGGTCTCAGACCGATGGACGGAAGGAGTTCGCAGAGCGCGAACAGGAGGAAAAGGAGGACGAGGTCGCAGAGCGACGGTCCGGAGGAGGAGTAGGTCGCAGACCGCCGGACTGGAGGAGGAGGAGCTCACAGACCGATGGACCGGGGATGGAGGAGGTAACAGACCGACGGATCGGTGGAGAAGCAGGTCGCACACCAACGGCGAGTAGCAGGAGGAGGTCACAGACCGACGGATGGGAGGAGAAAGAGGTCGCAGACCGACGGACCGGAGGAGTAGCAGGTCGCAGACCGACAGACCAGAGGAGGAGGTCGCTTACCGACAGACAGGAGGAGATTTCAAAACGGAGGACTAGAGAAGGAGTAGGTCGCAGACAGACGGACTGGAGTAGGAGGAGGTAGTAGAGCGACGGACCAGAGGAGGAGGTGGTCGAAGATCGACGGATCGGAGGAGGTGGTCGCAGAGCGACGGATCGGAGGAGGAGGTTGCATACCGACGGACCCATGGAGGAGGAGTTTCGCAGACTGACGAACGGAAGGAGAAGGTCGCAGACAGACAAACGGAGGAGTTTGCAGACCGACACATCGGAGGAGGAGGTCGCAGACCGACGGACCGGATGAGGAGGACGCAGACCGACGGACCGGAGGAGGAAGAGGTCGAAGATCGACGGACGAAAAGATTGCAGAACGGAGGACTGGAGAAGGTGGAGATTGCAGAACGACAGACTGGAGGAGGAGGTCTCAGACCAATGGAAGGAAGGAGTTCGCAGAGCGACGGACAGGAGGAAAAGGAGGAGGAGTTCGCAGAGCGACGGACCGGAGGAGGAGAAGGTCACAGACCGAAGGACCGGAGGAGGAGGTCGTAGACCGACGCGCCGGAGGAGGTAAGAGACTGACGGACCAGAGGAAGAGGTGCAGACCGATGCACCGAAGGAGGTCGCAGACCGATGGACTGGAGGAGGTCGCAGACCGACAAGCCGGAGGAGGAGGTCGCATACCGACGCACCGGAGCAGGAGATCGAAGACCGACGGACCGGAGGAAGAGGTTGCAATCCGACACACCGCAGGAGGAAGTCGCAGACCGACGGTCTGGAGGAGGAGGTCGCAGACCGACGGACCGGAGTAGGAGGTTGCAGACCGACGCACCGGAGGAGGAGGTTGCATACCGACGCACCGGAGCAGGAGATCGAAGACCGACGGACCGGAGGAAGAGGTTGCAATCCGACACACACGCAGGAGGAAGTCGCAGACCGACGGTCTGGAGGAGGAGGTCGCAGACCGACGGACCGGAGTAGGAGGTTGCAGACCGACGCACCAGAGGAGGAGGTCGCAGACCGACGCACCTGAGGAGGAGGTCGAAGACCGACGGACCGGAGGAAGAGGTTGCAGACCACGCACCGGAGGAGGTCGCAGACTGACTGACTGAAGGAGGTCGCAGACCAACACACCGGAGGTCGCAGACCGATGCACCAGAGGAGGAGGTTAAAGACCGACGGACAAGAAGATTGCAGAACAGAGGACTGTAGAAGGAGGAGGTTGCAGAACGACGGATTGCAGGAGGTGGTTGCAGACCGACGGACAAGAGGAGGTCGCAGACCAATGGACAGGAGGAGGAGGGAGAGGTCGCAGACCGATGGACGAGGAGTTTACAAAACAGAGAACTAGAGAAGGAGAAGGTCGCAGACCGACAGACCGGAGTAGGGGGAGGTCGCAGTGCAACATACCGGAGGAGGTGGTCGCAGAACGACGGACCAAAGGAAGAGGTTGTAGACCGAAGCACCGGAGGAGGAGGTCGCAGACTGAAGCACCGGAGGAGGAGGTCGCAGACCGACGCACAGAGGAGGAGGTCGCAGACCGACGGACCATAGAAGGAGGAGGTCGCAGACCGACGGCCGGAAGAGTCACGGACCGACGAAAGGAGAGTAGGTCGCAGAACGACGCACCGGAGCAGGAGGTTGCAGACCGACGCACAGGAGGAGGTCGAGACCGACGGAACGGAGTAGGGAGGTCGCAGTGCAACATACCGGAGGAGGTGGTCGCAGAACGACGGACCAAGGAAGAGGTTGTAGACGAAGCACCGGAGGAGGAGGTCGCAGACTGACGCACGGAGGAGAGGTCGCAGACCGACGCACCAGAGGAGGAGGTCGCAGACCGACGGACCGTAGAAGGAGGAGGTCGCAGACCGACGGACCGGAAGAGGTTCACGACCGACGAACAGGAGGAGTAGGTCGCAGAACGACGCACCGGAGCAGGAGGTTGCAGACCGACGCACAGGAAGGAGGTCGAAGACCGACGGAACGGAGGAAGAGGTTGTAGACCGACAGACCGGAGGAGGAGGTAGCAGACCGACAGACCAGAGGAGGAGGCGCAGACCGATGCCCCGGAGGAGGAGGTCGCAGACTGACGCACCGGAGGAGGAGGTCGCAGACCGACGGACGAGGAGATTGGAGGACAGGAGAAGGAGGAGATTGCAGAACGACGGAAGGAAGCAGTTCGCAGACCGACAGTCGGAGGAGGTCGCAGACAGACGCACTGAAGGAGGAGGTCGCAGACCGACGGACTGGACGAGGGAGGAGGGAGGTCGCAGACCGACGGACGACAAGATTGAAAAACGGAGGACTAGATAAGGAGAAGGTCGCAGACGACGCACAGGGTGAGGAGGTCGCAGACGACGGACTGGATGAGGAGGACGCAGACCGACGGACCAGAGGAGGAAGAGGTCGGAGACCGACGGACGAAAATATTGCAGAACGGAGGACTGGAGAAGGAGGAGGTCGAAGACCGACAGGACCGGAGGAAAAGGTTGCAGACCGACGAACAGGAGGAAGAAGTGCGACCACGACCGGAGGAGGAGGTCGCAGACCGACGGATGGAGGAGGAGGTCGCAGACCGACGGACCGGAGGAGGTGCAGACCGACGGAGGAGGTGCAGACCAAACGCACCGGAGAGGGGGTCGAAGACCGACGGACCAGGAGGAGAGATTCCCAACACCGAGGAGGAAAGTCACAGACCGAGTCGGAGGAGGTAGGTCGCAGACCGACGGACTGGAGTAAGGAGGTGCAGACCGACGCACCAGAGGAGGAGGTCGCAGACCGACGCAACCGGAGAGAGGAGGTCGCAGACGACGCACCGAGGAAGTTCGCAGACGAGCATCGCAGGAGGAGGTCGCAGACCGACGGACCGGAGGAGGTCGCAGACCGACGATGCAGGAGGGTCGCAGAACCGACGACCGGAGGAGGAGAGGTGCAAGAACCGAGGACGAGAAGATTGCAAAAGGAGGACTAGAGAAGGAGAGGTTGCAGACACGGATGAGCAGGAGTGAGGTTGCAGACGACGGACAGAGGAGGTCGCAGAGTCGAACTGACGGAGAGAGAGGGAGAGGTCGCAGACCGACTGGACGGAGGAGAGAGGTCGCAGACCGACTAGGAAGAAGGGAGAGCCAGACAGACCGGGAGGAGGAGGCGAGGCACAACCGGAGGAGGGGTCGCAGAACGACGCCAACGGAAGAGGTTGTAGACCGAACGACCGGGAGGAGGAGTCGCAGACGAAGCACCGAGGAGGAGGTCGCAGACCACGCGACCAGAGGAGGAGGTCGCAGACCGACGGACCATGAGGAGGAGGTCGCAGACCGACGGACGGAGAGGAGGTCACGGACCGACGACAGGAGGAGTATCGCAGACGACGCACGCGGAGCAGGAGGTGCAGACCGACTCAGGAAGGAGGTCGAAGACCGACGGAAGGAGGAGGTCGCAGAGCGACGGACGCAAGGAGGCAACCGACGACGGGGAGGACGGTCGCAGACGACGACGAGGAGGAGTAGGTCGCAGACCGACAGACCGGAGGAGGTAGGCGCAGATCGACGGACCGAGAGGAGGAGGTCGCGACGACGACGGAGAGTTGCGACCGTCGGAGGTAGAAGGAGAGGTCGCGAGACCGACGGACCGGAGAAGGAGGTCACAGACCGACGAGGAGGAGGAGGGTCGCAAACCGACGACCGGAGGAGGAGAGGTCGCAGACGACGCACCGAGGAGGAGGTCGAGTGCTACGACAGGAACAGGAGGAAGAGAGATTTCAGAACGAGACGAGAAGGAGAGGTCGCAGACCGACAGTCGGGTAGGAGGTCGCAGAGCAGACCATGAAGGAGGAGGTCGCAGACGACGGACGGACGAGAGGAGGAGGAGGTCGCAGACCACGAACGACAAGATTGAAAAACGGAGGACTAGATAAGGAGAAGGTCGCAGACCGACGACCGGGGAGGTCGCAGACCGAGGACTGGATGAGGAGGACGCAGACCGACGGACCAGAGGAGGAAGAGGTCGGAGACGACGGACGAAAATGATTGCAGAACGGAGGACTGAGAAGGAGGAGGTCGAAGACCGACGACCGGAGGAAAGGTTCAGACCGACGACGGAGAAGAAGTGCAGACCGACGTACCGGAGAGGAGGTCCAGACGACGGACCTGAGGAGGGACGCAGACGATGGACCGGAGGAAGGTCGCAGACCGACGGACCGGAGGTCGCAGACCAAACGCACTGGAGGAGGGTCGAAGACCGACGGACCGAAGGTGGAGGTCGCAGACAACGCACCGGAGGAGGAGGTCACAGACCGATGGACCGGAGGAGGTAGGTAGCAGACCAACACCTGAGGAAAAGGTCGCAGACCGACGCACCAGAGGAGGGGTCGCAGACCGACGGAACGGAGGAGGAAGAGGTCGCAGACTGACGCGTCACGAAGGAGTTCGCAGACCGAGGACGCAGGAGGTAGGTCGCAGACCGACGGACCGGGGGAGGTCACAGACCGACGGATCGCAGGAGGTGGTCGCAAACCGACGGACTGGAGGAGGGAGAGGTCGCAGAACGACGGACGAGGAGATTGCAAAACGGAGGACTAGAGAAGGAGAAGGTCGCAGACCAAGGGACTGGAGCAGGAGGAGGTCGCGGAGCGACGGACCAGAGGAGGTCGCAGATCGACTGACCGGAAGAGTAGGTGGTCGCACACCGACGGACCGGAGGAGGAGGAGGTCGCGGACCGACGGACGGAAGCAGGAGGAGGCAGACAGACACCGGAGGAGGTCGCAGACCGACGCAACGCACCGGAGGAGGAGGTCGCAGACCGACGCAACGGAAGAGGAGGTCGCAAACCGACGCAGCGGAGGAGGAGATCGCAGACCGACAGACCGAAGGAGGAGGTCGCAGACCTACGGACCAGAGGAGAAAGAGGTCGCAGACCGACAGACGAAAAGATTGCAGAACGGAGGACTGGAGAAGATTAGAGAACGACGGACTGGAGGAAGAGGAGGCAGCAGACGGACGGACGGAGTTCGCAGACAGACGGACAGGAGGAAAAGGAGGAG
Organism: Oophaga sylvatica; assembly: GCA_033576555.1. Lineage (NCBI taxonomy): Eukaryota > Metazoa > Chordata > Amphibia > Anura > Dendrobatidae > Oophaga > Oophaga sylvatica. The sequence continues at coordinate 15,708,536 of JARQOD010000009.1, forward strand.
GAAGTCGTGGACCAATGGATAGGAGGAGGGCGCAGACCGATGGACAGGAGGAGGTCGCAGAGCGACGGACTGGAGGAGGAGGCCGCATACCGACGGATCGGTGGAGGACGCAGTCGCAGACCGACGGATCGAAGGAGGAGAAGGTCGCAGACCGACAGACCGGAGGAGTAGGTCGCAGATCGACGGACCGGAGGAGGAGCTCTCAGACCGACGGACCGGGGACGGATGACGTTGCGAACCGTCGGATCGGTGGAGGAGCAGGTCGCGGACCAACGGACCGGAGAAGGAGGTCACAGACCGACGGATGGGAGGAGGAGGCGGTCGCAAACCGACGGATCGGAGGAGGAGCAGGTCGCAGACGGACAGACCGGAGGAGGAGGAGGTTGCTTACCGACAGACAGGAGGAGAAGATTTCAAAACGGAGGACTAGAGAAGGAGAAGGTCGCAGACCGACGGACTGGAGTAGGAGGAGGTCGCAAAGCGACGGACCTTTGGAGGAGGAGGTCGCAGACTGACGGACGGAAGGAGAAGGTCGCAGACAAACAAACCGGAGGAGTTCGCAGACAGACACATCGGAGGAGGAGGTCGCAGACCGACGGACCGGAGGAGGTCGCAGACCGATGGACTGGATGAGGAGGACGCAGACCGACGGACCGGAGGAGGAAGAGGTCAAAGACAGATGGATGAAAAGATTGGAAAATGGAGGACTAGAAAAGGGAGAGATTGCAGAACGACGGACTGGAGGAGGAGGTCTCAGGCGGATGGACGGAAGGAGTTTGCAGAGTGACGGACAGGAGGAAGAGGAGGAGGAGGTCGCAGAGCGACGGACCGGAGGAGAAGAAGGTCGCAGACCGAAGGAGGAGATTGTAGACCGACGCACCGGAGCAGGTCGAAGACCGACGGACCGGAGGAAGAGGTGCAGACAAACGCACTGGAGGAGGAGGTCTCAGACCAACGGACCGGAGGAGGAGGTCGCAGACCGACGGACCGGAGGAGGAGGTCGCAGACCGACGCGTCGGAGGAGGAGGTCGCAGACCGACGGACCGGAGGAGGAGGTCGCAGACAGACGCGTCGGAGGAGGAGGTCGCAGACCGACGCACCGGAGGAGGAAGTCACAGACCAACGCATCGGAGGAGGAGGTCGAAGACCGACGGACTGGAGGAGGAGTTCGCAGACCGATGGATTGCAGGAGGTAGTTGCAGACCGACGGACCAGAGGAGGTCACAGACGACGCACCGGAGAGGCGGTCGCAGACCGACGCACGGAGGAGGTCGAAGACGGACGGACCGGAGGAAGAGGTTGCAGACCGACGCACTGGAGGAGGAAGTCGCAGACCGACGGACCGGAGGAGTAGGTCGCAGACCGACGGACCGGAGAAGGAGGTCACAGACCGACGGATGGGAGGAGGAGGCGGTCGCAAACCGACGGACCGGAGGAGGAGCAGGTTGCAGACGGACAGACCAGAGTAGGAGGAGGTCGCTTACCGACAGACAGGAGGAGAAGATTTCAAAACGGAGGACTAGAGAAGGAGAAGGTCGCAGACCGACGGACTGGAGTAGGAGGAGGTCGCAAAGCGACGGACCTTTGGAGGAGGAGGTCGCAGACTGACGGACGGAAGGAGAAGGTCGCAGACAAACAAACCGGAGGAGTTCGCAGACCGACACATCGGAGGAGGAGGTCGCAGACCGACGGACCGGAGGAGGAGGTCGCAGACCGATGGACTGGATGAGGAGGACGCAGACCGACGGACCAGAGGAGGAAGAGGTCAAAGACAGATGGATGAAAAGATTGCAGAACGGAGGACTAGAGAAGGGAGAGATTGCAGAACGACGGACTGGAGGAGGAGGTCTCAGGCCGATGGACGGAAGGAGTTCGCAGAGTGACGGACAGGAGGAAAAGGAGGAGGAGGTCGCAGAGCGACGGACCAGAGGAGAAGAAGGTCACAGACCGAAGGAGGAGATCGTAGACCGACGCACCGGAGCAGGTCGAAGACCGACGCACCGGAGGAAGAGGTGCAGACAAACGCACTGGAGGAGGAGGTCTCAGACCAACGGACCGGAGGAGGAGGTCGCAGACCGACGGACCGGAGGAGGAGGTCGCAGACCGACGCGTCGGAGGAGGAGGTCGCAGACCGACGGTCCAGAGGAAAGGAGGGCATAGAGACGACGGACACGGAGTAGGAGGTCGCAGAGCAACGAACGGGAGGAGGAGGTCGCAGTGCGACGGACTGGAGGAGGAGGTCGCATTGCGACGGACCGGAGGAGAAGGAGAACGCAGAGCGACGGACCGGAGGAGGAGGTCACAGAGCGACGAACCGGAGGAGGAGGTCGCAGACCGACGCACCGGAGGAGGTCGCAGACCGACGAACAAGGAGATTGCAACGGAGAACTGGAGAAGGAGGAGATTGCAGAACGACGGACTGGAGGAGGTCGCAGACCGACGGACGGAAGCAGTCACAGATTGAAGGACATAGAAGGTCGCTGCCAGACGCACGAAGGAGGAGGTCGCAGACCGACGCACGGGATGAGGAGGCAGACCGACGGACTGGAGGAGAAGGTCGCAGACCGAAGGATGAGAAGATTGAAAACGGAGGACTAGAGAAGGAGAAGGTCGCAGACCGACGGACTGGAGCAGGAGGTGGTCGCAGACACGGACAGCAGGAGCAGGTGTTCACAGATTGACGGACCGGGAGGAGGAGGTCGCAGACCGACAGAACAGAGGAGGTGCAGACCAACGGAACAGAGGAGGTCGCAGAACAACGGACGGAAGGAGGAGGTCGCAGACCGACACACCGGGAGGAGGAGGTCTCAGACCGACGGACCGGAGGAGGAGGTCCAGACAAACGGACCGAGGAGGAGGTCGCAGACCGAGACCGGAGGAGGGATGAGAGTCGCAGAACCGACGGACCGGAAGAGGTCGCGGACCGACGGACCGGAGGAGGTCGCAGACCGACGCACCGGAGGAGGAGGTCGCAGACCGACGGGACCGGAGGAGGATGAGGTCGCAGACCGACGGACCGGAGAGGTGCGGACCGACGGACCGGAGGAGTAGGTCGCAGAACGACGCATCGGAGCAGGAGGTCGCAGACCGACACACCGGAGGAGGAGGTCGCAGACCAACACACCGGAGGAGGTCGCAGACCGACTGACCGGAGGAGGAGGAGGTCGCAGACGGACCGTAAGAGGTCGCGGACCGACGGACGTAGGAGTAGGTCGCAGACCGACAAACCGGAGGAGGTCACAGACCGAACACCAGAGGGGGTCGCAAACCGACGCAGCGGAGGAGGAGATCGCAGACCGACGGACCGGAGGAGGAGTCGCAGACCGACGCGTCGGAGGAGGAGGTCGCAGACGCGACGGACCGGAGGAGGAGGTCGCAGACAAACGCACTGGAGGAGGAGTCCAGACCGAACGGACGAGAGGAGGAGGTCGCGAAGACCAGACGACGGAGGAGGAGGTCGCAGACCGACGCGGGGAGGAGGTCGCAGACCGACGGATGGAGTGAGGAGAGGTCGCAAGCGACGGACTTGGAGGAGGAGGTCGCAGACGACGGACGGAGGAGAAGGTCGCGACAACAACCGGAAGGAGTTCCAGACGACACTCGGAGGAGGAGGTCGCAGACCGACGGACTGGAGAGGAGGTACGCAGACCGACGGACCGGAGGAGGAAGTCGTCAAAGACAGACGAGACAAGAATTGGAAAATGGAGGCTAGAAAAGGAGAGATGCAGACGACGGACGGAGGAGGAGGTCGCAGGCGGATCGGACGGAAGGAGTTTGCAGAGACGGACAGGAGGGAAAGGAGGAGGAGATCGCAGAGCGACGGACCGGAGGAGAAGAAGGTCGCAGACCGAGGAGGAGATTGAGACCGACGCACCGGAGCAGGTCGAAGACCGACGACCGGAGGAGAGGTGCAGACAAACGCACTGGAGGAGGTCTCAGACCAACGGACCGGAGGAGGAGAGGTGCAGACCGACGGACCGGAAGAGGTGCGGACGGACGGACGGAGGAGTAGGCGCAGAACGACGCATCGGAGAGGAGGTCGCAGACCGACAACCGAGGAGGAGGTCGCTACCACAACCGGAGGAGGTCGCAGACCGACTGACGGAGAGGAGGAGGTCGCAGACGGACCGAGAGGTCGCGACCGACGGACGTAGGAGAGGTCGCCAGACCGACAACGGAGGAGGTCGCAGACCGAACACGGAGGGGTCGCAACCGACGAGCGGAGGAGGAGGTCGCAGACCAACGGACGGAGAGGAAGTCGCAAAACGGCCGGAGGTGGAAAGGACGCAGACCGACGGACGAAAAGATTGCAGAACGGAGGACTGGAGAAGGGGAGCTTGCAGAACGACGGACTGGAGGAGGAGGTCTCAGACCGATGGACGGAAGAGTTCCAGAGCGACGACAGGAGGAAAAGGAGGAGGAGGTCGCAGACCGGAGGAAGAGGTCGTCAACCGACGCCCGGAGGGGAGGAGGAAAGGAGCCGACGGACGGAGGTCGCAGACACGCACCGAGGAGGAGGTCGCAGACCGACGACCGGAGGAGGTATCGAGACCGACGGACCGGAGGATAGGTGCAGACGACGCATGAGGAGGAGTGCAGACCGACGACCGAAGAGGAGGAGGAGGTCGCACCCAGAGTCGCGACAGATGGAGAGGTCGCAGACCGAGCAACGAGGAGGGAGGTCGAAGACCGACGGACCGGAGGAAGGTGCAGACCAACGGACCGAGGAGGTCGCAGACCGACGGACAGAAGGAGGAGGAGGTCGCAGACAGAGACCGGACGGAGGAGATGAGACCGACGAAGGGAGTGGGAGGGTCGCAGACCGACGCCCGGAGGGCAGACGTGACGGAGGAGGAGGTCGTAGAACGACGGACCGTAGAGGGAGAGGTCGCAGACCGACGGACGAGAAGATTGCAGAAGGAGGACTGAGAAGGGGGAGATTGCAAGAATGACGGACGGAGGAGGAGGTCTCAAACCGATGGACGAAGGAGTTCGCAGAGCGACGAACAGAGGAAAGAGGAGGAGGTCGCAGGAGAGTCGACGGACCGGAGGAGGAGGTCGCAGACCGACGCGCGAAGGAGGAGGTCGAGACCGATGGACCGGAGGAAGAGGTTCAACCGACGCACCGGAGGAGGAGGTCGCAGACCACGGACCGAATGAGGGAGGTCGTAGACCGACGCACCGAGGAGAGAGGTCGCAAACCGACGGACAAGGAGATTGCAGAACGGAGGACTGAAGGAGGAGATTGCAGAACGACGGACTGAGGAGGAGGTCGCAGACCGACGGACGGAAGAGTTCGCAAACCGAACGGACCGGAGAGGAGGTCGCAGACCGCGACCGAAGGAGGAGTTCACAGACCGACGGACGCAGGAGGAGTTGCAGACCGACGGACGGAAGCAGTTCGCAGACCGACGAACCGGAGGAGGTCGCAGAACACGGTCGACAACCGAAGGAGGAGGAGGTCGCAGACCGAGGACCAAAGGAGGGAGAGCGAGACCAACACACCGGAGGAGGTCGCAGACCGACACAAATCCGGAGGAGGAGGTCGCACGGAGGATACCGATGGACGGAAGTAGTTCACAGAGCGACAGACAGGAGGAAAAGGAGGAGGAGGTCGCAGACCGGAGGAAGAGGTCGTACACCGACGCGCCGGAGGAGGAGGTAAAAGACCGACGGACCGGAGGTCGCAGACTGACGCACCAGAGGAGGAGGTCGCAGACCGACGCACCGGAGGAGGAGGTCGAAGACCGACGGACCGGAGGAAGAGGTTGCAGACCGACGCAATGAAGGAGGAAGTAGCAGACCGACGCACCGGAGGAGGAGGTCGCACACCGACGCGCCAAGGAGGAGGTCGCAGACCGACGCAACGGAGGAGGAGGTCGAAGACCGACGGACCGGAGGAAAAGGTTGCAGACCAACGGACCTTTGGAGGAGGTCGCAGACCGACGGACAGAAGGAGGAGGAGGTCGCAGACAGAGACCCTGGAGGAGGAGATTGCAGACCGACGCAGCGGAGTGGGAGGTCGCAGACCGACGCACCGGAGGTCGCAGACCGATGGACTGGAGGAGGAGGTCGTTAGAACGACGGACCGTAGGTGGAAGAGGTCGCAGACCGACGGACGAAAAGATTGCAGAAAGGAGGACTGGAGAAGGGGGAGATTGCAGAATGACGGACTGGAGGAGGAGGTCTCAAACCGATGGACGAAAGGAGTTCGCAGAGCGACGAACAGGAGGAAAAGAAGGAGGAGGTCGCAGAGCGACGGACCGGAGGAGGAGGTCGCAGACCGACGCGCCGAAGGAGGAGGTCGAAGACCGACGGACCGGAGGAAGAGGTTTCAAACCGACGCACCGGAGGAGGAGGTCGCAGACCAACGGACCGAATGAGGAGGTCGTAGACCGACGCACCAGAGGAGGAGGTCAAAGACCGACGGACAAGGAGATTGCAGAACGGAGGACTGAAGGAGGAGATTGCAGAACGACGGACTGGAGGAGGAGGTCGCAGACCGACGGACGGAAGCAGTTCGCAAACCGACGGACCGGAGGAGGAGGTCGCAGACCGTCGCACCAAAGGAGGAGTTCACAGACCGACGGATCGCAGGAGGTAGTTGCAGACCGACGGACGGAAGCAGTTCGCAGACCGACGAACCGGAGGAGGTCGCAGACCGACATACCGAAGGAGGAGGAGGTCGCAGACCGACGGACCAAAGGAGGAGGTCGCAGACCAACACACGGAGGAGGTCGCAGACCGACACACCGGAGGAGGAGGTCGCAGACCGACAGACCGGAGGAGGAGGTCGCAGACCGATTGATCGGAGGTGGAAGAGGTTGCAGACCGACGGACGAAAAGATTGCAGAACGGAGGACTGGAGAAGGGGGAGATTGCAGAACGACGGACTGGAGGAGGTCTCAGACCGATGGACAGAAGGAGTTCGCAGAGCGACGGACAGGAGGAAAAGGAGGAGGTCGCACAGCGATGGACCGGAGGAGGAGAAGGTCGCAGACCGAAGACCGGAGGAGGAGGTCGTACACCGACGCGCCGAAGTAGGAGGTCAAAGACCGACGGACCAGAGGAGGTCGAAGACCGACGCACCGGAGTAGTAGGTCACAGACCGACGGATTGGTGGAAGAGGTTGCAGACCGACGCACCGAAGGAGGAAGTCGCAGACCGACCACCGGAGGAGTAGGTCGCAGACCGACGGACCGGAGTAGGAGGTCGTAGACAGACGGACCGGAGGTGGAAGAGGTCGCAGACCGACGGACGAAAAGATTGCAGAACGGAGGACTGGAGAAGGAGGGGATTGCAGAACGACGGATTGGAGAAAGAGGAGTATGCAGACCGACGGACGGAAGGAGATTCGCAGACTGATGGACAGGAGGAAAAGGAGGAGGAAGTCGCAGACCAATGCACAGGAGGAGGTCGCAGATCGATGGACCAGAGGAGGAGGAGGTCGCAGAGCGATGGATCGGAGGCGATCGCAGACCGATGGACCGGAGGAGGAGAACGCAGACCGACGCACTGGAGGAGGAGTTCGCAGTGCAACGGAAAGGAGGAGGAGGAGGTCGCAGACCGACGGACGGAAGGAGGTCGCAGACAGACACCGGAGTAGGTCGCAGACTGACACACCGGAGGAGGAGATCGCAGATCGACACACCGGAGGAGGAGGTTGCAGACCGAAGGACCGGAGAAGGTCGCAGACCGACGGACCTGAGGAGCAGGTCGTAGAGCAATGGAGCGGAGGAGGAGGAGGTCGCAGACCGACAGATCTTTGAGAGGAGGAGGTCGCAGACTGACGGACTGAAGGAGGAGGTCGCAGACAGAGACAACCGGAGGAGGAGGTCGCAGACCGACGCACCGGATGAGGAGTTCGCAGTACAACGGAAAGGAGGAGGAGGTCGCAGACCGACGGACGGAAGGAGGTCGCAGACAGACACGGAGTAGGTCGCAGACTGACACACCGGAGGAGGAGATCGCAGATCGACACACCGGAGGAGGAGGTTGCAGACCGACGGACCGGAGAAGGTCGCAGACCGACGGACCCGAGGAGCAGGTCGCAGACCGACGGACCGGAGGTGGAAAAGGTCGCAGACTGACGGACGAAAAGATTGCAGATGGACCAGAGGAGGAGGAGGTCGCGAGCGATGGACCGGAGGAGGAGGTCAAAGACCGACGGACGAGGAGATTGCAGAACGGAGGCCTGGAGGAGGAGATTGCAGAACGACGGACAGGAGGAGGTCGCAGACCGACGGACGGAAGCAGTTCGCAGAACGACGGACCGGAAGAGGAGGTCGCAGACCGACGCACCGAAGGAGGAGTTCGCAGACCGACGGATCGCAGGAGGTAGTTGCAGACCGACGGACCAGAGGAGGTCGCAGACAGATAGACTGGAGTAGGAGGGAGAGGTCGCAGACCGATGGACGAGGAGTTTACAAAACGGAGGACTAGAGAAGGAAGTCGCAGACCGACGGACCGGAGTAGGAGGAGGTCGCAGACCGACATACCGGAGGAGGTGGTCGCAGAGCGACGGAGGAAAAGGTTGCAGAATGGAGGACTGGAGAAGGAGGAGATTGCAGAACGACGGATTGGAGGAAGAGGAGTATGCAGACCGACGGACGGAAGGAGTTCACAGACTGACGGACAGGAGGAAAAGGAGGACGAGGTCGCAGATCGATGGACCAGAGGAGGAGGAGGTCGCAGAGCGATGGACCGGAGGAGGTCGCAGACTGACGGACCGGAGGAGGAGGTTGCAGACCTACTTACCGGAGGAGGAGGTCGCAGACCGACGCACCGGAGGAGGTCGCAGACCGACGCACCGGAGGAGGTCGCAGACCGACACACCGGAGGAGGTCGCAGACCGACGGACCGGAGGAGGAGGTCGTAGACCTACGTACCGGAGGTGGAAGAGGTCGCAGTCCGACGGCCGAAGAGATTGCAGAACGGAGGACTGGAGAAGGAGGAGATTGCAGAACGACGGATTGGAGGAAGAGGAGGTCGAAGACCGACGGACGGAAGGAATTCGCAGACCGACGGACAGGAGGAAAAAGAGGACGAAGTCGCAGACCGATGCACAGGAGTAGGAGGTTGCAGACCGACGGACCAGAGGAGGAGTAGGTCGCAGAGCGATGGATGATTGGAGGAGAGGAGGTCGCAGTGCAACGGACGGGAGGAGGAGGAGGTCGCAGACCGACGGACAGAAGGAGGTCGCAGACAGACACCAGAGTAGGTCGCAGACCGACACACCGAAGGAGGAGATCGCAGATTGACACACCGGCGGAGGAGGTTGCAGACCGACGGACCGTAGGAGAAGGTCGCAGACCGACAGACCCGAGGAGCAGGTCGCAGAGCAATGGAGCGGAGGAGGAGGAGGTCGCAGACCGACGGACCTTTGGAGGAGGTCGCAGAAAGACAGACTGAAGGAGGTCGCAGACAGAGACACCGGAGGAGGAGGTCGCAGACCGATTAACCGGAGGAGGAGGTCGCAGACCAATGAACGAGGAGATTGCAGAACGCAGAACTAGAGAAGGAGGAGATTGCAGAACGACGGACTGGAGGAGGAGGAGATTGCAGAACGATGGACTAGAGAAGGAGGAGGTTGCAGAGTGAAGGACAGAAGGAGGTCGCAGACCGACGACCGGAGGAGGAGGAGGTCGCAGAGCAATGGTCCGGAGGAAAAGGTGGGCGTAGAGCGACGGACCGGAGGAGGAGGTCGCAGTGCGACGGACTGGAGGAGGTCGCATTGCGACGGACCGGAAGGGAAGGAGGACGCAGAGCAACGGACCGGAGGAGGAGGAGGTCACAGAGCGATGAACCGGAGGAGGTCGCAGACCGACGCACCGGAGGAGGAGGTCGCAGACCGACGCACCAGAGGAGGTCGCAGACCGACGAACGAGGAGATTGCAGAACGGAGAACTGGAGAAGGAGGATATTGCAGAACGACGAACTGGAGGAGGTCGCAGACCAACGGACGGAAGCAGTTCACAGAACGAAGGACCATAGAAGGTCGCTGGCAGACGCACCGGAGGAGGAGGTCGCAGACCGACGCATGGGATGAGGTGGCAGACCGACGGACTGGAGGAGGAGGTCGCAGACCAACGGATGAGAAGATTGAAAAACAGAGGACTAGAGGAGAAGGTCGCAGACCGACGGACTGGAGCAGGAGGTGGTCGCAGAGCTACGGACAGGAGGAGGAGGTGTTCACAGATTGACGGATCAGAGGAGGAGGTGGTCGCAGAGCGACGGACCGGGGGAGGAGGAGGTCGCTGAACGACGGACCGGAGGAAGTCGCAGACCGACGCGCCAAAGGAGGAGGTCGAAGACCGATGCACCGGAGGAGGAGGTCGCAGACCGACGGACCGGAGGAAGAGGTTGCAGACCGACACAACGAAGGAGGAAGTCGCAGACCGACGCACCGGAGGAGGAGGTTGAAGACCAACGGAACGGAGGAAGAGGTTGCAGATCGACGCACCGGAGGAGGAGGTCGCAGACCGACGGACCGAAGGAGGAGGTCGCAGACCAACACACCGGAGGAGGTCGCAGACCGACGCACCGGAGGAGAAGGTCAAAGACCGACAGATGAGTACATCGCAGAACGGAGGACTGGAGAAGGAGGAGATTGCAGAACGACGGACTGGAGGAGGAGGAGGTCGCAGACCAACGGACCGAAGCAGTTCGCAGACCGACGCACCGAAGGAGGAGTTCGCAGACTGACGGATCGCAGGAGGTGGTTGCAGACCGAGGGACCAGAGGAGGTCGCAGACCGATGGACTGGAGGAGGGAGAGGTCGCAGACCGATGGACGAGGAGATTACAAAACGGAGTACTAGAGAAGGTCGCAGACCAATGGACCGGAGTAGGAGGTCGCAGAGCAACATACCGGAGGAGGTGGTCGCAGAGCGACGGACCGGAGGAGGAGGAGGTCGCAGACCGACGGACCGGAGGAGGAGGAGGTCGCAGACCGACAAACAGAAGGAGGAGGTCGCAGACATAGACACCGGAGGAGGTCGCAAACCGACACAGCGGAGGAGGAGGTCGCAGACCGACGCACAGGAGGAGGAGGTCGCAGACCAACGCACCGGAGGAGGAGGTCGCAGACGACCGACCGGAGGTGGAAAAGGTCGCAGACTGACGGACAAAAGATTGCAGAACGGAGAACTGGAGAAGGAGGAGATTGCAGACGACGGACTGGTGGAGGAGGTCAGACCGATGGACGGAAGTAGTTCACAGAGCGCACGGACAGGAGGAAAGGAGGAGGAGGTCGCAAGAGACGGACCGAGGAGAAGGTTCGCAGACCGGGAGGAGGTCGTCAACCGACGCGCCGGAGGAGGAGGTTAAAGACGACGGACGGGAATGAGGTCGCAGACCACGCCAAAGGAGGAGGTCGAAGACCGACGCACCGCAGGAGGAGGTCGCAGACCAACGGACCAGAGGAGAGGGTTGCGACCGGACGCAACGGAAGGAGGAAGTGCAGACCGAACGCACGGAGGAGGAGGTTGAGAGTAACGGAATGGAGGGAAGAGTTGCAGACCGACAACGCACTGGAGGAGGAGGTCGCAGACCGACGGACCGAAGGAGGAGGTCGCAGACCAAACCAACCGGAGGTCGCAGACCGACGCACCGGAGGAGGAGGTCAAAGACTGACGGACGAGGAAATCGCAGAACGAGGACTGGAGAAGGAGGAGATTGCAGAACGACGGACTGGAGGAGGAAGTCGCAGACAATTGACCGAAGCAGTTCGCAGACCGACGCACCGAAGGAGGAGTTCGCAGACCTGACGGATCGCAGGAGGTGGTTGCAGACCGAGGGACCAGAGGAGGTCGCAGACCGATGGACGGAGGAGGAGGAGAGTCGCAGACGAACAGATACAAACGGAGGTAGAGAAGGAGGTCGCAGACCAATGGATCGAGGAGGTGCAGAGCAACATACCGGGGAGGTCGAGAGCGACGGACGAGGAGGAGGAGTTTGCAGACCGACGGACCGGAGAGAGAGGTCGCAGACGACAAACAGAAGGAGGAGGAGGTGCAGACAGACGAGGTCGCAAACCGAAGCGGAGTCGCAGACCGAGACGAGGGCGAACCCGAGGAGGAGGTCAGACGACAGACATGAATCGACTGATGGACGAAAAGATTGCAGAACGGAGGACTGGTGGAGGAGATTGCAGAACGACGGACTGGAAGAAGAGGAGTGAGCAGACCGACGGACGGAAGGAGTTCGCAGACCGACAGACAGGAGGAAAAGGAGGAGGAAGTCGCAGACCGATGCACAAGAGAAGGAGGTCGCAGATCGATGGACCAGAGGAGGAGGAGGTCACAGAGCGATGGACCTCCTCCTCCGGTGCGTCGGTCTGCGACCTCCTTCTCCGGTGCGTCGGTCTGCGAACTCCTCCGGTCCGTCGGTCTGCGACCTCCTCCGATCCGTCGGTCTGCGACCTCCTCCTCAGGTCCATCGGTCTGCGACCTCCTCTGGTCCATCGGTCTGCGACCTCCTCTGGTCCATCGGTCCGCGACTTCCTCCGGTCCGTCACTCTATGATCTCCTCCTTTTCCTCCTGTCCGTCGATCTGCGCACTCCTTCCGTCCGTTGGTCTGCAACCTCCTCCTCCAGTCCGTCGTTCTGCAATCTCCTCCTTCTCCAGTCCTCCATTCTGCAATATTTTCGTCCGTCGGTCTGCGACCTCTTCCTCCTCCGGTCCGTCGGTCTGCGTCCCCCTCATCCAGTCCGTTGGTCTGCGACCTCCTCCGGTGCGTCGGTCTACGACCTTCTCCTCCGGTCCGTCGGTCTGCGAGCTCCTCCTCTGGTGTGTCTGTCTGCGACTTCCTTCCGTCCATCGGTCGATGTGTGACCACCTCCTCCTCCCGTCTGTCGCTCTGCGACCTCCTCCTACTCCAGTCCGTCGGTCTGCGACCTCCTTCTCTAGTCCTCCATTTTTCAAACTTCTCATGGTCGGTTTGCGACCACCTCCTGTCAGCGACCTTCTCTGGTCCTTCGGTCTGTGAACTGCTTCCGTCCGTCGGTCTGCGACCTCCTTCTCCTCCAGTCCGTTGTTCTGCAATCTCCTCCTTCTCCAGTTCTCCGTTCTGCAATCTCCTCGTTCATCGCTCTGCGACCTCCTCCTGTGCGTCGGTCTGCGACCTCCTCCGGTGCGTCGGTCTGCGACCTCCTCCGGTCCGTCGCTCTGCGTCCTCCTTCTCCGGTCCGTCGCACTGCGACCTCCTCCTCCAGTCCGTCGCACTGCGACCTCCTCCTCCGGTCTGTTGCTCTGCGATTTCCTCCTCCGGTCCTTCGCTCTACGCCCTCCTTTTTCTCCGGACAGTCGGTCTGCGACCTCCTCCTCCGGTGTGTCGGTCTGCGACCTCCTCCGGTGTGTGTCGGTCTGCGACCTACTCCGGTGTCTGTCTGCGACCTCCTTCCGTCCGTCGGTCTGCGACCTCCTCCTCCTCCCGTCCGTTGCACTGCGACCTCCTCTTCCGAAGCGTCGTTCTGCGACCTCCTCCAATCCATCGCTCTGCGACCTACTCCTCCTCTGGTCCGTCGGTCTGCGACCTCCTACTCCTGTGCATCGGTCTGCGACTCCCTCCTCCTTTTCCTCCTGTCCGTCGGTCTGCGGACTCCTTACGGCCAGCGGTCTGCCAGCTCCTCATCTGGTGTCTGTCTGCGACCTCCTTCCGTCCATCGGTCAATGTGTGATCTCCTCCGGTCCATCGATCTGTGACCACCTCCTCCTCCCGTCTGTCGCTCTGCGACCTCCTCCTACTCCAGTCCGTCGGTCTGCGACCTCCTTCTCTAGTCCTCCGTTTTTCAAACTTCTCGTGGTCGGTTTGCGACCACCTCCTGTCAGCGACCTTCTCTGGTCTTTCGGTCTGTGAACTGCTTCCGTCCGTCGGCCTGCGACCTCCTTCTCCTCCAGTCCGTTGTTCTGCAATCTCCTCCTTCTCCAGTTCTGTTCTGCAATCTCCTCGTTCGTCGGTCTGCGACCTCCTCCTGTGCGTCGGTCTGCGACCTCCTCCGGTGCGTCGGTCTGCGACCTCCTCCGGTTCGTCGCTCTGTGACCTCCTCCGGTCCGTCGCTCTGCGTCCTCCTTCTCCTCCGGTCTGTTGCTCTGCGATTTCCTCCTCCGGTCCGCCGCTCTACGCCCTCCTTTTTCTCTGGACGGTCGCTCTGCGACCTCCTCCTCCTACTGTCCTTCGCTCTGCGACCTCCTCCTGTCCTTCGCTCTGCGACCTCCTCCTCCAGTCCGTCGTTCTGCAATCTCCTCCTTCTCCAGTCCTCCGTTCTGCAATCTTCTCGTCCATCTGTCTGCGACCTCCTCCGGTGCGTTGGTCTGCGACCTCCTCTTCCGGTGAGTAGGTCTGCGACCTCCTTCTCCGATGCGTCGACCTGCGACATCCTCCTCCGGTCCGTCGATCTGCGACCTCCTCGGGTCCGTCGGTCTGCGATCTCCTCCTCCGGTGTGTCGGTCTGCGACCTCCTCCTCTGGTGTGTCGGTCTGCGACCTACTCCGGTGTCTGTCTGCGACCTCCTTCCGTCCGTCGGTCTGTGACCTCCTCCTCCTCCCGTCCGTTGCACTGCGACCTCCTCTTCCGAAGCGTCGTTCTGTGACCTCCTCCAATCCATCGCTCTGCGACCTACTCCTCCTCTGGTCCGTCGGTCTGCGACCTCCTACTCCTGTGCATCGGTCTGCGACTCCCTCCTCCTTTCCTCTTCCGTCGGTCTGCGGACATCGACCTCCTCTTCCTCAATCCGTCGTTCTGCAATCTCCTCCTTCTCCAGTCCTCCGTTCTGCAATCTCTTCGTCCGTCGGTCTGCGACCTCTTCCACCCCCGTCCGTCGGTCTACGACCTCCTCCTCCCGGTCCGTCGGTCTGTGACCTCCTCCTCCGGTGCGTCGGTCTGCGACCTCCTCCTCCGGTGCGTCGGTCTGCGACCTCCTCCTCCGGTGCGTCGGTCTGCGACCTCCTCCTCCGGTGCGTCGGTCTGCGACCTCCTCCTCCGGTGCGTCGGTCTGCGACCTCCTCTTCCGGTGCGTCGGTCTGCGACCTCCTCCTCCGGTGTCTCTGTCTGCGACCTCCTCCTCCTTCAGTCCGTCAGTCTGCGACCTCCTTCTCCAAAGGTCCGTCGCTCTGTGACCTCCTACTCCGGTCCTTCGGTCTGCGACCTTCTCCCTCTCTAGTCCTCCGTTTTGTAATTCCTCGTCCTCGTCAGCAACACCTCTGCGATCGTCGGTCTGCAACTCCTCCTTCGTGCATGTCTGCGTCCTCCCGGTCGTCGGTCTGCGAACTGCTTCCGTCCATCGGTCTGCGACCTCCTCCTCCTCCAGTCCCTCGTTCTGCAATCTCCTCCTTCTCCAGTCTTCCGTTCCGCAATCTCCTCGTCCGTCGGTCTGCGACCTCCTCCTCCGGTCCGTCGGTCTGCGAACTACTCCTCCGATCCGCCGGTCTGCGACCTCTTCCTCCTGTCTGCCGGTCTGTGATCTCCTCCTCCGGTCCGTCGGTCTGCGACCTCCTACTCCGGTCCATCGCTCTGCGACCTCCTCCAGTCCATCGCTGTGCGTCCTCCTCCTCCTCTGATCCATCGATCTGCGACCTCCTTCTCCTGTTCATCGGTCTGCGACTTCCTCCTCCTTTTCCTCCTGTCTGTCGGTCTGCGAACTCCTTCCGTCCATCGGTCTGCGTACTCCTCTTCCTCCAATCCGTCGTTCTGCAATCTCCTCCTTCTCCAGTACTCCGTTCTGCAATCTTTTCGTCCGTCAGTCTGCGACCTCTTCCACCTCCGGTCCGTCGGTCTGCGACCTCATCTTCCGGTGCGTCGGTCCGCGACCTCCTCCTCCGGTGTCTCTGTCTGCGACCTCCTCCTCCTTCAGTCCATCAGTCTGCGACCTCCTTCTCCAAAGGTCCATCGCTCTGCGACCTCCTCCTACTCCGGTCCGTCGGTCTGCGACCTTCTTCTTTAGTCCTCCATTTTGTAATCTCCTTGTCCGTCGGTCTGCAACCACCTCCTGCGATCAGTCGATCTGCAAACTCCTCCTTCGGTGCATTGGTCTGCGACCTCCTCCTCCGGTCCGTCGGTCTGCGAACTGCTTCCGTCTGTCGGTCTGCGACCTCCTCCTCCAGTTTTCCATTCCGCAATCTCCTCGTCCGTCGGTCTGCGACCTCCTCCTCTGGCCGTCGGTCTGGGAACTACTCCGATCCGTCGGTCTGCGACCTCTTCCTCCTGTCCGCCGGTCTGTGACCTCCTCCTCCGGTCCGTCGGTCTGCGACCTCCTCCTCTGGTCCGCCGCTCTGCGACCTCCTCCAGTCCATCGCTCTGCGACCTCCTCCTCCTCTGGTCCATCGATCTGCGACCTCCTTCTCCTGTGCATCAGTCCGCGACTTCCTCCTCCTTTTCCTCTGGTCCGTCGGTCTGCAAACTCCTTCCGTCCATCGGTCTGCGTACTCCTCTTCCTCCAATCCATCGTTCTGCAATCTCCAGTGCATCGGTCTGCGACCTCCTACTCCGGTCCGTCGGTCTGCGACCTCCTCCGGTGCGTCGGTCTGCGACTTCCTCTTTCGGTGCGTCGGTCTGCAACCTCTTCCTCTGGTCTGTCGGTCTTCGACCTCCTCCTCCGGTGCGTCAGTCTGCGACCTCCTCCTTCGGTGCGTCAGTCTGCAACCTCTTCCTCCGTTCCGTCGGTCTTCAACCTCCTCCTCCGGTGCGTCGGTCTGCGACCTCCTCCTCCAGTGCGTCGGTCTGCGACCTCCTACTCCGGTCCGTCGGTCTTCGACCTCCTCCTCCGGTGCGTCGATCTGCGACCTCCTCCTCCGGTGTCTCGGTCTGCGACTTCCTCCTCCGGTGTGTCGGTCTGCGACCTCTTCCTCCGGTGTCTATGTCTGCGACCTCCTCCTCCTTCAGTCCGTTGGTCTGCGACCTCCTCCTCCAAAGGTCCGTCGCTCTGCGACCTCCTCCTACTCCGGTCCGTCGTTCTGCGACCTTCTCCTTCTCTAGTACTCCGTTTTGTAATCTCGTCCATCGGTCTGCGACCTCTCCCTCCTCCTCTGCGACCTCCTCTGGTCTGTCGGTCTGCAACCACCTCCTGCGATCCGTTGGTCTGCGAACTCCTCCTTCGGTGCGTCGGTCTGCGACCTCCTCGTCCGGTCCGTCGGTCTGAGAACTGCTTCCGTCCGTCGTTCCGCAATCTCTTTGGCCGTCGGTCTGCAACCACCTCCTCCGGTCCGTCTGTCTGCGACCTCCTCCTCCGGTGCATCGGTCTGCGACCTCCTCCTCCGGTGCATCGGTCTGCGACCTCCTCCTCCGGTCCGTCGCTCTGCGACCTCCTCCGGTCCATCGCTCTGTGACCTTCTCCTCCTCTGGTCCATCGATCTGCGACCTCCTTCTCTTGTGCATCGGTCTGCGACTTCCTCCTTCTTTTCCTCCTGTCGGTCTGCGAACTCCTTCCGTCCGTCGGTCTGCTTACTCCTCTTCCTCCAGTCCGTCGTTCTGCAATCTCCTCCTTCTCCAGTCCTCCGTTCTGCAATTTTTTCATCCGTCAGTCTGCGACCTTTTCCACCTCTGGTCCGTCGGTCTGCGACCTCCTCCTCCGGTGCGTTGGTCTGCGACCTCCTCCTCCTGTGCGTTGGTCTGCGACCTCCTCCTCCGCTGTGTCGGTCTGCGACTTCCTCCTCCAGTGTCTCTGTCTGCGACCTCCTCCTTCTGTTTGTTGGTCCGCGACCTCTTCCTCCTCCGGTCCGTTGGTCTGCGACCTCCTCCGGTCCGTCGCTCTGCGACCACCTCATCCGGTATGTTTTGCTTCGCGACCTCCTCCGACTCCGGTCCATCGGTCTGCGACCTCCTTCTCTAGTCCTCCGTTTGGTAATCTCCTCGTCCATCGGTCTGCGACCTCTCCCTCCTCCTCCAGTCCATCGGTCTGCGACCTCCTCTGGTGCGACCTCCAAAGGTGGAGGTCGCAGACCGACGCACCGGAGGAGGTCGCAGACCGACGGACCGGAGGACTAGGTCGCATGCCAACACACCGGAGGAGGTCACAGACCGACGCACCGAAGGAGGTCGCAGACCGACGGATCGCAGGAGGTGGTCGCAGACTGACGGACCGGAGGAGGTCGCAGACCGACGGACTAGAGGAGGGAGAGGTCGCAGACCGACGGATCGCAGGAGGTGGTCGCAGACCGACGGACTGTAGAAGGTCGCAGACCGACGGACTGGAGGAGAGAGAGGTCGCAGACCGACGGACGAGGAGATTGCAAAACGGAGGACTAGAGAAAGAGAAGGTCGCAGACTAAGAGAATGGAGCAGGAGGAGGTCGCAAAGCGACTGACCGGAGGAGGAGGTCGCAGATCGACTGACCGGAGGAGGAGGTGGTCGCAAAGCGACGGACCGGAGGAGGAGGAGGTCGCAGACCGACGGACGGAAGCAGGAAGAGGTCGCAGACAGACACCGGAGGAGGAGGTCGCAGACTGACGCATCGGAGGAGGTCGCAGATCGACGCACCGGAGGAGAAGATCGCAGACCAACAGACCGGAGGACGAGGTCGCAGACCTACGGACCAGAGGAGGAAGAGGTCGCAGACCAACGGACAAAAAGATTGCAGAATGAAGGACTGGAGAAGGAGATTAGAGAACGACGGACTGGAGGAAGAGGAGGCCGCAGACGGACGGACAGAAGGTGTTCGCAGACCGACGGACAGGAGGAAAAGGAGGAGGAAGTCGCGGAACGATGGACAGGAGAAGGAGGTCGCAGACGAAGAACCGGATGAGGAGGACGCAGAACGACGGACCGGAGGAGGAGGTCGCAGACCGACGCACCGGATGAGGAGGACGCAGAACGACGGACCGGAGGAGGAAGAGGTCGCAGACCGACAGATGAAAAGATTGCAGAACGGAGGACTGGAGAAGGGGGAGATTGCAGAACGACAGACTGGAGGAGGAGGTCGCAGACTGATGGGCGGAAGGAGTTCGCGGACCGACGGACAGGAGGAAAAGGAGGAGGTCGCAGCGCGACGGACCAGAGGAGGCAAAGGTCGTAGACCGACGCGCCGGAGTAGGAGGTCTAAGACCGACGGACCGGAGGAACAGGTGCAGACCGACGCACCGGAGGAGGAGGTCGCAGATCGACGGACTGGAGGAGGAGGCCGCAGACCGACGGACCGGAGGAGGAGGCCGCAGACCGACGGACCGGAGGAGGAGGTCGCAGACCGACGCGCCGGAGGAGGTCGAAGACCAACGATGCGCCGGAGGAGGAGGTCGAAGACCGATGGACCGGAGGAAGAGGTGCAGACCGACGGACCGGAGGAGGAGGTTGCAGACCGATGTACCGGAGTAGGAGGTTGCAGACCGACGCACCGGAAGAGGAGGTCGCAGACCGACAGACCGGAGGAGGAGGTGGTTGATAACAACAGACAAGAAGGATGATGTCGAGGACAGACGAGGAGGAGGATGTCGAGGACGGACGTGGAGGATGTCGAGGACGGATGTGGATGAGGATGTCGAGGACGGACGTGGAGGAGGATGTCGAGGACGGACGCGGAGGAGGATGTCGAGAACGGACAAGGAGGAGAGGATGAGGACGAGGACGGATGAGGAGAAGGATGTTGAGGATGGACGAGGAAGAGGTGGTTGATAACAATAGACAAGAAGGAGGAGGATGTCGAGGACGGACGAGGAGGATGTCGAGGACGGACTGGAGGAGGAGGTTGCTAGTGATGCAACTTCTCTTACTTTAATAAAGGTTCTTTCATGAAGTCGATCCATCTTCATTCATTCCATCATGTTCGGTATAGAGACCAGTTTCTTTACTATAATCCCACTAAAAGGTTTGGTGCAGAAAATAGAACGTGCGGAGGTGAGGAACAGACAGGAGGTTTACACCATCCTTCAATTAGAAGAAACCAATTAGAGCTTATTTAGACCAGTTCTATTTGCCATGTGGTACTTACAGTTAACGGCGCTCCCTGTAGCGCTTGTAGTACAAAGTTACCAACAACTCTTCCATCATTCATGTGCATATGTTGCCCAAATGTAGTAGACATCCGAGCCACTCTGACTTCCACACCTTCCTGCCAACAAGAGAAGCAGTTTAGCGACCACATTTTCTTCCAGTAAAAATGTGACTTTTGTTTGTAAAAATAACACCCTATACAAATAAGTATTTATTTTTCTACAACTACTTCTGTCCCCCAGTGTCACTTTACAGGGTTATTCTCATTACAAGTTTTGGAGGGCTACCACTATCCAGCCTCCTGGCTTCTTGTTGCCCGGGGGCGTTCCTGAATGACCGACAAATCATACCAGCAACTGTCCACTGTTGCCAGCAGAGCTAGCTTTGGCTCTGCAGCATCGTGAGTGCAGGGACAATGAAGCTGGCTGAATCTTGCGATTTGGTTAGCTTCAGAGCAGCAAGTGCAAACTCTGTAGCAAAAAAGCATACAAGAGCTGAACTACTTGCCGAGGAACCTTGCCACCTCTGATGGACTACTGCTTCTTCTTTAGGTTACCGGCTACATTTGCAAACTATGCAATTAAAAAGCCTTCTGTTATTAATGGAGAGGAATTTTAATAAAAAGGTAAATGGCCAATGTGGAGAAACGGGGTTAGTGGGTGCTCTTGTCCGCTGGCCTAGCTGCCTTTAGAAAGACTGCATGGACCAGGGCTCATACCACTGAACGCCCGCTCTATCTCCCCGTGGGCAACATACTACACAGACAACGCAGGGCTTAGGGTAAAACAGTGTGGCCATGCTTTATTGAACCACAACGCCCTATAGCAAACAGAACATTCCCAGCAATTACCCCCAAGATGGTGCACATTACAGGGCCCAACCCTTCCACTGACTCGCCTGGATAACGCGCAGCGCCGGGAAACCTGATGTGTACCTTGGTTACCAGCTCCCTGCATCAGCGGGCTGGTATCCAACGTACACTGCGGGTAACTAGGCGACGTTACCGCAGTGTCGCTGTCCTGATCGCTGCCTGTTTGGCAGCTCACCAGCGATCATATAGCGACACACAAGCAATCCTGACAAGTTCATATCGTTGTCGGGATCGCTGGTGCGTCGCTATGTGAGACGGGGCCCTTACATAGTATGTTAAACAGTACAGTCATGGCCAAAAGTTTTGAGAATGACACAAATATTATATTTTCACATGATCTGCTGCCCTCTGGTTTTTATGTGTGTTTGACAGATGTTTTTATCACAGACAGAAATATAATAATTGCAAACATATGAGTAACAAAAGCTTATATTGACAGTTAGAATGAGTTAATGCAGCAAGTCAATATTTGCAGTGTTGACGCTTCTTCTTCAGGATCTCTGCAATTCTCCCTGGCATGCTCTCAATCAACTTCTGGACCAAATCCTGACTGACAGCAGTCCATTCTTGCACAATCAATGCTTTCATTTTGTCAGAATTTTTAGGTTTTTGTTTGTCCACCCGTCTCTTGATGATTGACCACAAGTTCTCAATGAGATTAAGATCTGGGGAGTTTCCAGGCCATGGACCCAAAATCTCTATGCTTTGTTCCCTGAGCCATTTAGTTATCACCTTTGCTTTATGGCAAGGTGCTCCATCATGCTGGAAAAGGCATTGTTGATCGCCAAACTGCTCTTGGAGGGTTGGGAGAAGTTGCTCTTGGAGGACATTCTGGTACCATTCTTTATTCATGGCTGTGTTTTTAGGCAAGACTGTGAGAGAGCCGATTCCCTTGGCTGAGCAGCAACCCCACACATGAATGGTTTCAGGATGCTTAACAGTTGGCATGAGACAAGACTGGTGGTAGCGCTCACCTTGTCTTCTCCGAATGAGGCGTTTTCCTGATGTCCCAAACAATCGAAAAGGGGATTCATCAGAGAAAATAACTTTACCCCAGTCCTCAGCAGTCTACTGCCTGTACCTTTTGCAGAATATCAGTCTGTCCATGATGTTTTTTCTGGAGAGAAGTAGCTTCTTTACTGCCCTCCTTGAGACCAGGCCTTGCTCCAAGAGTCTCCGCCTCACAGTGCCTGCAGATGCACTCACACCTGCCTGCTGCCATTCCTGAGCAAGCTCTGCACTGCTGGTAGCCCGATCCTGCAGCTGAAACACTTTTAAGAGACGGTCCTGGCGCTTGCTGGTCTTTCTTGGGCGCCCTGAAGCCTTTTTGGCAACAATGGAACCTCTCTCCTTGAAGTTCTTGATGATGCGATAGATTGTTGATTGAGGTGCAATTTTTCTAGCTGCGATACTCTTCCCTGTTAGGCCATTTTTGTGCATTGCAATGATGACTGCACGTGTTTCTTTAGAGATAACCATGGTTAACAGAAGAGAAACAATGATGCCAAGCACCAGCCTCCTTTTAAAGTGTCCAGTGGTGTCATTCTTACTTAATCATGACAGATTGATCTCCAGCCGTGTCCTCATCAACACCCACACCTGTGTTAATGGAGCAATCACTGAAAAGAGGTTAGCTGGTCCTTTTAAGGCAGGGCTGCAATGATGTTGAAATGTGTTTTGGGGGATAAAGTTCATTTTCTAGCCAAATATTGAATTTGCAAATGTGTAGCCCTGGTGTTAGGCACACGCAGTACCCTGGAGAGTGTGTGGTGAGACAGCAGTTTAATGCTAAATATTCATTCACTCAACATATACTAGACACACCCTTAGGGTAGTGGGGTTTACTCTTGAGGGAGTGGTCAAGGCGTATGTGTTAGAGTGATTTAGTGAGTCTAGTTCCTGTCTTCGGACAGAGAAGACGTCTGGAGTTTAGTTCCTGACTTCAGAGAGAGAAGACGTCTGGAGGGAGGAAGCAGTCCAGATTGCTCTATCATCAGTTCGGAAAGTGGAGTCTAGTATAGGTGCTTTAATTCACCTTAGCCTAGTCAGAGCTGTACCTCATCAGCATACACTGGAAGGAAAGAAGAAGTTTAGTGCAGAAAGTCTTCAGTATCCTGTCTAAAGGACGGTATAAGGTTCAGAGACGTGCTCCTGCCTATTGAAAACTGAGCATCTGTAACTAACTTTGAAGTGAAGGAAAAGAAAGAAGTGACTGCTCGACCCTTGGCTAGTGTGAGTGCTTATGTTACCAGCGAGGACAAGGCGAAAGGCACAGTGGTTTATTGGAATAGTGCTTACGGATTGAAGAAGTCCTGCACATTGCTACCGGTCACTGGGGACCGAAGGATCACTACTGTTTCAAGCATAGTGATAAGAAAACCAGGAATTTACCGGACCTTAGGTCGCGGCAAACAAGCCCCTTATAGTCAGTACGTAACTGGGGTCAGGGGGAGTGAAGACTTTGAATCAGTGCACGATAAGATAAGAATTCAGCTCCCTCGCAGGAAGGCTCCTAACACAAAGCTGACTGGGCGGTACAGCTATAGATTAGCTGGAGATATTGAGGGAACTACGCTTCAGGCTGGTTGTACTCATTGTATTGGAAGTAAAGGAGGCCCCTAACTTGTCCAGCTGCTGTCTCAAGATACACTCTCCTTGGATCAGCCTCCCTGGGACCTGCCTGAACATCTTACAAGTAAAGGTATGGAAAGACGCTGACCGTGTGAGACTGTGTTATTTACCTGCACCCGACTTCACTAACTTCATAGACCTGAGGGAAGAGTCCCACCTGTAGGGGACCCGACATCTAGCTGCATCACCATCCCCTCAGAGATCTATAGCAGCGCTGGTACAAATTACCAGAATACTACAGGTGGCGTCACGAACTGTTTATAAATCTATCCCCTGTAAATATATCCCCAACATACGCCAGACCGCCAGGGCCACAGACCGAGCCACAGCTACCTGTGACAAATCCCATAGACTTCTACGGGCTCGGCTCTGAGTACCCCATTGCCCTGGTAACCCACAATTGTGGTGGCGGGTCGACACACAAGTAATTGCTGTTAAGCTGATCACTCTTTATAACATTCTGGAGTATATGCAAATTGCCATTAGAAAAAGTGAAGCAGTAGACTTTGTAAAAATTAATATTTGTGTCATTCTCAAAACTTTTGGCCATGACTGTATGTCAGATTTCAAGATTGTATCTTGCAAGACCAACCAGACATAAACACTTATATCCACAAGCCAATATACAGATAAAAAGTCAATTCTTGTGGGTTTACAAAAACATGGATGTCTGGGAAATGAAGATTCAATCGGATTTCTTCACAGCCAAGTAGCTTGCTTTTATGTGACTTTGCAAATGTACCCATTTATGAAAAGAAAACCCATGTATGCGATGCATCCTCTAACCCTGTATCTACTGCCACTTGGCTTGATCTTTATATAAATCTATAGGCTGGTATTTGGCTGTTCTGACTTGGAGCACAATGTCATTGTAATTCATGTGCCTGTTCATATGCTGTAGGCTGGCTATTGTTTATTTTGCCTTTGATGCACTCTGTTCACTCTTTTTGTAACTTTTATCATAATTTGTATAGTGAAAATTACTATTTTAACCTATATACTCTGTATTTTCATGTGTTTATGATTAGTTTGGAGTTGGTTCCTCCTTTCTAGGAATTTTTGCACTTACCCTGTGCAACTCTTTTGCATCCAGTATGCAACTGGGTTTCCTGATTTCTATTATTATATTATTGTAGGGCTCAGTCCAGAGTATGCTATAAAAATTGTAAGTTTTATACAAAAGAGGCCTCTATCACACAGGTAGTGGAAAAATCAATCACTCCATCACATGCAGGATTAGTAACATAGTAACATAGTTATTAAGGTTGAAGGAAGACTTTAAGTCCATCTAGTTCAACCCATATCCTATCCTAACCTGCCCTAACATGTTGATCTCTAATAATAATAATAATCTTTATTTATATAGCGCCAACATATTCCACAGCGCTTTAC
The DNA here is from genome assembly GCA_033576555.1 of Oophaga sylvatica. Classification (NCBI taxonomy): domain Eukaryota; kingdom Metazoa; phylum Chordata; class Amphibia; order Anura; family Dendrobatidae; genus Oophaga; species Oophaga sylvatica. The sequence continues at coordinate 15,733,347 of JARQOD010000009.1, forward strand.
AGTTTAAGTTTCAAAACACAAGTCATAAGTAACAACGTTAACAATACAATAATTAAAGCAAAATAAGCCGCCCCTGCTTGTGAGAACTTACAATCTACAATGAGGTGGGGGAGATACAAAGTACAGGTGTGTATATACAATGGTGCATTTACAATGATGGTCCAGCCATCTTGAGGGCGTGAGGGATGGATGGAGATAGTGAATGGGCTACACACGCACACTTACACCTAGAATGACTTTGATTAGTGAATGTGATAGGCCACTCTGAACAAATGTGTTTTGAGGGAGCGCCTGAAACCATGCAAATTGTGGATAGTCCTAATTTCTTGGGGTAGAGCATTCCAGAGGATTGGCGCAGCGCGGGAGAAGTCTTGGAGTAGGGAGTGGGAGGTACGGATTAGTGCAGAGGTTAGTCGAAAGTCGTTTGCAGAGCACAGCAGTCGGTTAGGCCGATAGGTAGAAATGAGGGAGGAGATGTAGGGGGGTGCTGCACTGTGGAGAGCTTTGTGGGTGAGAACCAGTACTTTGAATTGGATCCTGTAATGAATGGGCAGCCAGTGTAGGGACTGACGAAGAGCGGACGCGTCCGAGTACCGATTAGCCAGATGGATGACCCTGGCTGCTGCATTCAGTATGGACTGGAGAGGGGATAATCGAGTAACGGGGAGGCCAAGTAATAGAGCGTTGCAGTAGTCCAGGCGGGAGTGGATCAATGCTACAGTGAGGGTTTTTGTTGTTTCCATGGTGAGAAAAGGGCGGATTCTAGAGATGTTCTTTAGGTGTAGGCGGCAAGAGCGGGCAAGAGATTGTATATGGGAGGTGAAGGAGAGATTAGTGTCAAACATAACACCCAGACAGCGAGCCTGCTGACGGGGTGTTATTATGGTGCCGCCCACGGAGAGGGAAATGTCAGATTTAGGGAGGTTAGTAGACGGCGGGAGCAGAAGAAGTTCAGTTTTGGAGAGGTTGAGTTTCAGATAGAGAGCGGACATGATTGTCATGTATAGTGTACAGTTCCTATAGCGTCTTGTGCTTGGGTGCGAGGAAAACACAGGAGACATAGGTTGAAATGAAATGACTTGTATTACTTCATACAAGCATGCTGAAAAGTTCACACAGTTTGCAGGAACAGCGACAGGAGACACAGCAGGCCAGAGTAACTTCAAGCACTACAATAAATCTCCAAAGCAGGTTCAGGATCTCTTCTCTGTACCGTAATTCTTCTGCAAACATGGATTCACCAAACAGCAGGTTTCCAGAGTCCAAAAGTGTTCCAAGGTTCCTCAGTAGGGAATAGCTGGAGTACAAGTCCAAGGCTTCCAGGAGTCAGGTCACAGACTGACTGAGGCTTGATTCAGGAGCACTGATTGTTCAGCTGAGGCTGCTTAAGAAGCAAGAGGGAAGAATCAGGGCGGGAACATGAAAACTGGAAACTCCATATTAACTGAGGGCAAGAGCTGCAGAAAGACAGAAAGCAAAATGGCCGACGGAAAACTGAGTTTCAAGGAACATGTCAACAGAGACAAAGAACCTTACATTACTCCCCCCTTAGGGACAACCTCCGGATAACCTCAGACCAGGCTTGTCAGGGTACCTCTGATGAAACTGGCAGAGCAGGCGAGGAGCATTTACATTATTGACTGGTTCCCATGAGTTGTCCTCCACTGGGTAGCCCTGCCATTTAATCAAATATTGCAACTGATTTCTGTACAACCTGGAATCTAGAATCCTTTCCACCATAAATTCTTCCTGACCATCGACCAGCACTGGGTCAGGGCAAGGAGAAGAACATCCAGGAAACGTATTGGGTGTTGCAGCCTTTAGTAGGGATACATGAAAGACAGGGTGGATTCTGGGCAGTTGAAGACGACAAGCAACAGCACTTATAATCTTATTGATCTTATAAGGTCCAATGTACTTATGTCCCAATTTAGACGATGGAATCTTTAATTTAAGATTTCTGGTTGACAGCCAGACCAAATCTCCTACCTTGAAAGCTGGTGCAGGTTTACGAAATTTATCTGCTGCTTTCTTGTACCTTTCCTGAGCCAATTCTAGATTTTCCTTTAGAAGATCCATATTCTTTTGTAAAGAAGTGATTCTTTCAGCCACTGCCGGCAAGGGCGTATCTATGGGAAATCGAGGAAGAATGTTAGGATGATAACCTAGATTGGAGTAAAAAGGAGACTGCTTAGTGGAGGCGCTCTGAGAGTTGTTATAAGAGAACTCAGCCAGTGGAAGTAGATCCACCCAATCATCCTGTAGGTGGCAGATAAAACAGCGGAGATACTGCTCCAGGGTCTGATTGGTTCGTTCTGTCTGTCCATTAGTCTGGGGATGAAAAGCAGAAGAAAGGTTTACTTTAATGTCCAATGCTGCACAGAAATTTTGCCAAAACCTTGAAGTGAATTGCACCCCTCGATCCGAAATGACCTCATCTGGTACTCCATGTAAGCGAAACACATTCTTAATCATCAAGTCTGATGTCTGTTTTGCAGTGGGTAAGACGACACAAGGGATAAAATGAGCTGCCTTTGTTAGACGGTCAACCACCACTAGAATGGTGTTCTTCCCTTGAGAGGTTGGTAACTCCACAATGAAGTCCATAGAAATGGATCCCCACGGGCGGGACGGGGTGGGAAGAGGTTGCAACAGACCAGTTGGTGAGGAGCGAGGTGTTTTGCATCTTGCACAGACTTCACATGGAGTGACATAGTTTAAGACATCTTTCTTGTAAGTGGGCCACCAAAAGAAACGAGAAAGAAATTCTTGTGTCTTTAGAATTCCCCTATGCCCGGCTATCTTGGAATCGTGGATGAGTTGCAATACTCTCAATCTGACTGTTTCAGGTATATACAGACGTTGTCCCTGAATCCACACACCATTCTTAAAGACAAGACTTACGTCCCTTGGGGGTTGAGCCAACAAAGAATCCGCATGGTATGCTTCCTTGATGTCCTTAAGTAGGTCTTGATTATGAATCACTCCCAGTAATCTAGAGTCAGGAAGAATAGTCTTAGGAGGAGTAAGTGGACGTGTCTCTGCTGAATGAATCCTAGAGAGTGCATCAGCCTTTCCATTGCGCGATCCTGGTCTATAAGAAATTACAAAATTAAATTGGTTTAGGAAAAGATTCCAGCGAGCCTGGCGAGGAGTCAGGCACTTAGCCGACCTGATAAATTCAAGGTTACGATGGTCTGTCAGGACGACTATTTGCTGTGCAGCTCCCTGAAGAAGGTGTCTCCATTCCTTGAAGGCGGCAATAATGGCCAACAATTCTCTATTGCCCACATCGTAGTTCCTCTCAGCCGAAGGCACAGGGATGCAAGACATTCTTCTCACCTGTTCTCTGAGAGAGTATAGCTCCAACGGCACAGTCTGAAGCATCCACCTCTATTATGAAGGCAAGCTCGGGGTTGGGATGTACTAAGATAGGTGCGGTGGTAAATTTATCCTTTAAACAGGAAAATGCTTCCTGAGCTTGCGGGGTCCAGGAGAACCTAGACTGTTTCCGGGTAAGTTGGGTGATAGGTGACACTACCTCAGAAAAATTCTTAATGAAACGTCTATAGAAGTTGGCAAACCCGATGAAACGCTGCACCTCCTTCACATTTCTAGGAATTGGCCAATCCTTGATGGCTTGGGTCTTGCTTCCATCCATACTAATCCCTTGCGTAGATAGTACATACCCCAGAAATTGAATTTCGGTCCTATGGAATTCACATTTTTCAAGTTTGATGTAGAGATGGTTTTGTCTTAGGCGTTCTAAGACCATTCTCACATGTCCATGATGTTCCTCTGTGGAGTTAGAAAAAATTAGAATATCATCCAGATAAATCACCACAAATGTATCTAGGAGATCCCTGAAGATATCATTCACGATGTTTTGGAAAGTGGCTAGGGCGGTACTCAGACCAAAAGGCATAACTAGATATTCAAAGTGTCCATAGCGTGACCTGAAAGCAGTCTTCCATTCATCCCCAGGTCTAATACGGACCAAGTTATAGGCCCCACGGAGATCCAGTTTAGAGAAAATTTTGGCATGCCGCACTCTCTCCAACAATTCAGGGATTAAAGGCAATGGATAACGGTTTCTAATAGTAACCTTATTGAGTTCCCTATAGTCTATGCAGGGTCTCAGAGATCCATCTTTCTTCTTCACAAAGTAGATGGGTGCACCTGCGGGAGATGAAGAGGGGCGTATGAAGCCCTTGGCTAAATTTTCGTCTATATAATCCTTCAAAGCTTTTAGCTCGGGCCCCGCTAGGGGGTAGTTCTTACCAAAAGGTATCTCGGCTCCAGGCAATAATTCAATTGGACAATCATATGGACGGTGAGGAGGAAGCTGATCAGCGTTCTTCTTGTCACATAAATCCACATAGTCCTGGTATACAGCTGGTAGTTCAGGGACTGACATGGTTCCTTTAGGAACAGAGCAAGCTGAAACTCCTTGACTCATCTGTTTCTCCGGAAAGTGTAATTCCTTGGTCTCCCAGTTAATCGTAGGATTCTGCGCCTGCAGCCAGGGTAGCCCTAGAATAATGGGAAAGTGGGGAGAAGAGATAAGCATAAAAGACATTTTCTCCTGATGATCTTTACCCATAAGGACCCTCAAAGGCTCTGTTTCTTGATCCACTGGTCCAGAAGTCAGTAGAGAGCCATCCACAGTCTCCATCTGTACTGGAGTAGCCTTCTTCACTGAACGTATCCCTGTTTCAGAGCAAAGGAGATATCCATAAAATTTCCACTTGCTCCTGAGTCGATCATAGCAGAGCTAGACACCCAGACTGAGTCAACCCAGAGTTTGATGGAAAGGAAGCAATGAGAATTGTTTCTTTTACAACTCAGCTGGGACACCGCTGAGGAAACTTGAAAAATTGCAGCGTTTATACCGTCATCGTCCCCAGAACTAACAGAGTTTAAGTCCGAGAAATCAAGATCTCTTGCAGCAGATCTCTCTGGAGCCTGAGGCTCGGACATGACAGAGCTCCTCTCGCAACACTCACAGTGAATGACTGCTGCAGTAGTCTTACGAGAACGGCTGGGGCAGTTTATAATGAAGTGTCCTTACTTACCACAGTAGAAACATAGATTTTCCTTTATACGATGTTCTTTGCGTGCATCACTAACCCGTCTTTGTAAAGAGTCCACCTGCATGGGTTCAGGTTCTGGTTCCCTTGTGATCCTACTCAAAGGTTCCTTAGCTGAGGAGGGAGGTAGTAAAAGGTTATTGCGATTATTTTCGAACCATCTCTCTTGTCTGCGTTCAGTCAGACGAGCATCAATACGGATACAATAGTTAATAAAGTCACCTAACGCAGTGGGAGGGTCGGCACGAGCAAGTTCATCCTTAATCAGTGGAGACAACCCTTTCCGAAAAATAGATTTTTTAGCGGAAGTGTCCCAAGTGGTATCAAGAGCCCATCTCCTGAAATCCAGGGCATATTCGGCTACTGAACGCTTACCTTGGCGCAAAGTTAACATGGCTGCTTCAGCTGTTGCACCTCGATTGGGGTCATCAAACACCTGCCCCATGGCTGAAATAAAAGCATCAAGGTGATTCAAACAATCATCCTCAGTCTCAACCAGAGGGTTTGCCCACATCAAAGCCTTATTGGTAAGCAACATGATTATAGTAAGCACTTTGGATCGTTCAGTGGGAAATTGTGAAGCATGTGCAGAGAAAAATAAATTGCATTGATTAATAAATCCCCTGAATTTCTCACGTTCACCGCCAAAACGAAAAGGAGGTAATTTGGGGATCCCAGAACTTGGGGTTATGGCAGGAGCCTGGGCTCGTTCCTCTAGAGCCTCAATCCTGGCTCGCAATTCCTGGGTAGTCTGTCCAAACACTTGCAAATTATGATTAGTGAGGTCCTGTAGGCTTGCAAAATGGGTTTTTAAAGTCTGTACATCTGAAAGGATTGTAACAGTCACTCCGCAAAGTTCCTTTATGCGGGCCTCCATCTTCCAGATCTTTTAAGGCAGAAGTGCTGGAAGGAGAAGAGGAAAGGAAAAAAAAACAAAAAAAAAAACAATAGTGTTTACCTGTGGTAACACTCCAGAGTAAAATTTTAAGGGAATGCGCTCACCTGGAATGGTTGTGAGAAGTCACAACCACTGTCATCACATAAGGTATTAAACGGACATCTGATATCCACAGTCACAGCAGACACGGCTTTCCCAGACCCAGCAGACACTAAACATTGGCTCCTGAATCTTGTCATGTATAGTGTACAGTTCCTATAGCGTCTTGTGCTTGGATGCGAGGAAAACACAGGAGACATAGGTTGAAATGAAATGACTTGTATTACTTCATACAAGCATGCTGAAAAGTTCACACAGTTTGCAGGAACAGCGACAGGAGACACAGCAGGCCAGAGTAACTTCAAGCACTACAATAAATCTCCAAAGCAGGTTCAGGATCTCTTCTCTGTACCGTAATTCTTCTGCAAACATGGATTCACCAAACAGCAGGTTTCCAGAGTCCAAAAGTGTTCCAAGGTTCCTCAGTAGGGAATAGCTGGAGTACAAGTCCAAGGCTTCCAGGAGTCAGGTCACAGACTGACTGAGGCTTGATTCAGGAGCACTGATTGTTCAGCTGAGGCTGCTTAAGAAGCAAGAGGGAAGAATCAGGGCGGGAACATGAAAACTGGAAACTCCATATTAACTGAGGGCAAGAGCTGCAGAAAGACAGAAAGCAAAATGGCCGACGGAAAACTGAGTTTCAAGGAACATGTCAACAGAGACAAAGAACCTTACAATGATGTTGGAGACTGCGGACAGACAGTCGGTGGTGTTCTGTAGTACAGCGGGGGGTAAGGTCGGGGGATGATGTGTACAGTCATGGCCAAAGTTTTGAGAATGACAAAAATGTATTTTTAAAAGCTACTGCTCATTTTCTAATGGCATTTTCATATACTCAGAATGTTATAAGAGTGATCAGCTAACAGCAATTACTTGCAAAGTCAATATTTGCTAGAAAATGAATTTACCCAAAACACATTCACATCATTGCAGCCCTGCTTAAAGGACAGCTACTCTTTTCAGTAGAATGCTCCATTAACACAGAGTGGGGTGTTGATGAGGACATGGCTGGAGATCAATCTGTCATGATTAAGTAGAATGACACCACTGGACACTTAAAAGGAGGCTGGTGCTTGGCATCATTGTTCTCTTCTGTAACCATGGTTATCTCTAAGAACACTCCAGTCATCATTGCAATGCACAAAATGGCCTAACAGGAAGTTTCGCAGATAGAAAGATTGCACTCAGTCAACAATCTATGCATCATCAAAAACTTCAAGGAGAGAGGTTCCATTGTGCAACAAAAGGCTTCAGGGCACCCAAGAAAGACCAGCAAGCGCCAGGACGTTCTTAAAGTGTTTCAGCTGCGGATCGGGCTACAGCAGTGCAGAGCTTGTCAGAATGGCAGCAGGCATGTGTGAGTGCATCTGCACGCATGTGAGGCGGGATCTGGAGCAAGGCTGGTCTCAAGGAGGGCAGCAAAGAAGCCACTTCTCTCAGAAAAAAACATCATGGACAGACTGATATTCTGCAAAAGGTACAGGCAGTGGACTGTGAGGAATGGGGTAAAGTTATTTTCTCTGATGAATCCTTTTCGATTGTTTGGGACATCAGGAAACGCCTCATTCGGAGACAAGGTGAGTGCTACACCAGTCTTGTTCATGCCAAATGTTAAGCATCTGAAACATTCATGTGGGAGTTGCTCTCAGCAAGGGAATCGGCTCTTCACAGTCTTGCTAAAAACATAGAATTAAATAAAGAATGGTACGAAATGTCCTCCAAGAGCAACTTCTCCCAACCCTCAGAGCAGTTTGGCGATCAACAATGCCTTTTCCAGCATGATGGAGCACCTTGCCATAAAGCAAAGGTGATAACTAAATGGCTCAAGGAATAAAACATAGAGATTTTGGGTCCATGGCCTGGAAACTCCCCAGATCTTAATCCCATTGAGAACTTGTGGTCAATCATCAAGAGACGGGTGGACAAACAAAAACCTAAAAATTCTGACAAAATGAAAGCATTGATTGTGCAAGAATGGACTGCTATCAGTCAGGATTTGGTACAGAAGTTGATTGAGAGCATGCCAGGGAGCATTGCAGAGATCCTGAAGAAGAAGGGTCAACACTGCAAATATTGACTTGCTGCATTAACTCATTCTAACTGTCAATATAAGTTTTTGTTACTCATATGTTTGCAATTATTATATTTCTGTCTGTGATAAAACATCTGTCAAACACACATAAAAACCAGAGGGCAGCAGATCATGTGAAAATATAATATTTGTGTCATTCTCAAAACTTTTGGCCATGACTGTATAGTTGTGTGTCATCAGCATAAAGATGGTACTGAAAGCCAAATCTGCTGATGGTCTGTCCAATTGGAGCCGTGTAGAGAGAGAAGAGAAGGGGGCCAAGGACTGAGCCCTGAAGTACCCTGACACTGAGAGGAAGAGGAGATGACGTGGAGAGAGAGAACAAAACACTGAAGGAGCGGTCAGAAAGATAGAAGGAGAACCAGGAGAGAACAGTGTCCTTAATACCTAGTGACTGGAGCCTAGACAGTAGGAGACGGTGGTCAACTGTGTTGAAAGCTGCAGAAAGGTCGAGAAGAATGAGCAGAGAGTGGTCACCGTTACATTTTGCTGTCAGAAGGTCATTGGTCACTTTGATGAGTGCAGTTTCAGTCGAATGTAGGGGGCGGAAGCCGGACTGTGAAGGGTCTAGGAGGGAGTGAGTGGAGAGGTAACGGGTAAGGCGGGAGTAGACTAGGCGCTCCAAAAGTTTAGAGATGAAAGGGAGATTGGAGACCGGTCTGTAGTTGTTTGTGCAGGAAGGGGAAGAGTGGGTTTCTTTAGTAATGGAGTAATGATGGAGTGTTTGAAAGAGGATGGGAAAATGCCAGAGGAGAGGGAGAGATTAAAGATTGTAGTTAAGTGAGTTGTGACAACTGGAGAGAGACTGGAGGAGATGTGAGGGAATGGGGTCGGTAGTGCATGTAGTCGGACGAGAGAAAAGAGAGGAGTCTGGAGACTTCTTCTTCTGTGATGGGATCAAATGTGGAAAGTGAGCCAGGGGAAATGCAGGGAAATGCAGATTACACAATGTGCAAGTTTTAAAAACGTGGGCAAATTTTATATATATAGATATATACTGTATATGTATATATATCTATATAGCACCATTGACTCCATGGTGCTGTAGATGCGAGGTTACATATAAGATGCAGATATCACTTACAGCAAACTAACAATGACAGGCTGGTATAGAGGGAAGAGGACCCTGCCCTTGGGGCTTACATTCTACAAATCACCCCATCAGAAAAACATAAAAGAACCTCATTAAATAATAAAGTTTACCCAATGTAATTAGAGCACAGCAAATACATAAGGCTTAAGGATAACAGAATACTAGTGCCTGTACGGCCTCATTAAGACGTCATCCCACCCACCCCAAGTGCAAGAAAATAAAAAGGCCTAATTTCAGTGTTTGGAAGAGTTGTCACCAACTGTGACTTTTTTTATTTAATTATATTTTTTAACCAAAATAGAAAATTACTGATGGTGATAACTGATCCAAACACATGAAAATCAGCCTCATTTTCACATACACACGGGGCGAGGGAAATTGAAGCTTTCCAGACATCGTTATTCCTTCAGTCCTATGTATTTGCTTCTCTATATTTCCCCATGAATGAGGATTCAGGAGAGACTTCATTCCCCACATGTGGGGCAGAGAAGCTGTTACTAAAGAGCTCGTCACATTGACAGGCAGTGGGGTACAGGTGGGTGAGGGGTCTTCCAGCTTCCCCTGAGCATTAGTAACAGGACCACCCTCTCCATATGAGCAGAGCACATACATCACTAAGGACTCCACATCTCAGGCCTCTCTTACACAGGCAGCCAGTCATTTCCATGGTCTGCGTCTAACTTACAGTTTCCCTGCAAGACCATTTCTTGAAAATAAAGTGTTACCAATGTGAGACAAGGCCTTGAAGGAAAATGTCATCACGTGATGTCACTACTGCTGTCTTAGGCCTCTTTCACACTTCAGTCGTGTGACGTCCGCCCAAGTGTGAAAATGGTGGATCCGTCAGAAAAGTGTAAAAACGGATGTAAAATGGATCAGTTTTCTGACGGATCCGCCAAGAAGTGTTGACCCGGAAATGATGAAATTTTCGTTTCCGGAAAATGTAAGTTTGCAAGTCCGGACCGAGGAGAGAGAGAGAGAGAGAGAGACCCCGTCAAAGACGGATGCCAGCGGATCCGCCGCCCATAGGCGGCCATTATACAAAATGGCGGATGCGGAGGATCCGCCATAGTCCGCAATTTTGGCGGAACAAAAAAACGTTGCATTGGACGTTTTTCTGAAATGACGGACGCCAATTTTTTGGCGGATCCATCAAAAAAAGGACCTAACGGACGACCATCCGTCAAAATCCGTCACTAATGCAAGTCAATGGGGAAAAAACGGATCAGCCCAAAAAAAATGGCGGATACATTTTTTTCACATTTTGATGGATTTTGACTTACGTCGCACGACTGAAGTGTGAAAGAGGCCTTATCGTTTGTTCCCTGCTGCTAGCGCGGCCCGTATTAGAGACATGGAGCTTACTGATGTGTCAGCGCCACCTAGGGATAGGGAAGATGTATGGAAAGCGCTCAGACGCCAGGATCAAAAAAGGCTGACCGCTAATGTCGGAAATGAGTGGATGACGTATTAATTCGGGGACGGGCAGTGGCGCAAAACTCTAGGCACCAGGCTTGTGCCAGGTGGGCTGCGTCTAGACCGGAGGTCATTTTTGAGGACCTCATTTTAACAACTTCATTCTAGAGTCTGGACGGCTCAGTCAGCTCAGCATTGAGCCGTGTAGATCGAAGGTGACTCCTGGCGCTCCTCATACAGACTCCATCCTAGTCCCCTCTTCTGGCTTGTTAATGCTTATTTTTATGGAATTGCTGCAGGTTATAATGGCGCAGACGTCATAGGTCAGACAGGAAGGTGTTAACGGCGCAGACGTTACAGGTCAGACAGGAAGGTGTTAATGGCGCAGACATCACCGATCAGACAGGAAGCTGTTAATGGCGCAGACGTCACAGGTCAGACAGGAAGGTGTTAATGGCTCGGACGTTACAGGTCAGACAGGAAGGTGTTAACGGCGCAAACGTCACCTGTCAGATAGGAAGGTGTTAACGGCGCAGACGTTACAGGTCAGACAGGAAGGTGTTAATGGCGCAGACGTCACCGATCAGACAGGAAGCCGTTAATGGCGCAGACGTCACAGGTCAGACAGGAAGGTGTTAATGGCGCGGACGTCACAGGTCAGACAGTAAGGTGTTAATGGCGCATATGTCACAGGTCAGACAGGAAGGTGTTAATGTCGCAGACGTCACAGGTCAGACAGGAAGGTGTTAATGGCGCAGATGTCACAGGTCAGACAGGAAGGTGTTAATGGCACGGATGTCACCGATCAGACAGGAAGGTGTTAATGGCGCAGATGTCACAGGTCAGACAAGAAGGTGTTAATGGCGCGGACGTCACAGGTCAAACAGGAAGGTGTTAATGGCGCAGACGTCACAGGTCAGACAGGAAGGTGTTAATGGCGCGGACGTCACAGGTCAGACAGTAAGGTGTTAATGGCGCATATGTCACAGGTCAGACAGGAAGGTGTTAATGGCGCAGACGTCACAGGTCAGACAGGAAGGTGTTAATGCCGCAGACGTCACAGGTCAGACAGGAAGGTGTTAATGGCGCAGACATCAGGTCAGACAGGAAGGTGTTAATGGCGCGGACGTCACAGGTCAGACAGGAAGGTGTTAATGGCGCGGATGTCACAGGTCAGACAGGAAGGTGTTAATGGCGCAGATGTCACAGGTCAGACAGGAAGGTGTTAATGGCGCAGACATCAGGTCAGACAGGAAGGTGTTAATGGTGCGGACGTCACAGGTCAGACAGGAAGGTGTTAATGGCGCGGATGTCACAGGTCAGACAGGAAGGTGTTAATGGCGCAGATGTCACAGGTCAGACAGGAAGGTGTTAATGGCGCAGATGTCACAGGTCAGACAGGAAGGTGTTAATGGCGCGGACGTCACAGGTCAGACAGGAAGGTGTTAATGGCGCGGACGTCACAGGTCAGACAGGAAGGTGTTAATGGCGCAGACGTCACAGGTCAGACAGGAAGGTGTTAATGGCGCGGACGTCACAGGTCAGACAGTAAGGTGTTAATGGCGCATATGTCACAGGTCAGACAGGAAGGTGTTAATGGCGCAGACGTCACAGGTCAGACAGGAAGGTGTTAATGCCGCAGACGTCACAGGTCAGACAGGAAGGTGTTAATGGCGCAGACATCAGGTCAGACAGGAAGGTGTTAATGGCGCGGACGTCACAGGTCAGACAGGAAGGTGTTAATGGCGCGGATGTCACAGGTCAGACAGGAAGGTGTTAATGGCGCAGATGTCACAGGTCAGACAGGAAGGTGTTAATGGCGCAGACATCAGGTCAGACAGGAAGGTGTTAATGGCGCGGACGTCACAGGTCAGACAGGAAGGTGTTAATGGCGCGGATGTCACAGGTCAGACAGGAAGGTGTTAATGGCGCAGATGTCACAGGTCAGACAGGAAGGTGTTAATGGCGCAGACATCAGGTCAGACAGGAAGGTGTTAATGGCGCGGACGTCACAGGTCAGACAGGAAGGTGTTAATGGCGCGGATGTCACAGGTCAGACAGGAAGGTGTTAATGGCGCAGATGTCACAGGTCAGACAGGAAGGTGTTAATGGCGCAGATGTCACAGGTCAGACAGGAAGGTGTTAATGGCGCAGACATCACCGGTCAGACAGGAAGGTGTTAATGGCGCATATGTCACAGGTCAGACAGGAAGGTGTTAATGGCGCGGACGTCACAGGTCAGACAGGAAGGTGTTAATGGCGCGGATGTCACAGGTCAGACAGGAAGGTGTTAATGGCGCAGATGTCACAGGTCAGACAGGAAGGTGTTAATGGCGCAGATGTCACAGGTCAGACAGGAAGGTGTTAATGGCGCAGACGTCACCGGTCAGACAGGAAGGTGTTAATGGCGCAGACATCACCGGTCAGACAGGAAGGTTCTTTACACTGTTCTATATTTTATGGATTTGGTAAAAAAAAAAAAAATGTTCCTGATTTATAAATCTTAGATATTTATTGTCACTTTCTGCAATATAAATAATTCCGCTCAGCGCTGATTGTTCAGTGTCACCAGAATGTGACGTCTCCCGTCTGTCATCGGTCTCGTCTGCAGCCGCGACTAAGAGGAGTGGGCGGAGCACAACCACATTCCTCATAATAGAGCGCAACCGACAGTCACCATAAAAGAGAGTGCAACTGACAGTCATCATAACAGAGCGAAAACGACAGTCATCATAACAGAGCGTCACTGACAGTCATCATAACAAAGCGCAACCGACAGTCATCATAACAGAGTGTCACCGACAGTCATCATAACAAAGCGCAACCGACAGTCATCATAACAGAGTGTCACCGACAGTCATCATAACAAAGCGCAACCGACAGTCATCATAACAAAGCGCAACCGACAGTCATCATAACAGAGTGTCACTGACAGTCATCATAACAGAGCGTCACCGACAGTCATCATAACAAAGCGCAACCGACAGTCATCATAAAAGAGAGTGCAACTGACAGTCATCATAACAGAGCGCAAACGACAGTCATCATAACAGAGCGTCACTGACAGTCATCATAACAAAGCGCAACCGACAGTCATCATAACAGAGTGTCACCGACAGTCATCATAACAAAGCGCAACCGACAGTCATCATAACAGAGTGTCACCGACAGTCATCATAACAGAGCGTCACCGACAGTCATCATAACAGAGTGTCACTGACAGTCATAATAACAAAGCGCAACCGACAGTCATCATAACAGTGTCACCGACAGTCATCATAACAAAGCGCAACCGACAGTCATCATAACAGAGTGTCACCGACAGTCATCATAACAGAGCGTCACCGACAGTCATCATAACAGAGCGCAACCGACAGTCATCATAACAGAGCGTCACCGACAGTCACCATAACAAAGCGCAACCGACAGTCATCATAACAGAGCGTCACCGACAGTTATCATAACAAAGAGCAACCGACAGTCATCATAACAGAGTGTCACCGACAGTCATCATAACAGAGCGTCACCGACAGTCATCATAACAAAGCGCAACCGACAGTCATCATAACAAAGAGCAACCGACAGTCATCATAACAGAGCGTCACCGACAGTCATCATAACAAAGCGCAACCGACAGTCATCTTAACAGAGCACAACCGACAGTCATCATAACAGCGCCACCGACAGTCATCATAACAGCACCACCGACAGTCATCATAGCAGAGTGCCACCGACAGTCCTCATAATAGAGTGCACCCGACAATCATCAGAAAAGAGCGCAACCGACAGTCATCATAACAGAGTGCCACCAAAAGTCCTCATAATAGAGTGCACCCGACAATCATCAGAAAAGAGCACCACCGACAGTTATCATAACAGAGGGAAACTGACAATCATCATAATATACAACACAGTGGTGATATGAATTATTACAGGAATGTCCAGGTCACCGGAGAACATTTCTGGTGTAATTTTCACCACTTTTGTGATGTAGATTCTGATGATTCTGTCGGCCCGGCTGGAAGAATACAGATCTTCTTCATTGACCATCGCTGAATCATGGATACGGTTGGAGAAAGCCAGGATTGGGACCAGCTGTTCGCCTGGCTCCATGGAGATGTTCAGAGAAGCCAGGTTGAGTCCCTCGGATCAACTGGCCTTGTATATCTCAATGGACTGTCATCTTCCTAAGCTTGTCGTTACCTCCTCTCCATGTGCATGCCACAGGTGGGGTAGTCGATCCTGGGAGCTCTGAAGTAACAGCTGCTATCATCCCGGCGAGTCAGCGGAAAGGTGAGACTCTATTGTTTTCCATCTTGGGGTATTTTTCTGTGACTGTTCTACGTGTTATCTGCCTGTTTTGTGGTTCAATAAAGCATTGCCACACTGTTTTACCCTCACCCTGTGTTGTCTGAGTAGCGTTACGCCCACGTTAAAGGGAGAACGGGCATGCGGTGGGACAACCCCTGGTCCATGCAGTTTTGGCTAGCGGACCTGGGCGCCAGCTGACCTCACTGTGTCTACACACTGACTTAACACTGATAGTGTGACCATAGCTTAAAGGTATGTAGAAAGAAAGCGCACTATGCGCAGAACAACCGGGACTGATCAATGCAATTTGGTGAGCGTACTCACCTATGGAGTGTGTGAGAGGCAGGCACAACTCTGGAGGGAAGTGAATAGGATTCTCCTGCTGGCTGCTGCTCCCCACACTGGATCTATCGATAAGTCTAGAAGGAATCACATCAGAGTGGAAGAAGAACCTGTTGTTAGAACGAGCGCTGCCAAGTGAAGCAGAATTCCATTATGTGAAAAAAACCAGATAGTATCTTAATTTCCCAGACAACCATGTTTTTATAAACTCACAATAATTGACTTTTTATCTGTATATTGGCTTGTGGATTTAAGTGTTTATGTCCGGTGGGTCAAGAAGACAGACTTGCATATGATTTAACATACTATGTAAGTCTGTAACAGTTACCTGTACATAGTGTGTGTTTATAGTGAGCTGATATGCTAATTGTGTATTGTATTCTATAACCAGTTTGTTGACTTCGCAGGTAGATAGAGAAAGGCTGTGAAGATGAACTGACGCACACTGGGTAAATCTAAAAATAGCTTACATGACTCGGGTATAAAAAATACTCAAGAGACAGAGAGAGCAGATCTGATCTCATCTCATGACACAGAGCTACCAGTCGGACATTCTGCACAACACTCAACGGAGGAGAGACAGGACTGCAGCCAATTCATCATGGCACCATCACGAGGGACACGAATCTATGATTCTTAGGGAATCAACCTAGGAGTTTTCAGCTCCAGTTGCTAGGACACAGAACTGATCCAGTGACCATCTCTGAACCATGGATATGTTTGGAGAAAGCCAGGTTTTGGACCTACTGGTCGCCTGGTTCCATGGAGGTGGTCGGATAAGCCAGGTTGTGACTCTCGTGTCAACTGGCTTTGGACCTTGTATGGACAGTATGGACTGTCACCTCCCTACGCTTGTCGTTATCCCTTCTCTGTGTGTATATCACAGGTAGAATAGCGACCCTGGGAGCTGTGATGTAGTGTCAACTGGCTTTGGGCCTTCTACGGACTGTTCTCAGTCATCTCCCTACGCTTGTCAATATCTCTTCTCTGTGTGTATATCACAGGTGGAATATCGACCCTGGGAGCTCTGACGTAACATCTACCATCATCTAGGCGAGTCAGCGGAAGGGTTGGGCCCTGTAATGTGCACAATGTTGGGGGTTTTTGCTGGGAATGTTCTGTTTGCTATAGGGTGTTGTGGTTCAATAAAGCATGGCCACACAGTTTTACCCTAACCCTGCATTGTCTGTGTAGTATGTTGCCCATGGGGAGCTAGAGCGGGCATTCAGTGGTATGAGCCCTGGTCCATGCAGTCTTTCTAAAGGCAGCCAGGCCAGCGGACAAGAGCACCCACTGACCCCGTTTCTCCACACTTGTATACGGATTTTGATTGTGGGTTATGGCTTGGTAGTGATTGGTGCATGATGTGACTCCACACTATTTAAGCAGGCCCTTTATATGGTCGTCACTGCTATGGCGGAATAAAGTTGTTTTTTTTATTACTACACCTGGATGGAGCGCTGCTCCTTTATTTTTTATTCTAAAATGGACCAGTCTGTATGGGTCACAGAGAATGGTAAGTGGCCACAGAAGGCTGACGTACACCAAGAAACACCGCCGGGACCTAATAAATTGGTTACATAAGCGATTGTCATGTTTTTATTTACTTTTTAAATATACAGTATTTTTCAGATTAGGCCGGGGTCACACACAACAATAAAAAATCGGACCGTATTATACGGCCGTAATACGCAGAAAAGTGCCCTGAAAAGTGATCCGTATGTCATCCGTGTGCAATTCGAGGATGCGATTTCCTCGCATCAAAACATCCGTGTGTCATCCGTACGGCGAGATTTGCTCGCCGGCTTGCAAAACCGACATATAATGGATCCCAATGACAGTTTTTACAGCACAAAGAAAGGATATATACACATAGAATACATATATATATAATACATACATGTCATTGTGACACACATATATATATATTTATAGTTCTTACACTTCTACATAGTATAATAGCCGCTAATTCAATTGCCGGTTTTTGTGAAATTACAGACCCGACATGAAATGACACATGGTTTACATACAGTTAACCATGTCATTTCATGTATTTTGATATATGGTTTTCACTAACAATTACATGAGTGTATGTGTGCAAAATTTCATACATGTAGGGGTTAATTAAATGTGTAAATGCGTTGTAAAAAAATGCGTGGGCTCCCACGCTATTTTCTCCACCAGACAGGGAAAGCCAGTGACTGAAGGCAGATATTAGTAGCCCAGAGAGGGACCATTATTTTTGGCCCCCCCCGGCTACTAACATCTGCCCCCAGCCACCCCAGAAAAGGCACATCTATCAATAGATGCGCCTTTTCTGGCACTTAGCCCGTCTATTCCCATTGTCCTGTAGCGGTGGCTAATGGGTTAATAATGGGTTAAGGCCACCTTGCTATTGAAAGGTGACTTTAAGCCAGGTTAATAATTGTGAGTTGTCAATTAGACAACTATCCATTATTAATTCTATTGTATGAAATGGAAAAAAAACATATACATTAATTAAAAATAATTTTAATGAAATAAATACAGTTTTTGACCATCTTTTATTGTACTGGTACTTCATACCATTCCCTTGTTCTCCTGTAATAAAAATAAAATAATAAAGCAAGCTTATTCTTACCTCTCCGGCGCTCAGTCACATCCCACGCTGCAATCCTTCACAAAAGGTTAACAGGTTGACAGCAAGCAGCGCAGCTAATGCTGGCAACCTCACTGTAAGCCCCAGAATGAATGAGTTCCTCTCCCGGCTGACAGGAGAGGAAGTGATTAGCTGGGAAGCTTAATTGAATGTTTCCCATACTAATCAGTTCAGTTCAGCCGGGGACTCCCTCTGACGTCACTGATGCTGTGCGGAGTCCCCGGCTGACCTGAACTGATTAGTGTGGGAAACATTCAATTAAGCTTCCCAGCTAATCACTTCCTCTCCTGTCAGCCGGGAGAGGAACTCATTCATTCTGGGGCTTACAGTGAGGTTGCCAGAATTAAGGGTATGCCACACTGAACAATATCGCTAACGGGATCGCTAAAAAACGTCACTATTTAGCGATCCCGTTAGCGATGTTGTTCAGTGCGGCATCTGCCAGCGACGAGCTTCCTGCTGTGATCTCGCTCGTCGCTGGAATCGTTCCGGACCCTATTTTCTCGTCGGCGCTCCCGCTGGGTAAGTATATATCGCTAGTGTAGCACCATTTCTTAGCGATTTAGCGGTACTTTTGTACCGCTAAAGTCGTTAAGAAGATCGCTAACGGCGATAGCGTCGTTAACTATATCGCTAAATGTGGCCGCACTTAGCGATATAGAAACAATCCCGCTAGCGATCGCATTAGTATGCGTCGTTATCGTGATCGCTAGCGGGATTGTTTAGTGTGGCAGTACCTTTAGCTGCGCTGCTTGCTGTCAACCTCTTAACCCTTTGTGAAGGATTGCAGCGTGGGACGCGACTGAGCGCCGGAGAGGTAAGAATAAGCTTGCTTTATTATTTTATTTTTATTACAGGAGAACAAGGGAATGGTATGGAGTACCAGTACAATAAAAGATGGTCAAAAACTGTATTTATTTCATTAAAATTATTTTTAATTAATGTGTGCGTGTTTTCGTTGCTATGCTGTCTCTGCAATTTAGCACGTTTTGATTTGTTTATCTATTTTTCAATAAATTTTGAAATTTCCAAGAAGCTGGATTTTCTTGACATTTTATTTACATTTGGTCCCAGGGATTCTGTGCTCCTGTGTGCTTGGGTAAGCTGTTATTTTCCTATTTTACCTACAAGGGAGTAACATCACCCCCTTCACCTTGCAGTCACCCAGTATGCATCATCACCCCCTTCTCCACACAGTCCCTCATGACCCCCTTCCCTGCACAGCGCCACATCATTCCCCCTTCACCGCACAGCCCCTCATCAATAACTCCCTTCTCCGAGCAGCCCCTCATCATCAACCCCACTTCCCCACACAGCCCCTCATCATAACCCCACTTCCCCATACACCCTCACGCCGAGTCCTGTGCCCTCATTCCCATTTGTACAACTTAGGATCCATGGTGCAGCCCCTCATCCAGCCTCTCCGTCCTCAGCACTTCGCAGCTTCCCACTATCGCGTCCACAGTCACTGGACTTCAACTGAAGGAGGCCCCGCCCCTTCCGGTGACATCTTTACATAAAAAAAACCTACTCCATACTAGTCGCTACCCTCCTAAATAGCCACGCCTTCTTCTAGGACTCCTGTTTCTATGGCAACAGTAAACAACATCTTGAGCAGCATAAGGTGAGACACGTTCATGTAGTAATTGTGTGTAGTCAGCGGCGTCCTGTGCTGAGGCAGACTGTCCCCCCTCCTCTGTGCTGGGGCAGACTGTCCCCCCTCCTCTGTTCTGGGGCAGACTGTCCCCCCTCCTCTGTGCTGGGGCAGACTGTTCCCCTCCTCTGTGCTGGGGCAGACTGTCCCCCCTCCTCTGTACTGGGGCAGACTGTCCCCCCTCCTCTGTACTGGGGCAGACTGTCCCCTCCTCCTTGCTGGGGCAGACTGTTCCCCCTCCTCTGTACTGGGGCAGACTGTCCCCCCTCCTCTGTACTGGGGCAGACTGTCCCCCTCCTCTGTGCTGGGGCAGACTGTTCCCCCTCCTCTGTGCTGGGGCAGACTGTCCCCCCTCCTCTGTACTGGGGCAGACTGTCCCCCCTCCTCTGTACTGGGGCAGACTGTCCCCTCCTCTGTGCTGGGGCAGACTGTCCCCCCTCCTCTGTGCTGGGGCAGACTGTTCTCCTCCTCTGTGCTGGGGCAGACTGTTCCTCCTCCTCTGTGCTGGGGCAGACTGTCCCCCCTCCTCTGTGCTGGGGCAGACTGTTCCCCCTCCTCCGTGCTGGGGCAGACTGTCCCCCCTCCTCTGTGCTGGGCAGACTATCCCCCCTCCTCTGTGCTGGGGCAGACTGTCCCCCCTCCTCTGTGCTGGGGCAGACTGTCCCCCCTCCTCTGTGCTGGGGCAGACTATCCCCCCTCCTCTGTGCTGGGGCAGACTGTCCCCCTCCTCTGTGCTGGGGCAGACTGTTCCCCTCCTCTGTGCTGGGGCAGACTGTCCCCCTCCTCTGTGCTGGGGCAGACTGTTCCCCTCCTCTGTGCTGGGGCAGACTGTCCCCCCTCCTCTGTGCTGGGGCAGACTGTCCCCCTCCTCTGTGCTGGGGCAGACTGTCCCCCCTCCTCCTTGCTGGGGCAGACTGTTCCCCCTCCTCTGTGCTGGGCAGACTGTCCCCCTCCTTTGTGCTGGGGCAGACTGTTCCCCTCCTCTGTGCTGGGCAGACTGTCCCCCTCTCTGTGCTGGGGCAGACTGTTCCCCCTCCTCTGTGCTGGGCAGACTGTCCCCCCTCCTCTGTGCTGGGGCAGACTGTTCCCTCCTCTGTCTGGGGAGACTGTCCCCTCCTCTGTGCTGGGGCAGACTTCCCCCTCCTCTGTGCTGGGGCAGACTGTCCCCTCCTCTGTGCTGGGAGACTTCCCCCCTCTGTCTGGGGCAGACTGTCCCCTCCTCTGTGCTGGGCAGACTGTCCCCCCTCCTCTGTGCTGGGGCAGACTGTTCCTCCTCCTCTGTGCTGGGCAGACTTCCCCCTCCTCTGTGCTGGGCAGACTGTCCCCCCCCTCTGCGGCAGTCCCCTCGTCGGCAGACTCCCCCTCTCGCGGCGACTCCTCTTCTGGCAACTCCCCCTGGCGGACCCCCTCGCGGCAGCTCCCTCTCTGCTGCAACGCCCCCCTCTGCGGCGACTCCCTCCTCTGGGCACCCCCTCCCTGCGGCAACGTCCCTCCCTGCGCATCCCCTGGCGGCAACGTCCCCTCCTTTGTGGAACTTCCCCCTCTGTGGCACTGTCCCCCCGTGGCAACTCCCCCCTCGGCGGCGACCCCTCCTCTGGGGCACTCCCCCCCCCTGCTGCACCCTCCTTGGCAGATGCCCCCCCCCTGTTGGCACTCCCCCCCGGCTGGCACGTCCCCCCCTGCGGGCAGCTGTCCCCTCGGGGCAACTCCCCCCCCCTGCTGGAACGTCCCCCTGCGGCAACTGCCCTCTTGTGCTGCAATTTCCCCCCTGGGCACGTCCCTCCTCTTGCGGCAGTCCCCTCTGTGGACTGCCCCCTCCCTGCGGCAGACTGTCTCTCTGCTGGCGACGTCCCCCTCGTGCGGCACATCCCCCTCTGCTGGCACGTCCCTTCTGGAGCTCCCCCCCGGGGCACTTCCCCCCCGCGGCACGTCCCCCCCTCGTGCTGGAACTCCTCTCTGGGGCAACTTCCCTCCTCGTGCGGCACTCCCCCCCGGCGGCAACGTTCCCTCCTGCTGGACTACCCCCCCGTGCTGGCAACTCCCCTCCCTGTGCGGCAACTCCCCCTTGTGGAACATCCCTCCTCTGTGGGATCCCCCCGTGCGGCAACCCCCCCTCGGCGGCAGACTGTCCCCCTTGTGCGGCGTCCCCCCTCTGCGGCAGACTTCCCCCGTCTGGCAACTCCCCCTCTGCGGCACCCCCTCGGGCAGACTTCCCCCCTCCTCTGTGCTGGCAGACTTCCCCCCTCCTCTGTGCTGGGCAGACTTCCCCCTCCTCTGTGCTGGGGCAGACTATCCCCCCTCCTTGTGCTGGGGCAGACTTCCCCCTCCTCGTGCTGGGGCAGACTTCCCCTCCTCTGTGCTGGGGCAGACTGTCCCCCTCCTCTGTGCTGGGGCAGACTGTCCCCCCTCCTCTGTGCTGGGGCAGACTGTCCCCCCTCCTTGTGCTGGGGCAGACTGTCCCCCTCCTCTGTGCTGGGCAGACTGTCCCCCCTCCCTTGCTGGGGCAGACTGTCCCCTCCTCTGTGCTGGGCAGACTTTCCCCCTCCTTTGCTGGGGCACTGTTCCCCTCCTCTGTGCTGGGCAGATGTCCCCCCTCCCTGTGCTGGGCAGACTTCCCCTCCTCTGCTGGGGCAGACTGTCCCCCCTCCTCTGTGCTGGGCAGACTGTCCCTCTGCGGCCCCTTCCTCCTCGTGCTGGGGCAGACTGTCCCCCCTCCTCTGTGCTGGGGCAGCCTGTCTCCGCCTCCCCTCGTGCTGGGGCAGACTGCCCCCCTCCTTTGCTGGGGCAGACTGTTTCCCCCTCCCTGTGCTGGGGGGACGTCCCCCCTCCCCCGTGCTGGGGCAGACTGTTTCCCCCTCCTCGTGCTGGGGGCAGACTGTTCCCCCCCCCCTGTGTGGGGCAGATGTTTCCTCCTCTTTTGCTGGGGCAACTGTTCCCCTCCCGTGCTGGGCAGACTTCCCCCCCTCTGTGCTGGGGGAGACTTCCCCCTCCCTGTGTGGGAAGCTTTTCCCCCCTGTGGGGGAGGGGCCCCCAGGGGGGAGTTCCCCCCCCTCTGTGCTGGGGAAAAACGTTTCCCCCCCTCTGTGCTGGGGCAGGGCTTTCCCCCCCCCCTTGTGGCAGCACCCCCCCCTTGTGCTGGGGCAGACTGTTCCCCTCCTCTGTGGGGGGCAACTTCCCCCCCCCTTGGCGGGGCAGACTTTCCCCCCCCCTCTGTGCTGGGGCAGACTACCCCCCTCCTTGTGCTGGGGCAGACTTCCCCCCTCCTCTGTGCTGGGGCAAATCCCCCTCCTCGGTGGGGCTGTTTCCCCCCTCTGTGCTGGGCAGACTGTCCCCCCCCTCTGGCGGGGCAGACTTCCCCTCCCTGTCGGGGACTGTTCCCCCCCCCCTGTCTGGGCAACTGTTTCCCCTCCTCTGTGGGGGCAACTGCCCCCCCCCCGGCGGGGCAGACTTTCCCCCCCTCGGCTGGGGGAACTGTCCCCCCCCCGTGCTGGGGCAGATTCCCCCCCCCCCTGTCTGGGGCAGACAAACCCCCCTCCTCTGTGCGGGGGGAGACTTTTTCCCGTCGGGGGCAGAAAAATTTCCCCCCCGGCTTGGGGAAAAAGTTCCCCCCCCCTGGCCAACCCCCCCCTCGGCGGGGAGCGTCCCCCCGTTGGGGGGAGCCCCCTCTCCGGAGACTTTCCCCCCCCCTGGTGGGAAGATCCCCCCCCCGGGGGCAGAACCCCCCCCTTTTCGAAAGCCCCCCAAAATTTGGGGGGACGAAAACCCCCCGGGGGAATGTTCCCCCGGGGCCCCCCCCTCTTTGCTGGGCAAGCTTTTCCCCCTCCCTTCTCAATTTCCCCCCCTGGTAAGACTTTCCCCCCTTGTTTCTGGCAACCCCCCCCCTGGCTGGGGGCAAAAGTCCCCCCTTGCTGGGGAAAACTTTCCCCCCCGGGGGGAAAAGCCCCCCCCGTGCGGGGGAAGCCCCCCTTTTGCAAACGTTTTCCCCTTTGGCGGCAGACATCCCCCCCCTCTGAGGGGGAAATTCCCCCCGGGGGAAACAATTTTTCCCGGGGGGAACCCCCCGTGGGAAAATCCCCCCCCCCTTCGGGCAAACCCTTCCCCCTTTCCCCCAACAACCCACCCCCCCCACGGGGGCATTCCCCCCCCCTCGGGGTCAGACCCCCTCCCCTTCCAACGCCCCCCCCCCCCCCCAAGGTTTGGGAACCCCCCCCTATTTTTGGGGGAAAAGTTTTTTGTTGGGGGGGGAAACGTCCCCTTCTGTGCGGGCAAAACACCCTTTTTTTTTCCCTGTTATTTTACGGTAACTGAGGAGTGCGGGAAAAAAAGGGAAATACACCAAGCAGTTGGAATTTGAGATTGCAGACCCACTAACCACCGCAACAAAGGCAGCCGGGAGCTTTTCCTACGTTGGCCCTAACGCCTCGTCACACCCTGAAAACAAAACTACCCCCAAAAGAAAGTTAGGAAAGTATCGCCCCGGAGCCCCCAAAGATAATAAAGCCCCCAAAACATGTAATGGGGGGTTAGACAAGAAAATACGCACAGAAAAAAATAGTAGACAAACCGGGGCCCCCAACTATCTAAATAAAAGGACGGAAGGGGTATTTAACTGAAATTTCCGAAAACCCTGAAAAACACCAACTCTACAATTTCAAAAACCTGAGATCACACGACCTCTACCACCAAAATTTTAGTTCTTGTTGTAACAAAAAAAAACGGGCAGCACTGAAAAAAAACTGGAAAAAGCAAAAGTACAAAACACAGTGGCGGGATAAACTGAAGGGCAAAAGCCCCGGGGGGGACCCGGGCCCCCACAAAGTGCGGACAAAAAAAAAATATAGCAAAAAACAAAATAAGAAATTGGCTTTTTGAAAGCAAGATGCGACACACACAGAAAGGCTAAAAGGGAAACTGGGAAGAAGGATCAGACCGAAAAATTTTTCACCGGCAACCCGAGGGAAAATGCCTCCCTTAAAAAACCAATCAGTAACACCGATTCCCTCCTCAAATCCCATAGTACCGCGTAACCCCCAGAGGGACCTCGCTCAAAACCCACTCAAACCCATTCCAACAGTCCCCCCCCCCCCCAGGAGGGGTCCCGAACCCTCATTGAAAACCCAGGCGGTCAGGAGATTCTTTTACCAGGAAAGCCCCTCCTAGCATGGATGCCCCGAACAAACCCCCAAAGAATTGTTTTCCCCCCCAAAAAAAACCTTCCCCTTTTTAAAACCAAATATGGGCTTGTCTAAAAAAAAAAAAAACCAATATTTTTTAAAACCACATACCCAGTTTGCCCTCAAAAAAAAAAGGGTCGGGAGGCACGCACGGGAACCAGGGGCTCAAAAAAACCTCTTCAAAAAGGGACTTTGGAACCTTTTATGGATCTTAAATGTCCCTGGAAGAACAAAAGAAAAGAAAAAGGATAATTAAATTCCCCTGATCTTATAAGGCCAATGAACCTAGGTTAAATTTAGGAATGCACTCTCATAGTTTTTTCTTTGAGGACAACCAGACCAAGTCCCCACTTTAAACCGGGGGACCCCCAGTCCTAGCCGGTTTTGCAAACCCTGGGCCCTCTCCGAGAGAGGGGGCAACCCTCCCCCTACCCGGTCCCAAAACGCGCATACGCTCAACAAAAGGTCAAAAACCTGGCAGACAGAAGCCCCCCTTTCCTGAAGAAAATCGGGGTGAAACCCAGAATTTCAGAAAAACGGAGACAACAAAGTGGAGAGAAGCCTTTTTTAAAGCAAACTCAGCCAAAGGGAAAAAAGAGGCCCAGTCATTCTGATCACGACACAAAGCTCTTAGATAAGTCTCCAAATTTGGTTTGTTCTCTCAGTTTTACCCTTTTGGGCTAGGGTGAAAGCCGAGGAGAAAACAATTGAACACCCCTTTAGAACAAAAAGTCCTCCAAAATCTGGAAACAAATGGACCCCTGTCAGACACAATGTTCCGAATGCCGTGTAAACGAAACCCCGGCTGAAGGAACAACGGCACCAATTTTAAAGGGGGAAGGCAAAAGGTAATGGGGACAAAATGTAATTTTTGGAAAACCTTCACAAATTACCCAATGGGGGTCATTCCTGAGAAACAGGAAGATCGGAA
>JARQOD010000009.1:15759184-15860636 GCA_033576555.1 Oophaga sylvatica
CCCCCTCCTCCTTGCTGGGGCAGACTGTTCCCCCTCCTCTGTGCTGGGGCAGACTGTCCCCCCTCCTTTGTGCTGGGGCAGACTGTTCCCCCTCCTGTGCGGGGGCAGACTGTCCCCCCTCCTCTGTGCTGGGGCAGACTGTTCCCCCTCCTCTGTGCTGGGGCAGACTGTCCCCCCTCCTCTGTGCTGGGGCAGACTGTTCTCCTCCTCTGTGCTGGGGCAGACTGTTCCTCCTCCTCTGTGCTGGGGCAGACTATCCCCCTCCTCTGTGCTGGGCAGACTGTTCCTCCTCCTCTGTGCTGGGGAAGACTATCCCCCTCTGTGCTGGGGCAGACTGTTCCTCCTCCTCTGTGCTGGGGCAGACTGTCCCCCTCCTCTGTGCTGGGGAAGACTGTCCTCCTCCTCTGTGCTGGGGCAGACTATCCCCCCTCCTCTGTGCTGGGGCAGACTATCCCCCTCCTCGGTGCTGGGGCAGACTGTTCCCCCTCCTCTGTGCTGGGGCAGACTATCCCCCCTCCTCTGTGCTGGGGCAGACTATCCCCCCTCCTCTGTGCTGGGGCAGACTATCCCCCCTCCTTTGTGCTGGGGCAGACTATCCCCCCTCCTCTGTGCTGGGGCAGACTATCCCCCCTCCTCTGTGCTGGGGCAGACTGTCCCCCCTCCTCTGTGCTGGGGCAGACTGTCCCCCTCCTCTGTGCTGGGGCAGACTATCCCCCCTCCTCTGTGCTGGGGCAGACTGTTCCCCCTCCTCTGTGCTGGGGCAGACTGTTCCCCTCCTCTGTGCTGGGGCAGACTGTCCCCCCTCCTCTGTGCTGGGGCAGACTATCCCCCCTCCTCTGTGCTGGGGCAGACTGTCCCCCCTCCTCTGTGCTGGGGCAGACTGTCCCCCCTCCTCTGTGCTGGGGCAGACTATCCCCCCTCCTCTGTGCTGGGGCAGACTGTCCCCCCTCCTCTGTGCTGGGCAGACTGTTCCCCTCCTCTGTGCTGGGGCAGACTGTCCCCCTCCTCTGTGCTGGGGCAGACTGTTCCCCTCCTCTGTGCTGGGGCAGACTGTCCCCCTCTTCTGTGCTGGGGCAGACTGTCCCCCCTCTTCTGTGCTGGGGCAGACTGTCCCCCCTCCTCCTTGCTGGGCAGACTGTTCCCCCTCCTCTGTGCTGGGCAGACTGTTCCCTCCTCTGTGCTGGGCAGACTGTCCCCCCTCTTGTGCTGGGGCAGACTGTTCCCCCTCCTCTGTGCTGGGGCAGACTGTCCCCCCTCCTCTGTGCTGGGGCAGACTGTTCCCCCTCCTCTGTGCTGGGGCAGACTGTCCCCCCTCCTCTGTGCTGGGGCAGACTGTTCTCCTCCTCTGTGCTGGGGCAGACTGTTCCTCCTCCTCTGTGCTGGGGCAGACTATCCCCCCTCCTCTGTGCTGGGGCAGACTGTTCCTCCTCCTCTGTGCTGGGGAAGACTATCCCCCCTCTGTGCTGGGGCAGACTGTTCCTCCTCCTCTGTGCTGGGGCAGACTGTCCCCCCTCCTCTGTGCTGGGGAAGACTGTTCCTCCTCCTCTGTGCTGGGGCAGACTATCCCCCCTCCTCTGTGCTGGGGCAGACTATCCCCCCTCCTCGGTGCTGGGGCAGACTGTTCCCCCTCCTCTGTGCTGGGGCAGACTATCCCCCCTCCTCTGTGCTGGGGCAGACTATCCCCCCTCCTCTGTGCTGGGGCAGACTATCCCCCCTCCTCTGTGCTGGGGCAGACTATCCCCCCTCCTCTGTGCTGGGGCAGACTATCCCCCCTCCTCGGTGCTGGGGCAGACTGTTCCCCTCCTCTGTGCTGGGGCAGACTGTCCCCCCTCCTCTGTGCTGGGCAGACTGTCCCCCCTCCTCTGTGCTGGGGCAGACTGTCCCCCCTCCTCTGTGCTGGGGCAGACTGTTCCTCCTCCTCTGTGCTGGGGCAGACTGTCCCCCCTCCTCTGTGCTGGGGCAGACTATCCCCCCTCCTCGGTGCTGGGGCAGACTGTCCCCCCTCCTCTGTGCTGGGCAGACTATCCCCCCTCCTCTGTGCTGGGGCAGACTATCCCCCCTCCTCTGTGCTGGGGCAGACTATCCCCCCTCCTTTGTGCTGGGGCAGACTATCCCCCCTCCTCGGTGCTGGGCAGACTGTTCCCCTCCTCTGTGCTGGGGCAGACTGTCCCCCCTCCTCTGTGCTGGGGCAGACTGTCCCCCCTCCTCTGTGCTGGGGCAGACTGTCCCCCCTCCTATGTGCTGGGGCAGACTGATCCCCCTCCTCTGTGCTGGGGCAGACTGTTCCCCCTCCTCTGTGCTGGGGCAGACTGTTCCCCCTCCTCTGTGCTGGGGCAGACTGTTCCCCCTCCTCTATGCTGGGGCAGACTGTTCCCCCTCCTCTGTGCTGGGCAGACTGTCCCCCCTCCTCTGTGCTGGGGCAGACTGTTCCCCCTCCTCTGTGCTGGGGCAGACTGTTCCCCCTCCTCTGTGCTGGGGCAGACTGTCCCCCCTCCTCTGTGCTGGGGCAGACTGTCCCCCTCCTCTGTGCTGGGGCAGACTGTCCCCCCTCCTCTGTGCTGGGGCGACTGTTCCCCCTCCTCTGTGCTGGGGCAGACTGTTCCCCCTCCTCTGTGCTGGGGCAGACTGTTCCACCTCCTCTGTGCTGGGGCAGACTGTTCCCCCTCCTCTGTGCTGGGGCAGACTGTTCCCCTCCTCTATGCTGGGGCAGACTGTTCCCCCTCCTCTGTGCTGGGGCAGACTGTCTCCCCTCCTCTGTGCTGGGGCAGACTGTATCCCCTCCTCTGTGCTGGGGCAGACTGTCTCCCCTCCTCTGTGCTGGGGCAGACTGTCCCCCCTCCTCTGTGCTGGGGCAGACTGTTCCCCTCCTCTGTGCTGGGGCAGACTGTCCCCCCTCCTCTGTGCTGGGGCAGACTGTCCCCCCTCCTCTGTGCTGGGGCAGACTGTTCCCCTCTCCTCTGTGCTGGGGGGACAGAGGACGAGAACAGTCACAGGGAGGAGGAACAGTTCTCGTCCTGTATTTATTTCATTAAAATTATTTTTAATTAATGTGTGCGTGTTTTCGTTGCTATGCTGTCTCTGCAATTTAGCACGTTTTGATTTGTTTATTTTTCAATAAATTTTGAAATTTCCAAGAAGCTGGATTTTCTTCACATTTTATTTACATTTGGTCCCAGGGATTCTGTGCTCCTGTGTGCTTGGGTAAGCTGTTATTTTCCTATTTTACCTACAAGGGAGTAACATCACCCCCTTCACCTTGCAGTCACCCAGTATGCATCATCACCCCCTTCTCCACACAGTCCCTCATGACCCCCTTCCCTGCACAGCGCCACATCATTCCCCCTTCACCGCACAGCCCCTCATCAACAACTCCCTTCTCCGAGCAGCCCCTCATCATCAACCCCACTTCCCCACACAGCCCTAAGGTGAGAAGGGTAACGCTAAGGTGAGACACGTTCATGTAGTAATTGTGTGTAGTCAGCGGCGTCCTGTGCTGAGGCAGACTGTTCCCCCTCCTCTGTGCTGGGCAGACTGTTCCCCCTCCTCTGTGCTGGGGCAGACTGTTCCCCCTCCTCTGTGCTGGGGCAGACTGTTCCTCCTCCTCTGTGCTGGGGCAGACTGTTCCCCCTCCTCTGTGCTGGGGCAGACTGTTCTCCTCCTCTGTGCTGGGGCAGACTGTTCTCCTCCTCAGTGCTGGAGCAGACTGTTCCTCCACCTCTGTGCTGGGGCAGACTGTTCTCCTCCTCTGTGCTGGAGCAGACTGTTCCCCTCCCCTGTGCTGGGGCAGACTGTCCCCCCTCCTCTGTGCTGGGGCAGACTGTTCTCGTCCTCTGTGCTGGAGCAGACTGTTCCCCTCCCTTGTGCTGGAGCAGACTGTTCTCCTCCTCTGTGCTGGGGCAGACTGTTCTCCTCCTCTGTGCTGGGGCAGACTGTTCCTCCTCCTCTGTGCTGGGGCAGACTGTTCCTCCTCCTCTGTGCTGGGGAAGACTGTTCCCCTCCTCTGTGCTGAGGCAGACTGTTCCTCCTCCTCTGTGCTGGGGCAGACTGTTCCTCCTCCCTGTGCTGGGGAAGACTGTTCCCCTCCTCTGTGCTGAGGCAGACTGTTCCTCCTCCTCTGTGATGGGGCAGACTGTTTCTCCTCCCTGTGCTGGGGCAGACTGTTCCTCCTCCCTGTGCTGGGGCAGACTGTTCCTCCTCCTCTGTGCTGGGGCAGACTGTTCCCCCTCCTCTGTGCTGGGGCAGACTGTTCCCCTTCCTCTGTGCTGGGGCAGACTGTTCCTCCTCCTCTGTGCTGGGGCAGACTGTTCCCCCTCCTCTGTGCTGGGGCAGACTGTTCTCCTCAGTGCTGGAGCAGACTGTTCCTCCACCTCTGTGCTGGGGCAGACTGTTCCTCCTCCTCTGTGCTGGGGCAGACTGTTCCTCCTCCTCTGTGCTGGGGAAGACTGTTCCCCTCCTCTGTGCTGAGGCAGACTGTTCCTCCTCCTCTGTGCTGGGGCAGACTGTTCCTCCTCCCTGTGCTGGGGAAGACTGTTCCCCTCCTCTGTGCTGAGGCAGACTGTTCCTCCTCCTCTGTGATGGGGCAGACTGTTCCTCCTCCCTGTGCTGGGGCAGACTGTTCCTCCTCCCTGTGCTGGGGCAGACTGTTCCTCCTCCTCTGTGCTGGGGCAGACTGTTCCCCCTCCTCTGTGCTGGGGCAGACTGTTCCCCTTCCTCTGTGCTGGGGCAGACTGTTCCTCCTCCTCTGTGCTGGGGCAGACTGTTCCCCCTCCTCTGTGCTGGGGCAGACGTTCTCCTCAGTGCTGGAGCAGACTGTTCCTCCACCTCTGTGCTGGGGCAGACTGTTCTCCTCCTCTGTGCTGGGGCAGACTGTTCTCCTCCTCTGCTGGGTCAGACTGTTCTCCTCCTCTGTGCTGGGGCAGACTGTTCTCCTCCTCTGTGCTGGAGCAGACTGTTCCCCTCCCTTGTGCTGGGGCAGACTGTCCCCCCTCCTCTGTGCTGGGCAGACTGTTCTCGTCCTCTGTGCTGGAGCAGACTGTTCCCCTCCCTTGTGCTGGAGCAGACTGTTCTCCTCCTCTGTGCTGGGGCAGACTGTTCTCCTCCTCTGTGCTGGGGCAGACTGTTCCTCCTCCTCTGTGCTGGGGCAGACTGTTCCTCCTCCTCTGTGCTGGGGAAGACTGTTCCTCTCTGTGCTGAGGCAGACTGTTCCTCCTCCTCTGTGCTGGGGCAGACTGTTCCTCCTCCCTGTGCTGGGGAAGACTGTTCCCCTCCTCTGTGCTGAGGCAGACTGTTCCTCCTCCTCTGTGCTGGGGCAGACTGTTCCTCCTCCCTGTGCTGGGGCAGACTGTTCCCCCTCCTCTGTGCTGGGGCAGACTGTTCTCCTCCTCTGTGCTGGAGCAGACTGTTCCCCTCCGCTGTGCTGGGGCAGACTGTTCTCCTCCTCTGTGCTGGGGCAGACTGTTCTCCTCCTCAGTGCTGGAGCAGACTGTTCCTCCACCTCTGTGCTGGGCAGACTATTCTCCTCCTCTGTGCTGGGGCAGACTGTTCTCCTCCTCTGTGCTGGAGCAGACTGTTCCTCCACCTCTGTGCTGGGGCAGACTGTTCTCCTCCTCTGTGCTGGAGCAGACTGTTCCCCTCCCCTGTGCTGGGGCAGACTGTCCCCCCTCCTCTGTGCTGGGGCAGACTGTTTTCGTCCTCTGTGCTGGAGCAGACTGTTCCCCTCCCTTGTGCTGGAGCAGACTGTTCTCCTCCTCTGTGCTGGGCAGACTGTTCTCCTCCTCTGTGCTGGGCAGACTGTTCCTCCTCCTCTGTGCTGGGGCAGACTGTTCCTCCTCCTCTGTGCTGGGGAAGACTGTTCCCCTCCTCTGTGCTGAGGCAGACTGTTCCTCCTCCTCTGTGCTGGGGCAGACTGTTCCTCCTCCCTGTGCTGGGGAAGACTGTTCCCCTCCTCTGTGCTGAGGCAGACTGTTCCTCCTCCTCTGTGCTGGGGCAGACTGTTCCTCCTCCCTGTGCTGGGGCAGACTGTTCCTCCTCCCTGTGCTGGGGCAGACTGTTCCTCCTCCTCTGTGCTGGGGCAGACTGTTCCCCCTCCTCTGTGCTGGGGCAGACTGTTCCCCTTCCTCTGTGCTGGGGCAGACTGTTATGTTACGGTAACTGAGGAGTGCAGGTAAAAAAGGAAATACACCAGAGCAGTTGGAATCTATGAGATTGCAGTACCCTGACTAACCACCGCAACTAGAGGCAGCCGTGGAGCGTTCCTACGTTGGTCCTAGACGCCTCGTCACAGCCTGAGAAACTAACTACACCTAAAGATAGAAATAGGAAAGCTATCTGCCCCGGAGCAGAACCCCAAAGATAATAGAAAGCCCCCAAACATGTAATGGCGGTTAGACAAGAGGAAATACTGACACAGAAAGAAAATAGTATGAGCAAACGCTGGGGCCCAAACTATCTAAATAGAAAAGGACAGGAAGGGTACTTACTGCAATCTCAGAAAACCCTGAAAAACACCAACTCTACTAATTTCAAAATCACCTGAGATCACACGACCTCTACCACCTAAATTAGTTCTCTGGTGTAACAAAATCAAAACAGCAGCCACTGAAAAAAAACTGGAAAAAGCAAAAGTACAAAACACAGTGGCTGGACTAAACTGAGAGGGCAAAAGCCCCCGGAGGGGACCCTGAAGGCCCCCACAGAAGTGCAGGACAAAATGCAAAAATATAGCAAAAACACAAAATAAGAAATTGTCTTATCTGATAGCAGGAGATGCAGACACGACACAGCAGGCTACAAGGGAAACTGGGAAGAAGGATTCAGACCAGAACAATTGATCACCGGCAACCCTGATGGGAAAATGACTCCCTTATATAAGACCAATCAGTAACACCTGATTCCCAGTCCTCACAATCCTCACTAGTACCGCTTGTAACCACCAGAGGGAGCCTCTGCTCAGAACTCATCTCAAACCCATTCACAACAGTACCCCCCCCTTGAGGAGGGGTCACCGAACCCTCATTTGAGCAACCAGGTCGGTCAGGATGAGTTCTATGATACGCACGGATAAGTCTCCTAGCATGGATGTCCGAAGCAAACACCCAAGAATTGTCTTCCTGACCATAACCTCTCCATTTAACCAAATACTGGAGTCTTCGTCTAGAAAAACGAGAATCCAATATTTTCTCAACCACATACTCCAGATTGCCCTCAACCAAAACAGGGTCAGGAGGCACAGCAGCAGGAACCACTGGCTCAACAAACCTCTTCAACAAGGACTTGTGGAACACGTTATGGATCTTAAATGTCCCTGGAAGAAGCAAACGAAAAGAAACAGGATTAATAATCTCCATGATCTTATAAGGTCCAATGAACCTAGGCTTAAATTTAGGAGATGCTACTCTCATAGGAATATTCTTTGAGGACAACCAGACCAAGTCCCCCACTTTAAACCGAGGACCATCAGTCCTATGCCGGTTAGCAAACCGCTGGGCCCTCTCCTGAGAGAGGGACAACCTCTCCACTACCTGGTCCCAAATCTGCTGCATACGCTCAACAACAGAGTCAACACCTGGACAGACAGAAGCCTCCGTCTGTCCTGAAGAAAATCGAGGGTGAAACCCAGAATTACAGAAAAACGGAGACATCAAAGTGGCAGAGCTAGCCCTATTATTAAGAGCAAACTCAGCCAAAGGCAAAAAAGAGGCCCAGTCATTCTGATCAGCAGACACAAAGCATCTTAGATAAGTCTCCAATGTCTGGTTTGTTCTCTCAGTTTGACCATTGGTCTGAGGATGAAATGCCGAGGAGACAGACAATTGAACACCCAGTTTAGAACAAAAAGTCCTCCAAAATCTGGAAACAAACTGGACTCCTCTGTCAGACACAATGTTCTCAGGAATGCCGTGTAAACGAACCACGTGCTGAAGGAACAACGGCACCAATTCAGAGGAGGAAGGCAACTTAGGTAATGGCACAAGATGTATCATTTTGGAAAACCTATCACAAATTACCCAGATGGTGGTCATTCTCTGAGAAACAGGAAGATCGGAAATGAAATCCATAGAGATATGGGTCCATGGTCTCTTGGGCACAGGCAATGGCATCAACAAACCACTAGAGCGAGAGCAAGGCTTGGAGCGAGAGCAAGTCCCGCAGGACTGCACAAATTCCCTGACATCGCGAGACAAGGTAGGCCACCAAAAGGACCGACTAACCAAGTCTCTGGTACCAAAAATTCCGGGATGCCCAGCCAATGCGGAACAATGAATCTCAGACATCACACTCTTTTTCCATTGGTCCGGGACAAACAATTTTCCAACAGGGCAGCGCTCGGGCCTATCCTCCTGACACCCCTCCAGAGCAAGTCTCAAATTGGGCGAGATGGCGGAAAGAACTACACCCTCCTTCAAAATAACAGAGGGATCAGATAGCTCAGGAGAGTCCGCAAGGAAACTCCTCGAGAGGGCATCCGCATTAACATTCTTAGTGCCAGGAAGAAAGGAAACCACAAAATTAAAACGTGTGAAAAACAAGGCCCACCTGGCCTGTCTAGGATTGAGTCGCTTGGCAGATTCCAGATAGACCAGATTCTTATGGTCCGTAAGGACCACCACCTGATGTTTGGCTCCCTCCAGCCAATGTCTCCACTCTTCAAAAGCCCACTTCATGGCCAATAACTCCCGATTACCCACGTCATAATTACGTTCAGTAGGAGAAAATTTTCGAGAGAAAAAGGCACAAGGGTTACTTTTAGAGGTCTCTGGATCTTTTTGGGACAAAACGGCACCTGCCCCAATTTCAGAGGCATCAACCTCCACCTGAAATGGCAGAGAAACATCAGGCTGCCGTAGAACAGGAGCAGAAGTGAATCTCTGCTTAAGTTCCTGAAACGCAGAGACTGCCTCAGGAGGCCAATTCACCACATCAGAACCCTTTCTGGTCAAATCAGTTAATGGTTTAACAATAACCGAGAAATTACCAATAAATTTACGATAAAAATTGGCAAAACCCAAAAATCTCTGAAGAGCCTTTAATGAAGTAGGTTGGACCCAATCACAGATGGCCTGAACCTTGACCGGGTCCATTTCAATAACAGATGGGGACAAAATGAATCCAGAAATGAGATCTTCTGTACGCCAAAAAGACACTTTGATCCCTTCACATACAGAGCATTCTCTCTCAAAATCTGGAATACAGTTCGAACATGTTTCACATGAGAGTCCCAGTCATTAGAAAAAATCAAGATATCATCCAAATAAACAATCAGAAACTTGTCCACAAAATCCCTGAAAATGTCATTCATGAAGGACTGGAAGACGGAAGGAGCATTAGTGAGCCCAAAGGGCATCACAAGGTACTCAAAATGCCCTTCAGGGGTGTTAAATGCCGTCTTCCATTCATCCCCGTGCTTAATGCGAATAAGGTTATACGCCCCCCTGAGGTCAAGCTTGGTAAACCAAGTAGCGTTTTTCACCCTGGAAAACAGGTCAGAAATCAAGGGTAACGGGTATTGATATTTCACAGTAATATTGTTCAAGAGACGATAATCAATACACGGCCTTAATGAACCATCTTTTTTGGCCACAAAGAAAAAACCGGCACCTAAGGGTGAAGAGGATGGTCTGATATGACCCTTCTCCAATGATTCCTTGATATAAGACCGCATAGCGTCATGTTCAGGTACAGACAAGTTAAAAAGGCGACCTTTAGGGAATTTACTACCTGGCACTAATTCAATAGCGCAGTCATAGCTCCTATGGGGAGGTAAGGATGCAGATTTACTTTCGCTAAACACATCAGAAAAATCAAACAAAAAGTCAGGAACATCCTCAGCCTGGGGGAGGCAGAAAAAACAGGAGTGTTGGTATTAACACATTGGCAGCCCCAACTGGTTACAGACACAGATTTCCAATCCAAAACAGGATTATGAGACTGTAACCAAGGGAAACCCAGCACTATAATGTCATGCAGATTATATAGAACCAAAAATTTGCAGCACTCCTGGTGATCAGGTTCAACCCTCATTATCACCTGAGTAGAAAACTGGGGTTTATTCTCAGCCAAAGGGGTAGAATCGATCCCCAGTAAAGGAATAGACTTCTGTAGGGTATCAAGGGAAACCCACAACGTTTAGCAAAATCATAATCCATCAGGTTAATAGCTGCTCCAGAATCAACGAAAGCCTGGGCAGAAAATGAGGACAGAGAGCATATCAGAGTGACAGTTAATAAAAACTTAGTCTGAACACTACCCAAGACAACTGAGCGTGCAAAATGTCTTCCCCGCTTAGGGCAGACTGAAATAGCATGAGAGGCATCACCACAGTAGAAACATAACCCATTGCGCCTTCGAAACTCATGACGCTGTGCCCCAGACACCACTCCACCACACTGCATGGGCCCAGCAGCTGGCTCACAAGGCAACACCACTCCACGCATACTTCTCCGCTCACGCAAACGTCTGCCAATTTGAATCGCTAATGACATAGAATCATTGAGACCAGAGGGACAGGGAATCCCACCATAACATCCTTTACATTATCCGACAGACCCTTCCGGAAAAGGGCCGCCAAAGCGTCGTCATTCCATTTGGTCAGGACTGCCCACCTACGGAATCTCTGACAGTATAACTCAGCGTCATCAAGCCCCTGATTTAATGCCAACAAGGCTTTTTCAGCTTGATCAGTGACATTAGGCTCATCGTACAATAACCCCAAAGCCTGAAAAAATGCATCAACATCACTCAAAACAGGATCCCCAGGTATCAGGGAAAAAGCCCAATCCTGAGGATCGCCGCGCAGGAGAGAGATGATAATTTGAACCTGCTGCGCTGCGTTTCCTGAGGACTTAGATTTTAAGGCAAGAAACAATTTACAATTATTTTTGAAATTCTGAAACTTAGCTCGATCCCCTAAAAACAAATCTGGCATGGGGATCCTAGGTTCCACAACAGGCAACCTAGCAAGATATGCAGCAATACTCTGAACCTCAGTGGCAAGCTGATCCACACGGCCAGACAACTGTGCAATCTCCATTGGGAGAAAAGATCCTCCCCAGCACCCAGAGATACAGAGGGAAAAAAAAAAAAAAAATGCAACAAACAGAAAAATATCTCTGACAACTTTTCTTCCTTCAAAATATTTTTTCCCTTCTGTGAGTACCATACAATTTTTATGGCCGGTGATACTGTTATGTTACGGTAGCTGAGGAGTGCAGGTAAAAAAGGAAATACACCAGAGCAGTTGGAATCTATGAGATTGCAGTACCCTGACTAACCACCGCAACTAGAGGCAGCCGTGGAGCGTTCCTACGTTGGTCCTAGACGCCTCGTCACAGCCTGAGAAACTAACTACACCTAAAGATAGAAATAGGAAAGCTATCTGCCCCGGAGCAGAACCCCAAAGATAATAGAAAGCCCCCAAACATGTAATGGCGGTTAGACAAGAGGAAATACTGACACAGAAAGAAAATAGTATGAGCAAACGCTGGGGCCCAAACTATCTAAATAGAAAAGGACAGGAAGGGTACTTACTGCAATCTCAGAAAACCCTGAAAAAACACCAACTCTACTAATTTCAAAATCACCTGAGATCACACGACCTCTACCACCTAAATTAGTTCTCTGGTGTAACAAAATCAAAACAGCAGCCACTGAAAAAAAACTGGAAAAAGCAAAAGTACAAAACACAGTGGCTGGACTAAACTGAGAGGGCAAAAGCCCCCGGAGGGGACCATGAAGGCCCCCACAGAAGTGCAGGACAAAATGCAAAAATATAGCAAAAACACAAAATAAGAAATTGTCTTATCTGATAGCAGGAGATGCAGAAACGACACAGCAGGCTACAAGGGAAACTGGAAAGAAGGATTCAGACCAGAACAATTGATCACCGGCAACCCTGATGGGAAAATGACTCCCTTATATAAGACCAATCAGTAACACCTGATTCCCAGTCCTCACAATCCTCACTAGTACCGCTTGTAACCACCAGAGGGAGCCTCTGCTCAGAACTCATCTCAAACCCATTCACAACAGCAGACTGTTCCCCCTCCTCTGTGCTGGGGCAGACTGTTCCTCCTCCTCTGTGCTGAGGCAGACTGTTCCTCCTCCTCTGTGCTGGGGCAGACTGTTCCTCCTCCCTGTGCTGGGGAAGACTGTTCCCCTCCTCTGTGCTGAGGCAGACTGTTCCTCCTCCTCTGTGCTGGGGCAGACTGTTCCTCCTCCCTGTGCTGGGGCAGACTGTTCCTCCTCCCTGTGCTGGGGCAGACTGTTCCTCCTCCTCTGTGCTGGGGCAGACTGTTCCCCCTCCTCTGTGCTGGGGCAGACTGTTCCCCTTCCTCTGTGCTGGGGCAGACTGTTATGTTACGGTAACTGAGGAGTGCAGGTAAAAAAGGAAATACACCAGAGCAGTTGGAATCTATGAGATTGCAGTACCCTGACTAACCACCGCAACTAGAGGCAGCCGTGGAGCGTTCCTACGTTGGTCCTAGACGCCTCGTCACAGCCTGAGAAACTAACTACACCTAAAGATAGAAATAGGAAAGCTATCTGCCCCGGAGCAGAACCCAAAGATAATAGAAAGCCCCCAAACATGTAATGGCGGTTAGACAAGAGGAAATACTGACACAGAAAGAAAATAGTATGAGCAAACGCTGGGGCCCAAACTATCTAAATAGAAAAGGACAGGAAGGGTACTTACTGCAATCTCAGAAAACCCTGAGAAACACCAACTCTACTAATTCAAAATCACCTGAGATCACACGACCTCTACCACCTAAATTAGTTCTCTGGTGTAACAAAATCAAAACAGCAGCCACTGAAAAAAAACTGGAAAAAGCAAAAGTACAAAACACAGTGGCTGGACTAAACTGAGAGGGCAAAAGCCCCCGGAGGGACCCTGAAGGCCCCCACAGAAGTGCAGGACAAAATGCAAAAATATAGCAAAAACACAAAATAAGAAATTGTCTTATCTGATAGCAGGAGATGCAGACACGACACAGCAGGCTACAAGGGAAACTGGAAAGAAGGATTCAGACCAGAACAATTGATCACCGGCAACCCTGATGGGAAAATGACTCCCTTATATAAGACCAATCAGTAACACCTGATTCCCAGTCCTCACAATCCTCACTAGTACCGCTTGTAACCACCAGAGGGAGCCTCTGCTCAGAACTCATCTCAAACCCATTCACAACAGCAGGTTGTTCCCCCTCCTCTGTGCTGGGGCAGACTGTTCCTCCTCCTCTGTGCTGGGGCAGACTGTTCCCCCTCCTCTGTGCTGGGGCAGACTGTTCTCCTCCTCTGTGCTGGAGCAGACTGTCTCCTCCCTGTGCTGGGGCAGACTGTTCTCCTCCTCTGTGCTGGGGCAGACTGTTCTCCTCAGTGCTGGAGCAGACTGTTCCTCCACCTCTGTGCTGGGGCAGACTGTTCTCCTCCTCTGTGCTGGGGCAGACTGTTCTCCTCCTCTGTGCTGGAGCAGACTGTTCCCTCCCTTGTGCTGGGCAGACTGTCCCCCCTCCTCTGTGCTGGGGCAGACTGTTCTCGTCTCTGTGCTGAGCAGACTGTTCCCCTCCCTTGTGCTGGAGCAGACTGTTCTCCTCCTCTGTGCTGGGGCAGACTGTTCTCCTCCTCTGTGCTGGGGCAGACTGTCCTCTCCTCTGTGCTGGGGCAGACTGTTCCTCCTCCTCTGTGCTGGGGAGACTGTTCCTCTCTGTGCTGAGGCAGACTGTTCCTCCTCCTCTGTGCTGGGGCAGACTGTTCCTCCTCCCTGTGCTGGGAAGACTGTTCCCTCCTCTGTGCTGAGGCAGACTGTTCCTCCTCCTCTGTGCTGGGGCAGACTGTTCCTCCTCCCTGTGCTGGGGCAGACTGTTCCCCTCCTCTGTGCTGGGGCAGACTGTTCTCCTCCTCTGTGCTGGAGCAGACTGTTCCCCTCCGCTGTGCTGGGCAGACTGTTCTCCTCCTCTGTGCTGGGGCAGACTGTTCTCCTCCTCAGTGCTGGAGCAGACTGTTCCTCCACCTCTGTGCGGCAGACTATTCTCCTCCTCTGTGCTGGGCAGACTGTTCTCCTCCTCTGTGCTGGAGCAGACTGTTCCTCCACCTCTGTGCTGGGGCAGACTGTTCTCCTCCTCTGTGCTGGAGCAGACTGTTCCCCTCCCCTGTGCTGGGGCAGACTGTCCCCCTCCTCTGTGCTGGGGCAGACTGTTCTCGTCCTCTGTGCTGGAGCAGACTGTTCCCCTCCCTTGTGCTGGAGCAGACTGTTCTCCTCCTCTGTGCGGGGCAGACTGTTCTCCTCCTCTGTGCTGGGGCAGACTGTTCCTCCTCCTCTGTGCTGAGGCAGACTGTTCCTCCTCCTCTGTGCTGGGGCAGACTGTTTCCTCCTCCCTGTGCTGGGGAAGACTGTTCCCCTCCTCTGTGCTGAGGCAGACTGTTCCTCCTCCTCTGTGCTGGGGCAGACTGTTCCTCCTCCCTGTGCTGGGCAGACTGTTCCTCCTCCCTGTGCTGGGCAGACTGTTCCTCCTCCTCTGTGCTGGGGCAGACTGTTCCCCTCCTCTGTGCTGGGGCAGACTGTTCCCCTTCCTCTGTGCTGGGGCAGACTGTTATGTTACGGTAACTGAGGAGTGCAGGTAAAAAAGGAAATACACCAGAGCAGTTGGAATCTATGAGATTGCAGTACCCTGACTAACCACCGCAACTAGAGGCAGCCGTGGAGCGTTCCTACGTTGGTCCTAGACGCCTCGTCACAGCCTGAGAAACTAACTACACCTAAAGATAGAAATAGGAAAGCTATCTGCCCGGAGCAGAACCCCAAAGATAATAGAAAGCCCCCAAACATGTAATGGCGGTTAGACAAGAGGAAATACTGACACAGAAAGAAAATAGTATGAGCAAACGCTGGGGCCCAAACTATCTAAATAGAAAAGGACAGGAAGGGTACTTACTGCAATCTCAGAAAACCCTGAGAAACACCAACTCTACTAATTTCAAAATCACCTGAGATCACACGACCTCTACCACCTAAATTAGTTCTCTGGTGTAACAAAATCAAACAGCAGCCACTGAAAAAAACTGGAAAAAGCAAAAGTACAAAACACAGTGGCTGGACTAAACTGAGAGGGCAAAAGCCCCCGGAGGGGACCCTGAAGGCCCCCACAGAAGTGCAGGACAAAATGCAAAAATATAGCAAAAACACAAAATAAGAAATTGTCTTATCTGATAGCAGGAGATGCAGACACGACACAGCAGGCTACAAGGAAACTGGAAAGAAGGATTCAGACCAGAACAATTGATCACCGGCAACCCTGATGGAAAATGACTCCCTTATATAAGACCAATCAGTAACACCTGATTCCCAGTCCTCACAATCCTCACTAGTACCGCTTGTAACCACCAGAGGGAGCCTCTGCTCAGAACTCATCTCAAACCCATTCACAACAGTACCCCCCCCTTGAGGAGGGTCACCGAACCCTCATTTGAGCAACCAGGTCGGTCAGGATGAGTTCTATGATACGCACGGATAAGTCTCCTAGCATGGATGTCCGAAGCAAACACCCAAGAATTGTCTTCCTGACCATAACCTCTCCATTTAACCAAATACTGGAGTCTTCGTCTAGAAAAACGAGAATCCAATATTTCTCAACCACATACTCCAGATTGCCCTCAACCAAAACAGGGTCAGGAGGCACAGCAGCAGGAACCACTGGCTCAACAAACCTCTTCAACAAGGACTTGTGGAACACGTTATGGATCTTAAATGTCCCTGGAAGAAGCAAACGAAAAGAAACAGGATTAATAATCTCCATGATCTTATAAGGTCCAATGAACCTAGGCTTAAATTTAGGAGATGCTACTCTCATAGGAATATTCTTTGAGGACAACCAGACCAAGTCCCCCACTTTAAACCGAGGACCATCAGTCCTATGCCGGTTAGCAAACCGCTGGGCCCTCTCCTGAGAGAGGACAACCTCTCCACTACCTGGTCCCAAATCTGCTGCATACGCTCAACAACAGAGTCAACACCTGGACAGACAGAAGCCTCCGTCTGTCCTGAAGAAAATCGAGGGTGAAACCCAGAATTACAGAAAAACGGAGACATCAAAGTGGCAGAGCTAGCCCTATTATTAAGAGCAAACTCAGCCAACAGGCAAAAAAGAGACCCAGTCATTCTGATCAGCAGACACAAAGCATCTTAGATAAGTCTCCAATGTCTGGTTTGTTCTCTCAGTTTGACCATTGGTCTGAGGATGAAATGCCGAGGAGAAAGACAATTGAACACCCAGTTTAGAACAAAAAGTCCTCCAAAATCTGGAAACAAACTGGACTCCTCTGTCAGACACAATGTTCTCAGGAATGCCGTGTAAACGAACCACGTGCTGAAGGAACAACGGCACCAATTCAGAGGAGGAAGGCAACTTAGGTAATGGCACAAGATGTATCATTTTGGAAAACCTATCACAAATTACCCAGATGGTGGTCATTCTCTGAGAAACAGGAAGATCGGAAATGAAATCCATAGAGATATGGGTCCATGGTCTCTTGGCACAGGCAATGGCATCAACAAACCACTAGAGCGAGAGCAAGGCTTGGAGCGAGAGCAAGTCCCGCAGGACTGCACAAATTCCCTGACATCGCGAGACAAGGTAGGCCACCAAAAGGACCGACTAACCAAGTCTCTGGTACCAAAAATTCCGGGATGCCCAGCCAATGCGGAACAATGAATCTCAGACATCACACTCTTTTTCCATTGGTCCGGGACAAACAATTTTCCAACAGGGCAGCGCTTGGGCCTATCCTCCTGACACCCCTCCAGAGCAAGTCTCAAATTGGGCGAGATGGCGGAAAGAACTACACCCTCCTTCAAAATAACAGAGGGATCAGATAGCTCAGGAGAGTCCGCAAGGAAACTCCTCGAGAGGGCATCCGCCTTAACATTCTTAGTGCCAGGAAGAAAGGAAACCACAAAATTAAAACGTGTGAAAAACAAGGCCCACCTGGCCTGTCTAGGATTGAGTCGCTTGGCAGATTCCAGATAGACCAGATTCTTATGGTCCGTAAGGACCACCACCTGATGTTTGGCTCCCTCCAGCCAATGTCTCCACTCTTCAAAAGCCCACTTCATGGCCAATAACTCCCGATTACCCACGTCATAATTACGTTCAGTAGGAGAAAATTTTCGAGAGAAAAAGGCACAAGGGTTACTTTTAGAGGTCTCTGGATCTTTTTGGGACAAAACGGCACCTGCCCCAATTTCAGAGGCATCAACCTCCACCTGAAATGGCAGAGAAACATCAG
Source organism: Oophaga sylvatica (assembly GCA_033576555.1). Taxonomy (NCBI): domain Eukaryota; kingdom Metazoa; phylum Chordata; class Amphibia; order Anura; family Dendrobatidae; genus Oophaga; species Oophaga sylvatica. The sequence continues at coordinate 15,776,465 of JARQOD010000009.1, forward strand.
GCTGCCGTAGAACAGGAGCAGAAGTGAATCTCTGCTTAAGTTCCTGAAACGCAGAGACTGCCTCAGGAGGCCAATTCACCACATCAGAACCCTTTCTGGTCAAATCAGTTAATGGTTTAACAATAACCGAGAAATTACCAATAAATTTACGATAAAAATTGGCAAAACCCAAAAATCTCTGAAGAGCCTTTAATGAAGTAGGTTGGACCCAATCACAGATGGCCTGAACCTTGACCGGGTCCATTTCAATAACAGATGGGGACAAAATGAATCCCAGAAATGAGATCTTCTGTACGCCAAAAATACACTTTGATCCCTTCACATACAGAGCATTCTCTCTCAAAATCTGGAATACAGTTCGAACATGTTTCACATGAGAGTCCCAGTCATTAGAAAAAATCAAGATATCATCCAAATAAACAATCAGAAACTTGTCCACAAAATCCCTGAAAATGTCATTCATGAAGGACTGGAAGACGAAGGAGCATTAGTGAGCCCAAAGGGCATCACAAGGTACTCAAAATGCCCTTCAGGGGTGTTAAATGCCGTCTTCCATTCATCCCCGTGCTTAATGCGAATAAAGTTATACGCCCCCCTGAGGTCAAGCTTGGTAAACCAAGTAGCGTTTTTCACCCTGGAAAACAGGTCAGAAATCAAGGGTAACGGGTATTGATATTTCACAGTAATATTGTTCAAGAGACGATAATCAATACACGGCCTTAATGAACCATCTTTTTTGGCCACAAAGAAAAAACCGGCACCTAAGGGTGAAGAGGATGGTCTGATATGACCCTTCTCCAATGATTCCTTGATATAAGACCGCATAGCGTCATGTTCAGGTACAGACAAGTTAAAAAGGCGACCTTTAGGGAATTTACTACCTGGCACTAATTCAATAGCGCAGTCATAGCTCCTATGGGGAGGTAAGGATGCAGATTTACTTTCGCTAAACACATCAGAAAAATCAAACAAAAAGTCAGGAACATCCTCAGCCTGGGGGAGGCAGAAAAAACAGGAGTGTTGGTATTAACACATTGGCAGCCCCAACTGGTTACAGACACAGATTTCCAATCCAAAACAGGATTATGAGACTGTAACCAAGGGAAACCCAGCACTATAATGTCATGCAGATTATATAGAACCAAAAATTTGCAGCACTCCTGGTGATCAGGTTCAACCCTCATTATCACCTGAGTAGAAAACTGGGGTTTATTCTCAGCCAAAGGGGTAGAATCGATCCCCAGTAAAGGAATAGACTTCTGTAGGGGTATCAAGGGAAACCCACAACGTTTAGCAAAATCATAATCCATCAGGTTAATAGCTGCTCCAGAATCAACGAAAGCCTGGGCAGAAAATGAGGACAGAGAGCATATCAGAGTGACAGTTAATAAAAACTTAGTCTGAACACTACCCAAGACAACTGAGCGTGCAAAATGTCTTCCCCGCTTAGGGCAGACTGAAATAGCATGAGAGGCATCACCACAGTAGAAACATAACCCATTGCGCCTTCGAAACTCATGACGCTGTGCCCCAGACACCACTCCACCACACTGCATGGGCCCAGCAGCTGGCTCACAAGGCAACACCACTCCACGCATACTTCTCCGCTCACGCAAACGTCTGCCAATTTGAATCGCTAATGACATAGAATCATTGAGACCAGAGGGGACAGGGAATCCCACCATAACATCCTTTACATTATCCGACAGACCCTTCCGGAAAAGGGCCGCCAAAGCGTCGTCATTCCATTTGGTCAGGACTGCCCACCTACGGAATCTCTGACAGTATAACTCAGCGTCATCAAGCCCCTGATTTAATGCCAACAAGGCTTTTTCAGCTTGATCAGTGACATTAGGCTCATCGTACAATAACCCCAAAGCCTGAAAAAATGCATCAACATCACTCAAAACAGGATCCCCAGGTATCAGGGAAAAAGCCCAATCCTGAGGATCGCCGCGCAGGAGAGAGATGATAATTTGAACCTGCTGCGCTGCGTTTCCTGAGGACTTAGATTTTAAGGCAAGAAACAATTTACAATTATTTTGAAATTCTGAAACTTAGCTCGATCCCCTAAAAACAAATCTGGCATGGGGATCCTAGGTTCCACAACAGGCAACCTAGCAAGATATGCAGCAATACTCTGAACCTCAGTGGCAAGCTGATCCACACGGCCAGACAACTGTGCAAACTCCATTGGGAGAAAAGATCCTCCCCAGCACCCAGAGATACAGAGGGAAAAAAAAAAAAAATGCAACAAACAGAAAAATATCTCTGACAACTTTTCTTCCTTCAAAATATTTTTTCCCTTCTGTGAGTACCATACAATTTTTATGGCCGTGATACTGTTATGTTACGGTAGCTGAGGAGTGCAGGTAAAAAAGGAAATACACCAGAGCAGTTGGAATCTATGAAATTGCAGTACCCTGACTAACCACCGCAACTAGAGGCAGCCGTGGAGCGTTCCTACGTTGGTCCTAGACGCCTCGTCACAGCCTGAGAAACTAACTACACCTAAAGATAGAAATAGGAAAGCTATCTGCCCCGGAGCAGAACCCCAAAGATAATAGAAAGCCCCCAAACATGTAATGGCGGTTAGACAAGAGGAAATACTGACACAGAAAGAAAATAGTATGAGCAAACGCTGGGCCCAAACTATCTAAATAGAAAAGGACAGGAAGGGTACTTACTGCAATCTCAGAAAACCCTGAAAAACACCAACTCTACTAATTTCAAAATCACCTGAGATCACACGACCTCTACCACCTAAATTAGTTCTCTGGTGTAACAAAATCAAAACAGCAGCCACTGAAAAAAAACTGGAAAAAGCAAAAGTACAAAACACAGTGGCTGGACTAAACTGAGAGGGCAAAAGCCCCCAGAGGGGACCCTGAAGGCCCCCACAGAAGTGCAGGACAAAATGCAAAAATATAGCAAAAACACAAAATAAGAAATTGTCTTATCTGATAGCAGGAGATGCAGACACGACACAGCAGGCTACAAGGGAAACTGGAAAGAAGGATTCAGACCAGAACAATTGATCACCGGCAACCCTGATGGAAAATGACTCCCTTATATAAGACCAATCAGTAACACCTGATTCCCAGTCCTCACAATCCTCACTAGTACCGCTTGTAACCACCAGAGGGAGCCTCTGCTCAGAACTCATCTCAAACCCATTCACAACAGCAGACTGTTCCCCCTCCTCTGTGCTGGGCAGACTGTTCCTCCTCCTCTGTGCTGGGGAAGACTGTTCCCCCTCCTCTGTGCTGGGGCAGACTGTTCTCCTCTGTGCTGGAGCAGACTGTTCCCCTCCCCTGTGCTGGGGCAGACTGTTCTCCTCCTCTGTGCTGGGGCAGACTGTTCTCCTCCTCAGTGCTGGAGCAGACTGTTCCTCCACCTCTGTGCTGGGGCAGACTGTTCTCCTCTGTGCTGGAGCAGACTGTTCCCCTCCCCTGTGCTGGGGCAGACTGTCCCCCCTCCTCTGTGCTGGGGCAGACTGTTCTCGTCCTCTGTGCTGGAGCAGACTGTTCCCCTCCCTTGTGCTGGAGCAGACTGTTCTCCTCTGTGCTGGGGCAGACTGTTCTCCTCCTCTGTGCTGGGGCAGACTGTTCCTCCTCCTCTGTGCTGGGGCAGACTGTTCCTCCTCCTCTGTGCTGGGGAAGACTGTTCCCCTCCTCTGTGCTGAGGCAGACTGTTCCTCCTCCTCTATGCTGGGGCAGACTGTTCCTCCTCCCTGTGCTTGGGAAGACTGTTCCCCTCCTCTGTGCTGAGGCAGACTGTTCCTCCTCCTCTGTGCTGGGGCAGACTGTTCCTCCTCCCTGTGCTGGGGCAGACTGTTCCTCCTCCCTGTGCTGGGGCAGACTGTTCCTCCTCCTCTGTGCTGGGGCAGACTGTTCCTCCTCCTCTGTGCTGGGGCAGACTGTTCCTCTTCCTCTGTGCTGGGGCAGACAGTTCCCCCTCCTCTGTGCTGGGGCAGACTGTTCCTCCTCCTCTGTGCTGGGGCAGACTGTTCCCCCTCCTCTGTGCTGGGGCAGACTGTTCCCCCTCCTCTGTGCTGGGGCAGACTGTTCCCTCCTCTGTGCTGGGGCAGACTGTTCTCCTCTGTGCTGGGGCAGACTGTTCTCCTCTGTGCTGGAGCAGACTGTTCCTCCACCTCTGTGCTGGGGCAGACTGTTCTCCTCCTCTGTGCTGGAGCAGACTGTTCCCCTCCCCTGTGCTGGGGCAGACTGTCCTCCCTCCTCTGTGCTGGGGCAGACTGTTCTCGTCCTCTGTGCTGGAGCAGACTGTTCCCCTCCCCTGTGCTGTAGCAGACTGTTCTCCTCCTCTGTGCTGGGGCAGACTGTTCTCCTCCTCTGTGCTGGGGCAGACTGTTCCCCCTCCTCTGTGCTGGGGTAGACTGTTCTCCTCCTCTGTGCTGGAGCAGACTGTTCCTCCTCTGTGCTGGGCAGACTGTCCCCCTCCTCTGTGCTGGGCAGACTGTTCCTCCTCTGTGCTGAGGCAGACTGTTCCCCTCCTCTGTGGTGGGCAGACTGTTCCCCCTCCTCTGTGCTGGGGCAGACTGTTCCTCCTCCTCTGTGCTGGGGCAGACTGTTCCCCCTCGGTGCTGGAGCAGACTGTTCTCCTCTGTGCTGGGGCAGACTGTTCACCCTCCTCTGTGCTGGGGTAGACTGTTCCTCCTCTGTGCTGGGGCAGACTGTTCCTCCTCCTCTGTGCTGGGGCAGACAGTTCCCCCTCCTCTGTGCTGGGGCAGACTGTTCCCCTTCCTTTGTGCTGGGGCAGACAGTTCCCCCTCCTCTGTGCTGGGGCAGACTGTTCCTCCTCCTCTGTGCTGGGCAGACTGTTCCCCCTCCTCTGTGCTGGGGCAGACTGTTCCCCCTCCTCTGTGCTGGGGCAGACTGTTCCCCTCCTCTGTGCTGGGCAGACTGTTCTCCTCTGTGCTGGGGCAGACTGTTCTCCTCTGTGCTGGAGCAGACTGTTCCTCCACCTCTGTGCTGGGGCAGACTGTTCTCCTCCTCTGTGCTGGAGCAGACTGTTCCCCTCCCCTGTGCTGGGGCAGACTGTCCTCCCTCCTCTGTGCTGGGGCAGACTGTTCTCGTCCTCTGTGCTGGAGCAGACTGTTCCCCTCCCCTGTGCTGTAGCAGACTGTTCTCCTCCTCTGTGCTGGGGCAGACTGTTCTCCTCCTCTGTGCTGGGGCAGACTGTTCTCCCTCCTCTGTGCTGGGGCAGACTGTCCCCCCTCGGTGCTGGAGCAGACTGTTCTCCTCCTCTGTGCTGGGGCAGACTGTTCCCCCTCCTCTGTGCTGGGGTAGACTGTTCTCCTCCTCTGTGCTGGAGCAGACTGTTCCTCCTCTGTGCTGGGCAGACTGTCCCCCTCCTCTGTGCTGGGGCAGACTGTTCCTCCTCTGTGCTGAGGCAGACTGTTCCCCTCCTCTGTGGTGGGCAGACTGTTCCCCCTCCTCTGTGCTGGGGCAGACTGTTCCTCCTCCTCTGTGCTGGGGCAGACTGTTCCCCCTCGGTGCTGGAGCAGACTGTTCTCCTCTGTGCTGGGGCAGACTGTTCCCCCTCCTCTGTGCTGGGGTAGACTGTTCTCCTCCTCTGTGCTGGAGCAGACTGTTCCTCCTCTGTGCTGGGCAGACTGTCCCCCTGCTCTGTGCTGGGGCAGACTGTTCCTCCTCTGTGCTGAGGCAGACTGTTCCCCTCCTCTGTGGTGGGCAGACTGTTCCTCCTCCTCTGTGCTGGGGCAGACTGTTCCTCCTCCTCTGTGCTGGGGCAGACTGTTTCCCCTCCTCTGTGCTGGGGCAGACTGTTCCTCCTCCTCTGTGCTGGGGCAGACTCTTCCTCCTCTGTGCTGGGGCAGACTGTTCCTCCTCCTCTGTGCTGGGGCAGACTGTTTCCTCTTGCTGGCAGACTGTCCTCTGTGGGGCAGACTGTTCCCTCCTCTGTGCTGGAGCAGACTGTTCCTCCTCTGTGCTGGGGCAGACTGTTCCCTCCTCTGTGCTGGGGCAGACTGTTCCTCCTCCTCTGTGCTGGGGCAGACTGTTCCCTCCTCTGTGCTGGGGCAGACTGTTCCCCCTCCTTTGTGCTGGGGCAGACTGTTCCCTCCTCTGTTCTGGGGCAGACTGTCCCCCTTCCTCTGTGCTGGGGCAGACTGTTCCTCCTCTGTGCTGGGGCAGACTTTTCCCTCCTCTGTTCCGGGGCAGACTGTCCCCCCTCTGTGTGGGGCAGACTGTCCCCCTCCTTTTGCAACTGTCCTTGTGCTGGGGCAGACTGTTCCTCCTCTGTGCTGGGGCAGACTGTCCCCTCCTCTGTTCCGGGGCAGACTGTTCCTCGTCCTCTGTGCTGGGGCAGACTGTTCCCCTCCTCTGTTCCGGGCAGACTGTTCCCCTCCTCTGTGCTGGGGCAGACTGTTCCTCCTCTGTGCTGATATCTGACATTATCTCGGCTTTGTATACTCTGATTACACATATACGGTATATTACATGATATATTTCCCAGCAGTATAGTTATTGCGCACACATGTGTCGGGGCATGTACATATCTTTATTTGTATAAACCGTATATATTTTTACGATTACAGTTATATATTTTATCTATGATGTATGTTACTTGTGATGATATTTTGTCACATATTAGGCCGGGTGTCCATAATCCGGAACTGGCAGCTGTTTGGATGCAGGGCATGTTCCACTCCTGGTTTTGGCTTCCAAATACTGTTGTAAAATACTGACCAAATACTGATAGTGTGACCGTAGCCTAATACTGATACTACAGTACATATACATGGGAGGTTTTTTTTTTAAAAGTGTTGGAAATTTTTAGCAAGTGTAAGATGGCCGCCAGACAAGTCCTTGAGGGGAGATATGTGTCATTGTGGCTGTTAACTGTGGTGATGTGAGCTCGGAAGCATGCTCCAGCACATAAGAGATGGGTGGGAATGACCACTCACATTTCCCCACCCCAGAGGCAAGATTTGGCAGATAAAATGGAGGCCGAGTCTCTCATTCAGTGTCTGTGGCTGGAGGTGTGGAGACCCCCAGTGTGTGTTGTTAAAGACACTGACCTGAGCGGGTGGACTGTTGTGAATAGGCTGGAAATGAGTTCTGAGCAGAAGCTCCCTCTGGTGGTTACAAACGGTACTGGACTGTCCAGTGAAGATTGTGAGGATTGGGAATCAGGTGTTACTGACTGGTCTTATATAAGGGAGTCACCTTCCCATCAGGGTTGCCGGTGATCAATTGTTCTGGTCTCAATCCTTGATTCCTGTTTCCTTGGTAGCCTGCTGTGTCGTGTCTGAATCTCCTGCTAACAGATAAGACATTTTCTTCTTTTTGTTTTTTGTGCTTGATTTTTGCATTTTGTCCTGCACTTCTGTGGGGGCCTTCAGGGTCCCCTCTGGGGGCTTTTGCCTCTCAGTTCTGTTCAGCCACTGATGTTTGTACATTTGCTTTTTCCAGTTTTTTCAGTGGCTGCTGTTTTGTTTTTGGTTACACCAGAGAACTAATTTAGGTGGTAGAGGTCGTGTGATCTCAGGTGTTTTTGAAATTAGTAGAGTTGGTGCTTTTCAGGGTTTTTTGGGATTGCAGTAAGTGCCCTTCCTATCCTTTTCTATTTAGTAAGTTTGGGCCCCAACGTTTGCTCATACTATTTTCTGTCTGTGTCAGTATTTCTTCTTGTCTAACCGCCATTACATGTTTGGGGGCTTTCTATGTTCTTTGGGGATCTGCTCCGGGGCAGATAGCTTTCCTCTTTCTATCTTTAGGTGTAGTTAGTTTCTCAGGCTGTGACGAGGCGTCTAGGACCAACGTAGGAACGCTCCACGGCTGCCTCTAGTTGTGGTGGTTAGTCAGGGTACTGCAATCTCATAGTTTCCAACTGCTCTGGTGTATTTCCTTTTTTGCCTGCTCTCCTCAGCTACCAAATCATAACAGTATCACCGGCCTAAACTGAAAATTATATGGTACTCACAGAAGGGAAAAATATTGTGAAAGAAAAAATTTGTCAGAGTTGTCAGAGATTTTTTTTTTTTTTTCTGTTTGTTGCATTTTTTTTTTTTTCCCTCTGTATCTCTGGGTGCTGAGGAGGATTTTTTTTTTCTCAATGGAGTTTGCACAGTTGTCTGGCCGTGTGGATCAGCTTGCCACTGAAGTTCGGAGTATTGCTACCTATCTTGCTAGGTTGCCTGTTGTGGAACCTAGGATTCCCATGCCAGATTTGTTTTTAGGGGATCGAGCTAAGTTTCTGAATTTCAAAAATAACTGTAAATTGTTTTTTGCCTTAAAATCTAAGTCCTCAGGGAACGCAGCGCAGCAGGTTCAAATTGTCATCTCTCTCCTGCGCGGCGACCCTCAGGATTGGGCTTTTTCCCTGACACCTGGGGATCCTGTTTTGAGTGATGTTGATGCGTTTTTTCAGGCTTTGGGGTTATTGTACGATGAGCCTAATGTCACTGATCAAGCTGAAAAAACTTTGTTGGCATTAAGTCAGGGTGTAGCGTCGGCGTCCCTGCCCTCTGCCAGGCAGGGACGCTGTTCCCCTGCGACAGCGTCCTCTGCCAGGCAGGGACGTCGCCCCCCTTACCCGCGCTCAGCGTCCTCCTTCCGCCTTGCTGGGGCCGCGCGCTCCTTCCCTGCTACTGGACTTAGGGCGCGCGCCCGCGCGCTCCCCCCGCTCTTAAAGGGGCCGCGCGCATCTTTCAAAAAGGTCCCCGGCCAATGCCGGAGGACTACACCCTATATAAAGTACTTCCTCCTTAATGGAGGTGCCCGAGCAATGTTGTTATTGCACTGTTCACTACTCTGCTTTAGCCCTCAGGGTCCGTTACCAGTTACCTGCCTGTTTCCTGCCATTTTGCTATCTGCTACCTGTCCGCAAGCCTGCCTGGAGGTTCGGCCGTCACATGCGGTGACCATCGGCTATTCCAGAGAATCTCGCCTGCTCACTTGGGGGCGCTCATCTGCCATCTGCCTGCAAACCTACCTGGAGGTTCGGCAGTCACATGCGGTGACCATCGGCAATTCCAGAGACTCTCGCCTGCTCACTTGGGGGCGCTCATCTGCCATCTGCCTGCAAACCTACCTGGAGGTTCGGCCGTCACATGCGGTGACCATCGGGAATTCCAGAGACTCTCGCCTGCTCACTTGGGGGCGCTCATCTGCCATCTGCCTGCAAGCCTACCTGGAGGTTCGGCCATCACATGCGGTGTCCATCGGCTATTCCAGAGACTCTCGCCTGCTCACTTGGGGGCGCTCATCTGTCATCTGCCTGCTAGCCTACCGGGAGGCTCCACCATCTCAGGTCGTATATACCTGTCCATTCAGAGACTGCCCCGGTCACTTGCCGTGACTACTCGCCTGTCCATTCAGAGACTGCCCCGGTCACTTGCCGTGACTACTCGCCTGTCTATCCAGAGACTGCCCCGGTCACTTGCCGTGACTACCCGCCTGTCTATCCAGAGACTGCCCCGGTCACTTGTCGTGACTACCTGCCTGTTTATCCAGAGACTGCCCCGGTCACTTGCCGTGTCTACCTGCCTGTCTATCCAGAGACTGCCCCGGTCACTTGCCGTGACTACCCGCCTGTCTATCCAGAGACTGCCCCGGTCACTTGCCGTGACCTCCCGCCTGTCTGTCCAGAGACTGCCCCCGTCACTTGCAGTGATTTCCTGTCCGTCTCCCCGGGCGCCACCCGCTCCTTTACAAGGAAAGCCTCCTTGTATAATAAAGCTCAGAGGTTCCGCCTCCCAGACCCGTTACAAGGGGCTTGAGGACGCTGAGTTATACTGTCAGAGATTCCGTAGGTGGGCAGTCCTGACCAAATGGAATGACGACGCTTTGGCAGCTCTTTTTCGGAAGGGACTGTCAGATAATGTAAAGGATGTTATGGTGGGATTCCCTGTTCCCTCTGGTCTCAATGATTCTATGTCATTAGCGATTCAAATTGACAGACGTTTGTGTGAGCGGAAAGGTATGCGTGGAATAATGTTGCCTTGTGAACCTGCTTCTGAATCCATGCAGTGTGATAGAGTGGTTTCTGGGGCACAGCGTCATGAATTTCGAAAGCGCAATGGGTTATGTTTCTACTGTGGTGATGCCTCTCATGCTATTTCTGTCTGCCCTAAGCGGGGAAGACGTTTTGCTCGCTCAGTTGTCTTGGGTAGTGTTCAGACTAAGTTTTTGTTAACTGTTACCCTGATATGCTCTCTGTCCTCATTTTCTGCTCAGGCTTTTGTTGATTCTGGAGCAGCTATTAACCTGATGGATTTTGATTTTGCTAAACGTTGTGGGTTTCCCTTGATACCCCTACGGAAGTCTATTCCCCTACTGGGGATCGATTCTACCCTTTGGCTGAGAATAAACCTTAGTTCTCTACTCATGTGATAATGAGGGTAGAACCTGATCATCAGGAGAGTTGCAAATTTTTGGTTCTGTATAATCTGCATGACATTATCGTACTGGGTTTCCCTTGGTTACAGTCTCATAATCCTGTTTTGGATTGGAAATCTGTGTCTGTTACCAGTTGGGGCTGTCAATGTGTTAGTACCAACACTCCTGTTTTTTCTGCCTCCCCCCAGGCTCAGGATGTTCCTGACTTTTTGATTGATTTTACTGATGTGTTTAGCGAAAGTAAATCTGCATCCTTACCTCCCCATAGGAGCTATGACTGCGCTATTGAATTAGTGCCTGGTAGTAAATTCCCTAAAGGTCGCATTTTTAACTTGTCTGTACCTGAACATGACGCTATGCGGTCTTATATCAAGGAGTCATTGGAGAAGGGTCATATCAGACCATCCTCTTCACCCTTAGGTGCCGGTTTTTTCTTTGTGGCCAAAAAGGATGGTTCATTAAGGCCGTGTATTGATTATCGTCTCTTGAACAATATTACTGTGAAATATCAATATCCGTTACCCTTGATCTCTGATCTGTTTTCCAGGGTGAAAAACGCTACTTGGTTTACCAAGCTTGACCTCAGGGGGGCATATAACCTTATTCGCATTAAGCACGGGGATGAATGGAAGACGGCATTTAATACCCCTGAAGGGCATTTTGAGTACCTTGTGATGCCCTTTGGGCTCACTAATGCTCCTTCTGTCTTCCAGTCCTTCATGAATGACATTTTCAGGGATTTTGTGGATAAATTTCTGATTGTTTATTTGGATGATATCTTGATTTTTTCCAATGACTGGGACTCTCATGTAAAACATGTTCGGACTGTGTTCCAGATTTTGAGAGAGAATGCTCTGTATGTGAAGGGATCAAAGTGTCTTTTTGGCGTTCAGAGGATCTCATTTCTGGGTTTCATTTTGTCCCCATCTGTTATTGAAATGGACCCGGTCAAAGTTCAGGCTATCTGTGATTGGGTCCAACCTACTTCATTAAAGGCTCTTCAAAGATTCTTGGGTTTTGCCAATTTTTATCGTAAATTTATTGGTAATTTCTCTGTTATTGTTAAACCATTAACTGATTTGACCAAGAAGGGTTCTGATGTGGTGAATTGGCCTCCTGAGGCAGTCTCTGCATTTCAGGAACTTAAGCAGAGATTCACTTCTGCTCCTGTTCTACGGCAGCCTGATGTTTCTCTACCATTTCAGGTGGAGGTTGATGCCTCTGAAATTGGGGCAGGTGCCGTTTTGTCCCAAAGAGATCCAGAGACCTCTAAAAGTAACCCTTGTGCCTTTTTCTCTCGAAAATTTTCTCCCACTGAATGTAATTATGACGTGGGTAATCGGGAGTTATTAGCCATGAAGTGGGCTTTTGAAGAGTGGAGACATTGGCTGGAGGGAGCCAAACATCAGGTGGTGGTCCTTACTGACCATAAGAATCTAGTTTATCTGGAATCTGCCAAGCGACTTAATCCTAGACAGGCCAGGTGGGCCTTGTTTTTCACACATTTTAATTTTGTGGTTTCATTTCTTCCTGGCACTAAAAATGTTAAGGCGGATGCCCTCTCGAGGAGTTTCCTGGCGGACTCTCCTGAGTTATCTGATCCTTCTGTTATTTTGAAAGAGGGTGTAGTTCTTTCCGCCATCTCGCCCAATTTGAGACTGGCTCTGGAGGGGTGCCAGGAGGATAAGCCCGAGCGCTGCCCTGTTGGGAAATTGTTTGTCTCGGACCAGTGGAAAAAGAGTGTAATGTCTGAGATTCATTGTTCCGCGTTGGCCGGTCATCCCGGAATTTTTGGTACCAGGGACTTGGTTGGTCGGTCCTTTTGGTGGCCTACCTTGTCTCGTGATGTCAGGGAGTTTGTGCAGTCGTGCGGGACTTGCTCTCGCTCCAAGCCTTGCTCTCGTTCTAGTGGTTTGTTGGTGCCATTACCTGTGCCCAAGAGACCATGGACCCATATCTCTATGGATTTCATTTCCGACCTCCCTGTTTCTCAGAGAATGACCGTCATCTGGGTGATTTGCGATAGGTTTTCCAAGATGATACATCTTGTGCCATTACCTAAGTTGCCTTCCTCCTCTGAATTGGTGCCTTTGTTCCTTCAGCACGTGGTTCGTTTACACGGCATTCCTGAGAACATTGTGTCTGACAGAGGAGTCCAGTTTGTTTCCAGATTTTGGAGGACCTTTTGTTCTAAAATTGGTGTTCAATTGTCTTTCTCCTCGGCGTTTCATCCTCAGACCAATGGTCAAACTGAGAGAACAAACCAGACATTGGAGACTTATCTAAGATGCTTTGTGTCTGCTGATCAGGATGACTGGGTCTCTTTTTTGCCTTTGGCTGAGTTTGCGCTTAATAATAGGGCTAGCTCTGCCACTTTGATGTCTCCATTTTTCTGTAATTCTGGGTTTCACCCTCGATTTTCTTCTGGACAGACGGAGGCTTCTGTCTGTCCAGGTGTTGACTCTGTTGTGGAGCGTATGCAACAGATTTGGAACCAGGTAGTGGAGAGGTTGTCCCTCTCTTAGGAGAGGGCCCAGCGGTTTGCTAACCGGCATAGGACTGATGGTCCTCGGTTTAAAGTGGGGGACTTGGTCTGGTTGTCCTCAAGAAATATTCCTATGAGAGTGACATCTCCTAAATTTAAGCCTAGGTTCATTGGACCTTATAAGATCATGGAGATTCTTAACCCTGTTTCTTTTCGTTTGCTTCTTCCAGGGACATTTAAGATCCATAACGTGTTCCACAAGTCCTTGTTGAAGAGGTTTGTTGAGCCAGTGGTTCCTACTACTGTGCCTCCTGACCCTGTTTTGTTTGAGGGCAATCTGGAGTATGTGGTTGAGAAAATATTGAATTCTCGTTTTTCTAGACGGAAACTCCAGTATTTGGTTAAATGGAGAGGTTATGGTCAGGAAGACAATTCTTGGGTGTTTGCTTCGGACATCCATGCTAGGAGACTCATCCGTGCGTATCATAGAACTCATCCTGACCGACCTGGTTGCTCAAATGAGGGTTCGGTGACCCCTCCTCAAGGGGGGGGTACTGTTGTGAATAGGCTGGAAATGAGTTCTGAGCAGAAGCTCCCTCTGGTGGTTACAAATGGTACTGGACTGTCCAGTGAAGATTGTGAGGATTGGGAATCAGGTGTTACTGACTGGTCTTATATAAGGGAGTCACCTTCCCATCAGGGTTGCCGGTGATCAATTGTTCTGGTCTCAATCCTTGATTCCTGTTTCCTTGGTAGCCTGCTGTGTCGTGTCTGAATCTCCTGCTAACAGATAAGACATTTTCTTCTTTTTGTTTTTTGTGCTTGATTTTTGCATTTTGTCCTGCACTTCTGTGGGGGCCTTCAGGGTCCCCTCTGGGGGCTTTTGCCTCTCAGTTCTGTTCAGCCACTGATGTTTGTACATTTGCTTTTTCCAGTTTTTTCAGTGGCTGCTGTTTTGTTTTTGGTTACACCAGAGAACTAATTTAGGTGGTAGAGGTCGTGTGATCTCAGGTGTTTTTGAAATTAGTAGAGTTGGTGCTTTTCAGGGTTTTTTGGGATTGCAGTAAGTGCCCTTCCTATCCTTTTCTATTTAGTAAGTTTGGGCCCCAACGTTTGCTCATACTATTTTCTGTCTGTGTCAGTATTTCTTCTTGTCTAACCGCCATTACATGTTTGGGGGCTTTCTATGTTCTTTGGGGATCTGCTCCGGGGCAGATAGCTTTCCTCTTTTTTTTTAGGTGTAGTTAGTTTCTCAGGCTGTGACGAGGCGTCTAGGACCAATGTAGGAACGCTCCACGGCTGCCTCTAGTTGTGGTGGTTAGTCAGGGTACTGCAATCTCATAGTTTCCAACTGCTCTGGTGTATTTCCTTTTTTGCCTGCTCTCCTCAGCTACCAAATCATAACAGTGGACCCGCAGTACCATACGGACTACTTGTTTCAGTTTGTTTTTTCTTTGTGCCGAAAAAGGCTCCATTTGTTTTGCCATCCTGAGCGGTTTATGAAGTTGAATAAACTTGCCTGGACTATTTGTATGAAATCCGCCTCCTGTGCCGACCTCCAGAGCAGCTCAGTGAGCACAAAACCCTACACAAGTTAGTTGCACAAAACACGATTTTAAGGCCTCGACCACTTGTCTGTCAGTGGTTTCCGGCACAAAACCATGTGACTCATTGCAAAAACTGCATGAGGCCTCATTCAGACATTGATTTTGAACATATCTGTTCTACCACAAACTCGGATGACACACTGCCAACACTGATGACACACTGACCAAACACTAATGACACACTGACCAAACACTGATGACACACTGCCAACACTGATGACACACTGACCAAAACACTCCTGATGACACACTGACCAAACACTGATGACACACTGCAACACTGATGACACACTGACCAAACACTGATGACACACTGCCAATACCTGATGACACACTGACCAAACACTGATGACACACTGCCAATACTGATGACACAACTGGGCCAAACACTGATGACACACTGACCAAACACTGATGACACACTGCCAACACTGATGACACACTGACCAAACACTGATGACACACTGACCAAACACTGATGACACACTGACCAAACACTGATGACACACTGACCAAACTGATGACACACTGACCAAACACTGATGACACACTGCCAAATACACTGATGATGACACACTGACCAAACATATGACACACTGACCAAACACTGATGACACACTGACCAAACACTGATGACACACTGACCAAACACTGATGACACACTGACCAAACACTGATGACACACTGACCAACACTGATGACACACTGACCAAACACTGATGACACACTGAACCAAACACTGATGACACACTGCCAAACTGATGACACACTGACCAAACACTATGACACACTGACCAAACACTGATGACACACTGCCAAACACTGATGACACACTGACCAAACACTGATGACACACTGACCAAACACTATGACACACTGACCAAACACTGATGACACACTGACCAAACCTGATGACACACTGACCAACACTGATGACACACTGACCAAACACTGATGACACACTGACCAAACACTGATGACACACTGACCAAACACTGATGACACACTGACCAAACACTGATGACACACTGACCAAATGACAACTGCCAACTTGATGACACACTGGCCAAACACTGATGACACACTGCCAACACTGATGACACACTGACCAAACACTTGATGACACACTGGCCAAACACTGATGACACACTGCCAAACTGATGATGCACACTGACCAAACTAATGACACACTGACCAAACACTGATGACACACTGCCAACACTGATGACACACTGACCAACACTGATGACACACTGACCAACACTGATGACACACTGACCAAACACTGATGACACACTGACCAAACACTGATGACACACTGGCCAAACTTGATGACACACTGCCAACACTGATGACACACTGGCCAAACTTGATGACACACTGACCAAACATTGATGACACACTGACCAAACACATGATGACACACTGCCAACACTGAATGACACAACTGACCAAACACTGAGGACACACTGACCAAACACTGATGACACACTGACCCAAACTGATGAACACTGACCAAACACTGATGACACACTGACCAAACATTGATGACACACTGACCAAACACTGATGACACACTGCCAACACTGATGACACACTGACCAAACACTATGCATGACACACATGACACACACACTGATGACACACTGACCAAACACTGATGACACACTGACCAAACACTGATGACACACTGACCAACACTGATGACCACACTGACCAAACACTGATGACACACTGACCAAACATGATGACACACTGCCAAACTGATGACACACTGACCAACACTGATGACACCTGGCCAAACACTGATGACACACTGAACCAAACATGATGACACACTGACAAACACTGATGACCAACAACTGAGAACAAAACTGATGACACACTGACCAACACTGATGACACACTGGACCAAACCGATGACACCGTGGCCAAACACTGATGACACACTGGCCAAACACTGATGACACACTGACCAAACACTGATGACACACTGACCAAACACTGATGACACACTGACCAAACTGATGACACACTGACCAAACACTGATGACACACTGGACAACACTGATGACACACTGACAAACACTGATGACACACTGGACAAACACTGATGACACACTGGACCAAACACTGATGACACACTGGACCAAACACTGATGACACACTGGACCAAACACTGATGACACACTGCCAACACTGATGACACACTGACCAAACACTGATGACACACTGACAACACCGATGACACACTGACCAAACATTGATGACACACTGCCAACACTGATGACACACTGACCAAACTCAGATGACACACTGGCCAAACACTGATGACACACTGACCAAACACTGATGACACACTGACCAAACACTGATGACACACTGCCAAACACTGATGACACACTGACCAAACACTGATGACACACTGACCAAACACTGATGACACACTGGACCAAACACTGATGACACACTGGACCAAACACTGATGACACACTGGCCAAACACTGATGACACACTGGCCAAACACTGATGACACACTGGCCAAACTCGGGTGACACACTGGCCAAACTCAGATGACACACTGACCAAACTCTGATGACACACTGGCCAAACACTGATGACACACTGGCCAAACTCGGATGACACACTGCCAACACTGATGACACACTGACCAAACATGATGACACACTGACCAAACATGATGACACACTGACCAAACACTGATGACACACTGGACAAACACTGATGACACACTGCCAAACACTGATGACACACTGGCCAAACTCGGATGACACACTGCCAACATGATTACACACTGACCAAACACTGATGACACACTGCCAAACACTGATGACACACTGCCAACACTGATGGACACACTGCCAACACTGATGACACACTGCCAACACTGATTACACACTGACCAAACACTGATGACACACTGGCCAAACTCGGATGAAACACTGCCAACACTGATGACATACTGACCAAACACTGATGACACACTGGCCAAACACTGATGACACACTGACCAAACATTGATGACACACTGACCAAACATTGATGACACACTGCCAACACACTGACCAAACTCAGATGACACCGTGGCCAAACACTGATGACACACTGCCAACACTGATTACACACTGACCAAACACTGATGACACACTGCCAACACTGATGACATACTGACCAAACACTGATGACACACTGCCAACACTGATGACATACTGACCAAACACTGGTGACACACTGGCCAAACACTGATGACACACTGGCCAAACACTGATGACACACTGACCAAACACTGATGACACACTGACCAAACACTGATGACACACTGGACAAACACTGATGACACACTGACCAAACACTGATGACACACTGCCAACACTGATGACACATGTACCCTTTTTTGGGTTTATGAAAAATACCGATGTCTGAATGAAGTCTACTTAAAAGTCGTGCAAACTTTTGACTTTTCAGGTTTTCACAATAGCTTTGAAAAGTTTTTATTTTTTTAAATGGACAGAGTTTAGCAAAAGCGTCTGACAACACATCAGATTTTTACGGCACAAGAGTGCATACGTGACCGGAGAACACTTCTTACACTACAGTGAAAAATGTGCCAAATTCATTAAATAGGTATTTTTAATTTATTAAAATGCTTTCGTTAGTTAGGCAGCATGAAAATAAGAAAGGTTATAACAAAAAACCAAATAGCAAACAGAAAAGATACTGACTTGGGAATAGCTATACTTATTTAGGAGAACAAAACAAGTCAAAAAAGGTATCTCAAAAAATACAATGTTTTATTTTATACAAAAGATATAAATGTCCATAAAATTACAGCGTTGTGCATATATATTTGACATTTATACATATAATTAAGGATGAGATGATCCACCTAAAAATTGGACATTGTGGATGCCTGCTTAAATGCCATATCATAAAAAAGCTCAATTTATTATCATAAAGTCCTTACTGGGTCCACATAGGGCTACCATAGAGTTATAACATATTGTACATGTGACAGCGCTATATAGAGAAAAGGTAGGCATGCATTTATATATGTATCTAGGGATAAAATTTACCCATTTTGCAGAAGCAGGTTGTAATGTCCACAGAATTTCCAGGAACCCTGACGCGCGTTTCGCGAGCTGAACGCTCGCTTCCTCAAAGGGGGGCGTGGTTAGATGTTGCCATACTGCCGTATATAAATATCCGGTCATTCCGATCAGCTGATCGGATATGACCAATGGGATGGTGTCTTAAGCGCATGCGCGCAGTAACCACAGGTCCTAGGAATCAAGGAAGCGCTAATACAAGGTAGCGGTCACATGTTCTGATTGGGCCAATAGGCATACAGTCACATGATATGATATTGCTAACAGGTCCTGGTCTTATGTTAATTTGCATATCACCCATAGCGACCAAGGTAGCGCGGCTGGCGCCAAACCGCACACCGAGGTCAGCTAATAGTGGAAAATGCAAAGGACATGAAGAGAGGAGAGTAGAACTAAATACAATTACACCAATTTAGTGTGAAATTACAAGGGGTGAATTTGTAAGAATCATATATATGAGTGACCAAGTGAGATAATATACTAATAATAATAAAAATGTGACTGTGTTAATACGTGAATTAGATTAATACATAAAGAAGGACATATAAATATCCATATCTATTACAAATACAATATCACAATTATAAAGATAAATTAACAGTGAAGTGAAAAAATAATAATGAAATAAAACAAAACAAAAGTAAAAAAATAAATAAATAAAAATAAAAAATAAATAATAATAATTATCCACATGAGTGTCCTTCTTCCTCATAGTTGTCCTTGATATTCCCAATAATGGATAAATTCACATCTTCATTTTGGTGTGTTGATATCGACCAGGAACAAAAATCCATGTGCCGAAAAAGGTAAGTTCCCATAATAATTATATAACAATATACGAATATAACTGCAAAAATAAAAACAAATTAATAAAAGACCTAAAACAATTTTTTAAAGAAAAACAACAAAAGACAACTGTAGGAGACAGTATATATCTGGAGAGGGGATACATATACACAAGAGCCCTATCTTAAAGAAAGGAGGAATATCCCATAGCCTCATTTAATCCTCCCGGTACCATTGTTCCCAGTGTGAAAATCCACTTGCATTCCTTTCCTTTTGTGCCAATAAACGATGTATGTTTCCACCGCGAATGCCACACTGCACATGCTCAATGCCTCGGACCATGAGTTCCTTAGGATCACATTTATGAAAACGGAAAAAATGCCTCGGTAAAGTCTTCAATTGTGAGACATCCGTCTCAGTTTTAGCCGCTGATATATTGCGAACATGTTCACACGTTCTAGTACCAAGGCGTCTAGATGTCAATCCAATGTAAATTTTTGGACACGTGCAGGTGGCATAGTAGATAACCTGGGTAGTATTACACGTAATGTGTTGTTTGATATTAAATCTTTTGTAACCATCTACTGATTCAAAAGTTGAAGACCGACTGATATTACCACAGGCAATACATCTACCGCAGGGGAAACATCCATTCGGCGGCCCTGAGGAACCAAAGGGATTGATCTCCCTTTTCAGGGTTGGGACATAATGACTGCTCATCAATATGTCACCGAGATTTCTACTGCGCCTAGACGTCATGAGTGGGCGATCGGAGAGAAATTTGGCAATGGTGGCATCAGTTTTTAATATATCCCAATGTTTTTGCATGCAATCCCGCATTGTAGACCATTCACCATTATATGTCGATATATAACGGATTTTATCATCTTTATGTTTTTTTTAAATTTTGGACACAATAAGTCATCTCGAACGCATTTTCTGGCTCTATTATACCCAGCCTTAATGCATCTGTTCGAGTAACCTCTTGCTTGAAATCTCTGACGCAAATCTGAAGCCTGGGATTGAAAATTGGATTCAGTAGAGCAGATCCGCCTCATCCTGAGGAATTGGCCAACAGGGATGGCTCTGATAGTACTACTCGGATGACTGGATTTAGCATGCAGCAGTGAGTTTGTAGATGTAGGCTTTCTATAAACATCAGTTTGCAAAAACAGATTATGATCCACCTGGATCTTGATGTCCAAGAAATCTACTGCAGTCTTGCTAGCCACATATGAAAGTTTGATGTTGAGATTATTACAATTTAGCTGCTGCATGAAATTTTGAAGTTGTAATTCTGAGCCTTGCCAAATTATAAATAAATCATCTATGTAACGCAGCCAGCAGTGCACATGGTCCGCACCCTGTGCGCCCTCCCCGCCGAAAACCTGCCTCTCCCAGAATCCTAGGAAGAGGCCGGCAAAAGAGGGCGCACAGGCCGCCCCCATGGCAGTGCCACGTTTCTGCAAATAAAAAGAATTTTTAAAAACAAAAAATTTTTTTGTAAGAATGAAAGAAAGTAAATCCATGATGAAATCACACATCAGGCCATCCCCGTTGGTCATCCCCAGGAAAAAGCGGACCGCCTCCAGGCCATCCTCATGACGTATGCACGTGTAGAGAGTCTCAGTGTCAGCAGTAACAAGCCACATGTCAGATTCCAATTGTATCCCATTGATTCTTGTAAGAACGTCCGAGGTGTCTCTGGCATAGGAGGGGAGCGACTCGACCAAAGGTTTAAGATAGAAGTCTATAAACTTGCAAATGGGGTCACATAACCCTCCTATGCCAGAGACAATTGGACGTCCAGGGGGATCCAGTGGACTTTTATGTATTTTGGGAATAAAATACAATGTGGGAACTCTAGGATTTTTTATTAAGAGACCATCTACTAATTGTTTTGGGATGACTCCTTTTTCAAAGGCATTAATTACAATATCCTCAAGTTCACTTTGAAAACTGCTCAGAGGATTACAATCTAATTTGAGGTAAGTATCTGCATCTCTAAGATGTTTATTAGCCTCACGTTCATACATGGCGGTGGGCCATAGGACCACATTCCCCCCCCTTGTCAGCTGGTTTAATGACTATGTCATCAAAAGATGCCAGTTCAAACAGAGCTTGTCTCTGTTTGGCTGTTAGATTATCAAATTGCCATCTTGTAGTGATTTTGGCAAAATCTTGTGAAACAAGACGTGTGAATATATCCACAGAAGGAACCAGTGACAAGGGGGGAATTTTGTGGATTTAGGACAAAGGTGATGAGGAAACCCACCTGTACTAACAGGATTCTGTTCCTGCAGGAGATCCTCAAGATCCCTCAAGGCCTCCTGTTCCACGGCATCAAGTTGTGAGTTATCTTTACTCATAAGTTTTTTCATGATCAATTTCCTCGAAAAGAGGAAGAGGTCTTTGGTCCCTGTAAAAGGATCAAAATTGTTAGTTGGCAAGAAAGTTAACCCTTTATGTAATACTTGAAGATGTATATCAGACAAAATATGTTCAGATAAGTTGATTACCTCTGATCCATATTTTCCTTTATTGTTATAATTATTATTTTGTTTCTTGCCATATCTGGTTGTCATTCTTTCATGATAATGGCCTATATTAGATGTTTTTGATCTCACTGATTCCTCACTTGATGCCATGGATACTGAGGCCGATCGGACGCGTGAGGATCCCCTGTGTATATGAGATTTCCGATTCCAACGGTATGTTGAATTCGTTTGATGATCTTTAATGTCCCGTTGGAATTTTTTGGATTTAATGTCACAAATATTTTTTTCCCATTTTGAAAATTCTGCATCCAATTCTTTATTTAATACAATGAGTGCCTCATTAGATAGATCTCTTTTTAAAGTGGTTTGAAGATCCTCAATACCCTTGTCCAAATCCACCAGAGATGTTTGATTCATTTGAGCCAGTAATCCCATAAATCCTCGTGAGCATGTGTTTGCAAAATCTTCCCATTTTTCACAAAAAATACAGTCCTCAACATCAAATGACGGAAACACCTGCACTCTGAGTCCTCTTGGTATTAGACCCCTCTCCAGATATTTGTTTAAAAAAGCGCAATTCTACCAGATTCGTGTGCGCTTATGTAATACATTTTTTAATTTCTTAATAATTTCTTGTACATCATTACCACCTCCTGGATTAGAAATATGGGGATCATCATTGAAAACATCCTTTAATTGGGACAGCCACGTCTGTTCACGGGCTTTAAAGTCCATATTTAAACTGATCCCACCATTGCCAAATTTCTCTCCGATCGCCCACTCATGACGTCTACGGTGACATATTGATGAGCAGTCATTATGTCCCAACCCTGAAAAGGGAGATCAATCCCTTTGGTTCCTCAGGGCCGCCGAATGGATGTTTCCCCTGCGGTAGATGTATTGCCTGTGGTAATATCAGTCGGTCTTCAACTTTTGAATCAGTAGATGGTTACAAAAGATTTAATATCAAACAACACATTGCGTGTAATACTACCCAGGTTATCTACTATGCCACCTGCACGTGTCCAAAAATTTACATTGGATTGACATCTAGACGCCTTGGTACTAGAACGTGTGAACATGTTCGCAATATATCAGCGGCTAAAACTGAGACGGATGTCTCACAATTGAAGACTTTACCGAGGCATTTTTTCTGTTTTCATAAATGTGATCATAAGGAACTCATGGTCCGAGGCATTGAGCATGTGCAGTGTGGCATTCGCGGTGGAAACATACATCGTTTATTGGCACAAAAGGAAAGGAATGCAAATGGATTTTCACACTGGGAACAATGGTACCGGGAGGATTAAATGAGGCTATGGGATATTCCTCCTTTCTTTAAGATAGGGCTCTTGTGTATATGTATCCCCTCTCCAGATATATACTGTCTCCTACAGTTGTCTTTTGTTGTTTTTCTTTAAAAAATTGTTTTAGGTCTTTTATTAATTTGTTTTTATTTTTGCAGTTATATTCGTATATTGTTATATAATTATTATGGGAACTTACCTTTTTCGGTACATGGATTTTTGTTCCTGGTCGATATCAACACACCAAAATGAAGATGTGAATTTATCCATTATTGGGAATATCAAGGACAACTATGAGGAAGAAGGACACTCATGTGGATAATTATTTTTATTTATTTTTTATTTTATTTTTTACTTTTGTTTTGTTTTATTTCATTATTATTTTTTCACTTCACTGTTAATTTATCTTTATAATTGTGATATTGTATTTGTAATAGATATGGATATTTATATGTCCTTTATGTATTAATCTAATTCACGTATTAACACAGTCACATTTTTATTATTATTAGTATATTATCTCACTTGGTCACTCATATATATGATTCTTACAAATTCACCCCTTGTAATTTCACACTAAATTGGTGTAATTGTATTTAGTTCTACTCTCCTCTCTTCATGTCCTTTGCATTTTCCACTATTAGCTGACCTCGGTGTGCGGTTTGGCGCCAGCCGCGCTACCTTGGTCGCTATGGGTGATATGCAAATTAACATAAGACCAGGACCTTTTAGCAATATCATATCATGTGACTGTATGCCTATTGGCCCAATCAGAACATGTGACCGCTACCTTGTATTAGCGCTTCCTTGATTCCTAGGACCTGTGGTTACTGCGCGCATGCGCTTAAGACACCATCCCATTGGTCATATCCGATCAGCTGATCGGAATGACCGGATATTTATATACGGCAGTATGGCAACATCTAACCACGCCCCCCCTTTGAGGAAGCGAGCGTTCAGCTCGCGAAACGCGCGTCAGGGTTCCTGGAAATTCTGTGGACATTACAACCTGCTTCTGCAAAATGGGTAAATTTTATCCCTAGATACATATATAAATGCATGCCTACCTTTTCTCTATATAGCGCTGTCACATGTACAATATGTTATAGTTACTCTATGGTAGCCCTATGTGGACCCAGTAAGGACTTTATGATAATAAATTGCGCTTTTTTATGATATGGCATTTAAGCAGCATCCACAATGTCCAATTTTTAGGTGGATCATCTCATCCTTAATTATATATATAATTGTCGAATATATATGCACAACGCTGTAATTTTATGGACATTTATATCTTTTGTATAAAATAATTTTTGAGATAAAATATTTTTTGAGATACCTTTTTTGACTTGTTTTGTTCTCCTAAATAAGTATGAAAATAAGAAAGTTTGCAATTTACTCAATTTTCGTATCAGCTGTCGTTCACCTCCTGTGAGAGCTTTTATCTTACATAGTGTACAGCTTGTTTCCATTGAGTTTGGCCACCAGAGCCTTACCAAGTATGTGCAGTAGTGAGATTCCAGGAGAGGAGTTAACTCCTAATATACTAGTCAGCACTCTTGAGCCAATTAATTTCTATACAGCAGTTATGTGCTCACACCCCTTCTCTTCCTCTCAGCTTCTGACAAGCTGCTGTTATCCGACATGTAGAATCAAAATCCTTGGTCCCCAGCATCAGGGCTCTCATTGTCCTAATTTGCAACTATCAGATTTGTTGTCATGTAAAAGACAGAAAACCTGCCTGAAATGTATTTTAGTTTTCATTTATGCCTTTTTTACTAACCATTGTGGGTTTCAGTATTTCCAGTATGTCTCAGATGGATGGAAATGTACAAGTGCCAATGGGCACTGGTTTCTGGACCAGCACTAAGCCACCTCAATACAGTAAAGAGACGCAAGATTTACTAAAAGGTAATGTCATATTCAATGTGTAGTTAACATTTTTGTTAAAATTAGTGAACAATTAGAGATGGACTAATTGTGAAGAAATCATCACAGAAATTGTAACCTGGTTCAGTTTATTACATATACACAATCTACAATGTAACTCGTATTCATAATGTATAATTAAAATAATATTTAAAGGGAATCTGTCACCAGATTTTTGCTACCCCATCTGAGAGCAGTATGATGTAGGTGCAGAAACCGTTTTTAGCAGTATGTCACTTACTAGGCTTCTTGCTGCAGTTTTGATAAAATCTCAGTTTTCTCTGCTGCAGATCTAGCAGTTCTCTGAATGCTGAGCTCTGTATAACCCCGCCCACACCACTGATTGGCAGCTTTCTGTGTTAACTGTGCATAGGTAGAAAACTGGTATGTGCCGGGTTACACAGAGCTCATAATATGGAGGACTACATGACAGCAGGTGTTCTAGTTCTCTAATTATAATCTCCTGCTGATAAAACCGTGATTTTATCAAAATGACAGCAAGCAGCCCAGTAAGTGACTCATCACTGGAATCAGGGTCTCTGTCTCTACATTTTGCTGCTCTCAGATTAGGTGGCAAAAACATGGTGGAAAAGTCTCTTTAAACCTAGGTCTCTTCACATGTAATTCTGAAGATGTCGGTATATGGTAAAATGTGAAACATAGTCTCAGACACAGACATAAGGATAATTCATGTCCTAAATATTGCTCAAAAAAGAACAACGGTGGGGTAATACCCATATGGAGCTCCCAACTACAATACATACCACAGAAAATAACCGGAGCAAAGCACCATATCGCATGAAAAGATATATCTCAAAAGAGTAATAAAGTGCATAAATAGTTTTATTAGCATAAATACACAACAGTACATATGAAATATTAAAATAGTCGAATCATATTATACTTTAGTAGAAAAGCTCAAAGTCATAGAAGTGGCATTGGAAATGCTGCCAGATGTTACACGTGTTAGCATGACAATCTAGACATGGGTGAGGACCAAATGATTTTTGTATATAGGTATAATACATAGGCATTCACTCATAATAATATCAGATACCAGTCATATATGCCCATCCAAATATTGTAGATTAAATCAGTGTTATAAGAGTAGAACAGGTATCAGTATTCCATGAATCAGGGTCCGGAAACCTGATCCATGTATACATCAGCCCCCCGAGGAAGGGACGGCGAAACGCGCGTCGGGGCTCGTTCCTGCTTGACAACATAGCTATGGGTGAGTCATTACTATAAGTCACCACATTGGTATTGCTTATTTTGCTGCCCTCCTTGATCTTGGATCAGGTTTCCGGACTCTGATTCATGGAATACTGATACCTGTTCTACTCTTATAACACTGATTTAATCTACAATATTTGGATGGGCATATATGACTGGTATCTGATATTATTATGAGTGAATGCCTATGTATTATATCTATATACAATAATCATTTGGTCCTCACCCGTGTCTAGATTGTCACGCTAACACGTGTAACATCTGGCAGCATTTCCAATGCCACTTCTATGACTTTGAGCTTTTCTACTAAGTATATGATTCGACTATTTTAATATTTCATATGTACTGTTGTGTATTTATGCTAATAAAACTATTTATGCACTTTATTACTCTTTTGAGATATATCTTTTCATGTGATATGGTGCTTTGCTCCGGTTCTTTTCTGTGGTATATATGGTAAAATGTGCCTAACCCTCTCTGTTGTAGGGTAATGACATAGAGGTGCCTTATTATCAGGCAGGGCAATTCCAGACATGGAATAGGAAGTATGGTGTATACCCAGATATCAGTAGTATACAGCTCCTACACAATAGACTTGTAGCACACAAAATATCAATCATCAGTCAGTACAGAAGTGATAGCCCTAGGCGCCCTACAGTTACTTAGCGTTCCCCCTTTGCAAATCACAAAGGTTCATCAGTTGTCAACTAGCAAGGCCCCAAAAGTAAGCTCAAATTTACTTCAATCTAAATGTAGAAGGGTTTAACAATAGAGAACTCAATGGTCAAAAACCGTGTGTCATTCATGGTACATCACAAACCCATGACCCTGTGATGAGTCCTGTGATCGGTTGACTTGTATTGTAAAGTATGAAGCGGCTTCATAGAGGGAAACGCCTGAAGAATCTCCTGCTCAATTCCTTTAACTGCTTGGAATTTTTGGAAAAGATGCTCAAAAGTCATAACATGAACAGCAAGATTTTAGTTTTTAAAGAAATGAATAAGAATATTCTTTAGATCATTTTGTGAGCGTTTTTTAGGCAATTTTCGGGGCCAAGAACTAAAGATCGCATGGATGTACCCTTAGGGAATACGGAATTAGTTTTTGTGTTCTTACAACCACTTATGACATTTACTTGTTTGATACGCATGATTTCTTACTGAACATAGCTTGAGAAAGAAGAGAAGCCCAGGGCCATAAAGGGATACACATGACCAGTCATGACCGGTAGCAATTTTTGACCTAGCTGGGACATTTAATAAGTTCTCAGTAAGAAGAGGCCTATTGTTTGCCAAGAACAAACACCAAGGCAAGATGGATGCAAGGGCGCAAGATAGTCCTTTTCCATCACATTTCCATTAATTATTGATTCTGTGCAAGAAATCTAAACAGATACAGACACATTATTTCTGGTGGTTATCATGTACTTGTAGATATTCAAATTATAGTAGGTCTCATCCAGAGAGAAGAGAACTTCTCTTGCCGGCGTCACTTATTGGAAGTAGCTTCCCTATAAATCAATGGCCAACACTTTCATAAACGTTGCATTATGATGAGCAATATAAGCCAGGCCAGGCACTCTGTCTGCCACCGATGTTCCAGGGTACCTGCCTCTCATCAGTGCAGGACAGGGTTTGACTGGCTGATGGAGATGACCTTGATGCAGATTTTGAGTAATAGGGGGTAAGCTGGTTTTCAATAAGGAGACTAGTTCTGTATTGGGTATTAAAGGCAATAATTCCTGGGTAAAAAGGTATGCAAACTCGTTCTCACCCAGAGCAAAGGAAAATATCTCACTAATGCTACCATAGCTACAAAGCAAGACTTCAACTAGAGGCATCTGTTCCAGGGTACTTGCCCTTCATCAGTACAAAAAAAGAATTTGGCTGTTAATGCAGCTTTTTTTATTCTGAGGTTTTCATTAAGGAGAACTAGTTGTATATGATATCTTTCTAGTGCTACCCACTGGAGGAAGTGACCCTACAAGACGACAAAACCCTCCACTATACTCAATAGGACTGAGTACCCTAAAGTAGGTGTTTGTATTGGATAATATTCCTGGTCAAGGCCTCTTGTAGCCCTGCTTTGTATCTACCACCAATAGATGGACTGCCGTGGCTGTCATGTAAAATTTTGCTAGGATGTGTCAAATGTGGCCCGATAAAGTCGGATTTTGCGCAAATTGCTGTTGTTTATGAATGTAAAAAATAGTTGAGACATAAATGTGCTTGTTCCAGGACTTTTTTAACAAAACTCTGACCTGTCTAGGATATGGGACTTTTTAACGATTATTTTGTAGAAATGCAAACATTTCACATAGGTTTTTGTCACAGGTTCTAAAATTAGCGTAAAACAATGATAAATTTGGCTTAGTCACTTGACACACGAGGCCGGCTAACCAAAATAAGAGCAGCCGCGGACCCCAGGAGGTTGGAGACGGTTCTCAGGGCTCCCATCCAGCGGCTATAGATTACTGACGTGGCCGGTGGATTGGGTCCTACGAATCGATTCGCACAAACTCTACTGATCAGGACTGTTTAGCTTTAAACACTTCTGGGATTTATATCAGTTGATATAATAAAAACTAATGTCTTTCTTTTCCCCAGTGATGATGCAAGAATCCAAGCTGACAAATTTCCAGCAGCGTCAGATCAGAGAACAAATGCAAAGTATGTTATGTACGGTATCACACAGTATCTGCTCTGTATACTGATATAAGGAGATGGACATATTGCCCTGCTCCCCCTTGAAGACATCAGTGCTGTGTATAATGTAAAGTGTAATGTCATGCGTTATTGTGATGTGTGGTTGTGGTGTATTGTTATGTTTTGCATTGTACTGGGGAAGCAGAGTTCTGCTCAACAACAGACAAGAGAGTAGGGTAAGACAATGTTAAATGTTGGGTCGGGTCCTGAGAAATAGGGATTGTTTAGCAGGATCAGAGAGGACTATGTGGTAGTGATTCAGACAGAGCCTAGCTTGCAGCTAGAGCAGATGTCTGGTCTGGGTGCTCAGCAGGGCTGCATTCAGTGGGTGTTCTGTGGAAAGAGAGGAGATAGGGACGGAGATAGCGTGATCCTGAAGAACAGACAGAGTGTTACAGAGATGCTGAGAGGACAGTGCCATCTCATAGGGCTGACCATAGAGCAGAGTGACCAAGTGAGAAGGGTCCGGAGAAGGTACGCCTAGCAGCTCGACCCCCGTTAAAGGTAGCGGGCCAGGTGAAATAGAACGTGAGACAGACTGAGTGCCCTGCGCAGGAGTTCCCTAAGTGTCAGAGAGATTGAAGCTGACTCCAGCCATATTGCCAAAACCTCTCCTCTACGAGGAGAATCAGACGCAGAACTGCGGGAAGCGGAAATGGTTTTCACAGACTGTACTCTGGTGCTAAGCTGGGTGGTGGTGAAGGAGATGAGACCAGTGAAGGCAGGAAGGTGTGAGGCCGAGGAAGTAACGAGAGTGTGTATTGAGATGCTCTGTATCAATGAAGAAATATGCGAAAAGTTGTGTACCCGCTATCCTGTGTACATAGTTGCCACGCAAAAGCGGTTTAGTAAAGCATAGTTTGTTAAAAACTGATGGTCTCCTTACATGAATTGGTTAACATATGGTCCTGGCAAACCAGTGTCATTGATTACATGCTGCCTGCAGTGGTGTAGAGTCCTTACAGTACAAGTCCACACAAAGCCAGGGCCCCACCCTCATGTAATGTGCCAGGGAGCAAGGGAAGAGTACCTCGCCCACGGCTACCACCCCGCGCCACGCTACTCTAGCGCTCATGATAACTTTGTATTTATTGTTACAGGTGGTGGTGCGCTCCCAATCCAATGTCACCCCAGTACCAGCAATACCGAAACTAGGCCCCTTGTGTCTATATCTCGGCCAGCAAAAGCCTGCACTACAAATGCAAGACCAAGCTTACGTCCTGCGGAAAGGTGCCGAGCTGGAGGTGCTTACACGAGAGAAAAGTTTCAACCTCAAGCAACTAGTAAGTGGTGTCTGACATAGTGTGTCCACAGTGGCCGATCAGTCCACAGGAACATTTCCTCCACAGCTTTATCTCTGTTTTTTGCGACACACATCAAGTGTAGTCAGTACTGACACCATGGAGGAGACAGTCTGTTACCAATGATCACTTTCTTCTCTTGAAGATTGATGTATACAACTTTTATTATGTCAAGGTAACCTGACAAAAAAAATCCCAAACTTTATTTCTAAGTACTTGATTGGTCACTTGGAATACTGCTGTTACTTTTTACATTTTATTTTAAACTCTTCAGGAGACCTCGATAAAGAGAAAAGTCGCCTTCAAAACTTTATGGCTACAGGGAGAGAGTTGCCAGATATACCTCAAGTACCACCACCGCCGACAGAAGAGGACAAGGAGGAGAGGGACAGATTTGATGAACGTAAGTTCTTCACTAAAGATTGTTAAAGGGGTCTTACCATTGCCTGATATACAGTCATGGCCAAAAGTTTTGAGACTGACAAATTTTGTTTTTCGCAAAGTTCGCTGCTTCAGCTTTTGTAGCAGCAATTTGCATTAACTCTAGATTGTTATGAATAAAGATCAGATGAATTGCAAAACAATTGGCCAAAAAAAAAGAAGACAAATGGATCGCATCAGTTTTTATAGACACATTTACATATGTCAGAACAATGGCAGACGGGCTTCTCAAGTGTAATTATTGGCTAAACATTATATTTCTCATTTTATCTACACCAGAAGATGCACTGATAACTCTGCCCCGGTATATGGGTGGCATATGAGAGCACTCCTTATTCTGTTGTGTCCATTTCATTTTGCAACATAGCTGCACTTAGGGTATGTGCACATAGAGCTTTTTAAGAGTCTCCTCAAGTGTGACCACACAAAAAAAACACGGATTTTGGTAAGAACTTACCTGTAAAATCCTTTTCAGCGAAGGAAGGAAGAGAGACACAGTATTCATTACTGATGGGTAGGCGGAGCCCCAGACCAGGATGACACCTCAGATCAAAAGCGTGTTGACTGGCTGGCCCCTCAGCTCGGGCTCCTCCTACTCAGCTCCTTCAGTCGTACCAAAGCTTTAGGGAAGAACCAAGATCACCAGCGGAGCAACATAACCCCTTCTGAAGGAACTTCAGAGAAAAAACACAAGAATACAGGTTATGCATGCAAAGTAAGGCAAAACCACAGAGTTCCAGGTACTACTCACTGAACCTGACTACTGCGATGAGCTGGCGATGCTGGAACAGAGCCTTAGCGCGCTGACCTCAACCCAGATAATCGCAATCAGATAAGGGTCGCGCTGCATCTGAAAACATCAACACACTTCTGCCTTGGGAGGGTGCTGTGTCTCTCTTCCTTCCTTCGCTGAAAAGGATTTTACAGGTAAGTTCTTACCAAAATCCGTGTTTCAGCTGCAGATGGAAGGAAGAGAGCCACAGTATTCATTACTGATGGGACGTCCCAAAGCAGTTCAAAAATAAGGGTGGGAAAAACCAACAAAAGGCAGAAACCCAACAACCTTAACAAAAAAGCGCAACCAGCGCTAAACACAAGTTCATCTAGAACTTTAAACTACAGCCGCCTGCAGGACCCTACGTCCGAGGGCTGCATCAGCGGAAGCACTGACGTCCACTTTATAAAACTTTGTAAACGTGTGGACAGAGCGCCAAGTTGCCGCCCGGCAGAGCTGCACTGCCGAGGCACCTTGATGAAAAGCCCACGATGAAGCCACAGCTCTCGTGGAATGAGCTCGAATCTTAATCGGGCAAGATTCACCCCCAAGACGGTAAGCTTCCAAAATAGCTGACCGGATCCAACGAGCTATAGAATCCTTGGAGGCTCGTTGACCACGCCGACGACCTGCTGGAACCACAAACAGGGAGTCCGTCTTACGAAAACCTTGAGTAATAGATAAATAAAACTTCAAGGCTCGCACTAAATCCAATGTGTGCAAAGCTCGCTCTTTCGCATTCTTCGGATCCGGACAGAGTGAAGGCAACACAATATCCTGGTTAACATGAAATTGTGACACTACTTTAGGTAGAAAATCACCCCGTGTGCGAAGCACCACACGATCCGGAAAAAACTCCAGAAAAGGAGGCGAGCAAGAAAGAGCTGCTAACTCAGAAACTCTTCTCAAAGAGGTGACCGCTACCAGGAAGGCCACCTTCCAGGAAAGTAAAGAAAGACTAGCAGAGTCCATAGGCTCAAAAGGTTTATGCTGAAGAGCCTCCAAAACAAGGTTGAGACGCCAAGGAGACACAGGTGCCTTCCGCGGCGGAAACCTACGAGCTATACCGCGGAAAAAGGAGAGCACGTCCCTACGCGAGGCAATAGCTCTCCGGAATAGTAAAGACAGAGCAGAAACCTGACCTTTCAGGGTGCTAACTGCCAAACCCTTGTCCAACCCATGCTGCAGAAAAGCCAACAGATTGGGAATGGAAAATTTTCTCGGGTTCCGTGAAGATCCCGAACACCACGAAAAGAAGGTTTCCCAAGTTTTGTGGTAAATCCTAGTAGTAGCCGGACTTCTGGCAGCTCGAAGAGTAGCAATGACCTCGGCTGAAAAACCTCTACGGGTCAATATTTCGGTCTCAAGAGCCACGCCGTCAAACGCAGAGACTTCAAGTCCGGATGACAAACGGGCCCCTGAGTCAACAAGTCCGGTCGAAGAGGAAGTGGAAAAGGAGGTGCCGCCAACAGCGACATTATTGTCGAGAACCACGTCCTTCTTGGCCAATCTGGAGCTATCAACATAGCTGGGATTCTCTCTAGTCTGATCCGACGCAGCACCAGAGGAAGTAAGGATATCGGCGGGAACACGTAGATTAGCTCGAACTGGTCCCACTGAGCCACTAGAGCATCCACCGCCACAGCCTTCGGGTCCTTGTACCTGGACATGAACGTCGGTAACTTGGCATTGGACCTGGATGCCATCAAATCCACTTGGGGAGTTCCCCAATGGGAGCACAGCAGTGCAAAAACTTCCGGGTGAAGACACCATTCTCCGGGATCCATCTTCTCGCGACTGAGAAAGTCCGCTGTAACATTCTGAACCCCTGGAATGTGAATCGCAGAAATGGCCGGTACTCTGGCCTCGGCCCAAATCAGAATCCGGGACACCTCCACCATGAGCCTGGAGCTCCTTGTCCCGCCTTGGTGATTGATATATGCGACAGCCGTCGCATTGTCTGTCTGCACTCGGACTGGCCGACCGCTCAAAGGGACCGTCCAATGTTGGAGGCAAAGGAAAATCGTCTTCAATTCCAGGATGTTGATCGGAAGAACAGACTCTTCCGATGACCATACTCCCTGAATCCAGAGATTGTTCCAAACACCCCCCCAGCCCGTGAGGCTGGCATCGGTGGTTATGACCGACCACTTTGGAGGAAGAAAGGACTTCCCCAGGGAAAATGCCCCTGGACGTAACCACCATCCTAGGGAATCTCGCACCACGCGAGAAATGGTGACACTGCAATCCAGCGATTGCGACCGATTCCATCGACTCAGGATGAACCTTTGGAGAGCCCTGGAATGAAACTGGGCAAAAGGAATTGCCTCCATGGACGCCACCATTAGTCCCAGAAGACGCATACACTTCCGTAGGGACATTGCTGTCGAGGATTTCATAATCTGTACATGCCGAACAAGACATGACTGTTTGTCTGGCGGTAGAGAAACTACTGCCCGAATCGTGTCGAGATGCATCCCCAAAAAGAGGATTGCCCGCGACGGTTCCAGAGACGACTTCTCCCAATTGACCAGCCAACCGAAGTCCTTCAGAAGCTGAAGAGACAAATCGCGCGCCGTCACTGCCTCCTCCTCCGAGGAAGCCACGATCAAAAGATCGTCCAGGTAAGGAAGAATCGTAATCCCATGTCCTCGAAGGATTGCCATGAGAGGCGCCAGAATTTTTGTAAAGACTCTGGGCGCTGAGGCTAAGCCGAAAGGCAGAGCCACGAACTGGTAGTGATCCTGACCTATGGCAAACCGAAGAAAGCGCTGATGAGCCCTTCCTATGGGAACATGCAAATAGGCGTCGCGAATGTCGATTGACACCAGAAAATCGTTCTGCGACAGAGCTGCTACAACGGAGCGAAGTGACTCCATGCGAAATCTCCGGGTGTGAACATGCCGATTTAATCGTTTGAGATCCAAAATCGGGCGAAATTTGTTCTCCTTTTTGGGAACCACAAAAAGGTTGGAATAAAAACCTTTTCCTCGGTCCTCTGACGGAACCGGAATTACTACACCCTTCTGTAGGAGAAATTCGACCTCTCGCTGTAGAGCGACAAAAAGCTCGGGCTCTGACGGAATGCGAGACTGGAAAAAAGTGTTTGGGGGTCGAGAAGAAAACTCTATGAAATAGCCTGCCGACACGACCCGCGTTACCCAGGAATCTGGAACGCGAGACATCCAAGTCGCCTTGAACTGAAGCAGGCGACCCCCCACTCGAGAGTCCTCGAGTGAACCCCTGGCGTCAGTCTGACTTGGCGGGTTTCTTGTCAGATTCCCGCTTGTCTTGACGGAAATTCTGCTTCCAGGGAGTGCGAGCTTTCTGGGAGGACTTCTTTCCCGAGAAAGAAGAACGACCCGATCCCCACGAGGAGTGACCGAATCGACCTCGGCCCCGAAAGGACCGCCGACCGCTATAGACACCAGGCTTGCTAGACACCGAAGCCATGGCCCTACGCTGTGGTAATGCTGTTTCCTTCGCCTTTGCCTTGGAAATCAGCTCTGTGAGGTCAGATCCAAAAAGAAAGCCACCCTTGTAAGGTAAGGCCAATAAACCTTGTTTGGAAACTGCGTCCCCGGCCCACTGTCTGAGCCATAAAGCTCTTCTGACTGTGACCGCTGCAGCTTGTGCTCTGGCCAGAAGAGATGCCGTATCCAGACCTGCATCAAAGATATAACAGGCTGCAGTTTCTAACCATTCGCAAATTTCCTGTATATCAGATAACGGAGATCCATTCTGCAACGCCGTCTTTAGACGTGCCAACCAGCCTAGAGAAGCTCTAGAAGCACAATCAATGGATCTCCTCTATGGCACCCCAGGGCTCGGAAAATCCCCCTGATGAACCACGTCCGCGCCGTCTCCCGCTATAGTTTGATTTTGCCGCCATCTCCGTTTTTCTGTCCAACGGCTCCTGCAAATCTAACCAAACCAGAAAAGAGAAAAAAAAATTAATTAAATTATTTAAATTTAATCAAATAGCTGCCCCTACCTAGTAGTTGGGGTTTTATAAAGGATAAATATATAGATAAAATATCACACAATGAGAGGTATTTTAAACAAGATATATATCAATTTTATTAAAGCAATATAAATATACAATATATGAGACTTATGGACAAGGGTGCAATGGGAACAGGATGTAAAAACAGCTAATCAACTATCATAAGGATGGAGGTAGACAGGAATGAGAAAGAAATGCACACACTAACCCTCCAGGCCGACAGTTATGCAGACATATTACTAATAAATAGATGA
This sequence comes from Oophaga sylvatica, assembly GCA_033576555.1. Lineage (NCBI taxonomy): Eukaryota > Metazoa > Chordata > Amphibia > Anura > Dendrobatidae > Oophaga > Oophaga sylvatica. Next base: position 15,812,304 of record JARQOD010000009.1, read on the forward strand.
AATATCATATAATTATCCCACAAAAATATATGGCAAGGTGATCATTTGTTGGTAAGCCAAAATGAGGCCTCAGTGAATGGATATATGTGCGTCAGCAACCGTGCCCAAGATACTGAAATAAGGTCTATAGTGGGTTTATATAATGGTGAAATCACCAATAATTGTCACTAGAGACGAAGATATTACAACTATAGGGGCAAAAATTGCTGACCACCCAGTGTTCAGACAGAATGAGGACGCACTATTAGATACAGATGTACATATATCAAGTATAAAGCTGTATATGGGCAAAAGATGTTGGCCATACAGTGCCCAGATAAGATCAGGGCACTTAGTAACTATAAGTGTACATATGTCAGATAATAGGCAAATAATGTGTCTATATCTATTTATGACGTGGATAAAAAGGTCACATTACAATAGTAGAAAATCGCTATACTGCCTGTAAACAGCAGCCTGCAATATATAACAATAAGTGTGTGCAGGCATGAGCAATCAATAGTATATATAAACTCAAAGTCAGATTTTATGTGGCCATGTATTGTCCTGGCATAAATAGTTTCCATAATGGAATTACCGCTACCACGGTGTCGGAGCAATCCATAACCACAGTTATAATAGAACACATATATTTAGCCATTACCTTGTGCCATATTGATCAGGGAGCATAAAGTACCGGTAAGGAGGGACTTTATGCTCCCTGATCAATATGGCACAAGGTAATGGCTAAATATATGGCTCCTGCAAACTCGCCTTCCCTTTAACAGGGAGTAAAGAGGATTTACTAAGCTGGGATAAAGAAACATCCACTTCAGGAGAAGGAGTCCAATTATCCTTTAACTCCGCAGAGCATGGATAAAGTGCATCAAAGAAACGCGTTCCATGAAAACGTTTATCTGGACACAGACGTTCCTCCTCTATTACACTATTAAGCTCATCCAGAGCTGGCAATGTTGACCGCGAAGTACGGTACTCCTGGTACATTCGTGCTGATTTACCAGGACGACTAATTACCACCTCCGGTAACTGTAAAACCTCTCTCATGGCTTCAATAATGCCTCCGTACGTTTCGCAAGAGAAGAACGCCCCTGCCGTTCGTCCTTATCTGAATCTGATATCTCTCCATCCGAACTTAAAGGGAACCCTGTCCACCATCCAAATCAGATACATCTGACTCGCTTCGTGTAAAGGCCGGAACCGACCTGCGTCGCTTCCTATCCTGAGAGATCTAGCTGACACATACTGACCTAAAAGGTCAGACAAATTGTTAAGCGAGCGAGCGATATCATCCAATTTTGCACCACTGTCGACCGCAGCGCTAGACGCTGATGAGGTCTGCGTATCAGATTGCCGCAGCGGCACTGGGACATGGTCCGCGGCTTCTGAACCCTGTTCAGACATGTCTCACCTGTATTAGCAGGTCAAAACGGCAGTACCAGCAAAAAATACAGTTTTTTTTTTTTTAATAAATCGCTGAAGGGTTAAAGCTCTTTTACAGGTAGAGCTACCCCAGCGGTATTATAGTAAAAACGCTGGTAGAAATAACCCTCAGAAGCGTTAATGTCGCAGACTCCCCACAAATAATATTGTGTGAGCCCAGCTAAATATACAGGTCTCCAGTGAGACCGCAGCTGCAGGATAGCGATCTCTGCGCTGCGGGGTGAGGAATTAGCACTCACCCAGCTGGCCGTGGTGTCTAAAATGAGAGGAGCGGTCTGAGGAGCCCAGGAGCCTTTGGTAATGGCCGCCGCAGTGAGGGAGTCGGAAGAGAAGCACCATAAAGCGCGCTTCTTGTCACAAAAAACCGGGAAGCGTGAGGCCACGCCCCCTGCCGGCTCAAATATTGAGCGCGAACTCCCTCGCTCCTGCTCCCTTCTCTGTCCTGCAGGTATCTGCCTGCGGACAAAAGTTCACCACCTTACATGTAATAGCGCTGTCACCGCAGCGCTGAAAAAACACACTGATATACATGTAATGGCGCTGCCACCGCAGACGCTAAAGCACTCACACATTATTAATAAAAATTTTGTGGAGTACTCACCAGCTTTGCGCCACAGGGACCCCTCAGGATTTGTGGCGCTTGTGCCCATGCTTCCCCCCAGGGCGAGGAACGCAGTGACCCCAGCGTGTGGTTTGCGTCCCCGCCAGGGAAGCTCTCCTCATCCCCCAGGGCCGGCAAGATTCTGCAGGGACCATTATGTAGTTACAGATCCGCCAAGGGAGAGGTTGGGGTACAGCAGCGCTGAAACCCCTGAGACCTCTAGACCACATCTGGTGATCCAAGTCTCCTGTCCGATATAAAATAATAAAATCTTCTGAGGAGCTGCATTAGCAGCGACCATCTTCTGAGACCTCAAATCTTAGACTGGAGCTGAGTAGGAGGAGCCCGAGCTGGAGGGGCCAGCCAGTCAACACGCTTTTGATCTGAGGTGTCATCCTGGTCTGGGGCTCCGCCTACCCATCAGTAATGAATACTGTGGCTCTCTTCCTTCCATCTGCAGCTGAAAATAAAACTGAAAAAAAATCACATAAAAGACTTCCTATTTTCCAACATTGCTGTTCATATAGTGGTAGAGCGGCTCACGAGGCTGGACACAGAGGTATGAACGGAACACTCTCCGTAAGAACGTGTTTGGTTTATTGAAGGCAGCATAAACCAAGGTGGGAAAATAAACACGGCCCTCTGGGCAAAACAAAAACAATCAGAAAACAGTTCATTTCCTAGCGAGTCTCATTATGCACGCACTCATATGAGTCTATGGGTGCACGTGACGCATCGCACTGCACTCGGATATCACACGAGTGCGGTTCTATTCTCGCCGACACCGGCAGCAGAGGAGATGGAGAAATTACTTTCTCCATCTCCTCCACATTTGTGCTGGATTCTGTCATGGGAGAGGATCGGTGCACAGAGCGCTGACACTGGGATCACGCACGCAGCAGAGCAGGAGCTGAGTGTCATTAGCATATCGTATGCGATGCTCTTAGATCGGATGTGACGCGCTAATAGGACCCCGGCCTAAGTGTAGTAATAGACTCCGTGATCGCCATCTTCCCTTGTATCCAGCACTACTCCCGTCCTTTTCTCACTCACGTGACTTTTATTCCAAAGCACCCGATTACCCCAGAAGTAACTTGTACAATATAAGTCTATGGTGGTCAGAACAAGGCCTCATAAGCTTTCACTGTAAAAGTGACGTGTGGGTCATAAAAACTCAAGTGCAATCGGTGCGTTGGAACTAAAGTCACGTGAGAAAAGGACCAGAGCGGCGCTGAATACCAGGGAAGATGGCGATCAGTCAGTATATTAACACACTTAGGGTAGGGTCACAGCACAGCTTTCTCCACATCCAAGAAAAACGGTCCAGTTATTCTGATATGACTTTGATCAGAGTAAGATCAGTTTTTCTCAAACTTGGAGAAAAAAAAATTCTTAACCTTCTCCATTTTGTCAGTCTGTGAAAATTGGACCTCACTTGGTGTCATCCAAGTTCTATCCGATTTTTTTTTTCACAGACCCATAGACTTAGATTACCAATTTAGATCCGACATATGAATGAAAATCGGCCATGTGCACAGCCCCACAGAATATCATAGGTCTAGTGCTATCTGTGAAAACCTGGGATAACACATGTCCAAGAAAATCAGTTGTGTGCCACGAACCTTTACACTACATTACACACTGATTTAGGGGGAAAGAAATTGTGGGAGGGCTCCTTTAAATAAAGCTGTTTTGGTTTTGAAAACTTCCCGATACTGATCTTTGATAAAACTTTAGTGATAAAGTCATGTATAAATTACATGCGTTTTTTCTGCGGCAACGTAATTAAAACTCATGTTTTTTATCTGCAAATTTTCCTCATCCCATTCAAGTTTTTGAGGCAAATTTGCAAATTAAATGAATATTTCCCGCAAGAGAAATTAAAATCTTGCGGATATTAAAAATTGCACCGCAGGTCAGTTTCAGCAACGTACAATAAACACAGTCGGCAAGAGATTCCTATAAATCTCATCCACTTTGCTGGACTATAAGACGCTGCGGGTTTTTTTTGTGCATGAAAATGCACCAAGCTACAGCAGTGACATTAAGGCGCCTGGGGTTTTATAAAAAAAAAAAAAAGGGCTTAAAAAATCCTGTAAAAATGTAATAATGTCGTCATAGACTCAAATACACGTCAGCGTTCTTCAGTTGTAAACTAAGGATTGTTTCTCAGTGGTTGCAGAAATCCGAGAGAGGTGGGATTTCCTAGAAGAGATGCAAGCTCTGGGTCGAGGAAAGCAATACTACAACATCATCAATACGGAGATCTCACAGGTAACCCTCGGCTTACAGCACCAAACCAACCTGTACGGTTTTTGTATTGCTTTTTTTATTTTTGTATTCTGTCTTGGTTTTAGCTCGTCTTTCATTCTGTTGCAGAAATTGAGGGAGATGGAAATAATTGATAAGCAGAGAAGCAAAGAACTACAGGAAGCCCTTCAGAAGTCAGAAAATAAGAAGTTCCTCTCCTGATGCATGCTCATTAGTGTCGAGCGAACGTACTTGGACGTGTTATCCGCGCATGCTCAGGTGCTAACAGTATCTTCGGTGTGCTGAGTCCCCGCGGCTGCATGGCTCGCAACTTTTCGACAGCCACAACACATTCCGATCATTGCCTAACAAACAGGCATGCAGGTTTACGTGTGAACATACCCTAAAGCTGATCTTCACTCTACATCTATGGTTTAATTCGTCCAATAAGGCTGGGTTCACATAACGTCTGCCCCTGCGCAGAGTGCCTCCATTAGGGCTTATATCTGGTCCCCCGCAAAATGGGATTTGGACGGATTCGCTGAGTGGGGTGATCGACTGTAACGATGCAGACAGTCACAGTGTGCTCTCTCATGCTTCATCAGTCGCATATGCAGCTTTCTCCCTATAACCGTATACAGTCAATAATGATGCACGACAGAGCGCACGGGGACTTCATCTGCATCATTATAGGCAATGGCACAGTTAACGCATACACCCGAATCCCATTTTGCTGGGGTTTGGATGTAAGGCCCGATGGAGCCACTGAATGTAGGTGGCAAACGTGGTGTGCACATAACCTTATCCTTCCCCATGTGGATCCCTTTTATGGCTGAAGGTATGTTAGGATATGATATGTGCACACAAGGTTTATTTCAGGCTGATTCTGTGTGAAACCCACCCGAAAAGCCGCAGCAAACATGAACATAATGCACATCAATGTAAAACAGACATTGCTGCAGGGTTTGGAAACAGTGAAGCATTAAGTAGTAATATACACACTTAATTGCGGCTCTTTTTGGAAGTCGTCCATTCTTTATAGTTGAAAGTATAGAAAAAGACGTCGTAAGAAACGCCGGTGGGTGTTTTCCTTAAACAGCTCCGCCATCGGAATTAAGCCGTCATATGCACGTACCCGACGATCAGTTGATTCATGGTGTCCTGATGCTGTAGACGGTCTCCACTCGCCCCCCTTTACTTGCCTGTGATATGTAGACTATACGGATTACTAGAACTTTCTTAAGTCCTGTTCTACAGAATCAGGTTTTGGCACAAAAAAGGCATCAAAACCTGACAGCTGCGGTTTTGCTGAGGATTTTCAGTGTTTTTTCACCACCTATACATGTCAATGGGTGAAAAACTCTGAAAAACACATGAAAGAAGTGACGTGCTTTATTGTGCAAAAAAAATCATGCAAAGCACAAAATACTGAGGACAAAAAAAATGCATAAGATTTCTGAAATATAGACTTTGCTGGTACTGTAAAACAGCTGAAATTTGCATTAAAAAAATATGAAAAAACGCCTAGTGTGAACTTGAATCTCATCCTACACAGTGACAAGAGGACACGCACTATACAGCGGTTTTATTTTATTCTGATACAGAAGGCTCTTTTTCCAGACAGTTACAAACAGTGCAATAATTTAATAATGATAAAAATAAAACAACAGGCAGCTACAAAGCAACAGTGTAACAGAGGTAAGTGCCGCCATACAGTGACACCACAAGCCGATCAGGGAGGCATCACTGCTTGTCGGGTAACGACACTGGTGCTTGCGGCTAGCATTCATGGCACTTACAGATAGAAGATTGGTAATGTCAATGACATTGCTGAAAGTCAGTCCTGCGGCCCTGGGCAGCCGTGGTCCAAGGTATGACAGGACAACATTCATAAGTCACAAATACAGCTGGAGCTAAATAATAAAGTTTTAATAAAAGTAACAGTCCCCCTGAATAAAAAGTTAAAACATGTGCAATATCTTAATTTTTTTTGTTTTTTACCATATAAGTATTTACAAACATTTAATGAAAAAAACGCAGTCAGTTATTAAATGCTGTACTGTTTCATCGGTCTGGGATTAGAGAAAACAAATGTCTGTCTCTTTACTGAAACGGCGCCACTCTTGTCCTTTGGTCATGTCTGGTATTGCAACTCAATTTAAGTAAGTAGAAGTCAGTTGCAATGTCTGACGCAGACGACGGCAAAGAGAAAAATGCAGATCCTTGTTTTCTAATCCCGGAAACCTCTTTAACGCAAAATTCTGGAATGAAATATGCCTACTTTTTGTGTGGCTGTGCTCACAGAGCAAATCTGACATGTTTAGCCATAGCCGCGCATTCGCAGTCCAGCCACAAATTGTAATACACACAGACTTTCATTACTGAATTGGCGCCATAACGTATCATTACATTGGCCTCAACGTTTTCCATAGGCGGCTCCTGCTAGACAGCGATCGGCATAATTTGTTCTAGTACAGCTCTAGTAAGAAAGCAACGTAATATGACACGGCACAAGCAGGGACGCCACGGGGCGGAGGAATCTGCATCCCAAAAAAGACGAGGCAATGCTGATATTTTACAATGCAGCCGATTTGGGACCATCTCCCATTGTTGGTAAAATGTAATCGCACGCAGCCGGTTATATGTAACGGCACATTTCCTTATGGCAGACCACTTGTGAAGGAAATGGCTCCTCAGCGACAAAGCTCTTGTAAGGCAAATGGTTTAATATGCTGGATGAGTACTGACAATGTTCTTTAGGCCTCCTGCACATGTCCGTCTTCCCAGTAAGTGTGGCATCCTTTTATTTTTTTGCGGATACACGTACCCATTATAACCTATGCTGTTATGCAGACGACCATGTTTCTACAGGGACCATGTGTCCGTGCCAAACACAGACATGCAAGTTTTTCCGATATTACGGGTGACAAGGGACAATACAAGTCTATGGGTCCGTGAAAAACACGTACGGTACATAGGTTGCTTCCGTGTGCAGTACATGTTTAACACAGCAAGGTATAGGAGAAGCTTTGTCGTTTATTTCTTTCCTTAACCACACCGGAAAAACACTGAAGGGAATGGTCCCCAAGCTTTCTGACCTTGAGAGCCACATTCAACTGCAAGGTCACGAGCTGGTCCAGTGCGAGAGGCGCGACCGTCAGCTGCGAGAGGGTCGCGAGCCGCGTCCAGCTGCGAGAGGGTCGCGAGCCGCGTCCAGCTGCGAGAGGGTCGCGAGCCGCGTCCAGCTGCGAGAGGGTCGCGAGCCGCGTCCAGCTGCGAGAGGGTCGCGAGCCGCGTCCAGCTGCGAGAGGGTCGCGAGCCGCGTCCAGCTGCGAGAGGGTCGTGAGCCGCGTCCAGCTGCGAGAGGGTCGCGAGCCACATCTAGCTCCCATCCCCTCATAATAGCGACACACAGAGCCCACATTATTGTTATAATGACAGCCAAAGCATTTCCACAGAAATCACACCCAGGCAGTATACCAAGATCCAGAGGTTCCCACAAGATCTCCATCAATCACTCCCACCACACTGTCGCATCCAGCTTCAAGCACCACATGTGACAGCATCTACCTGTCTCCGGCGTAACATGCTTAAATTATCTCCAAACCCCCAGGCCAGAATATGTATATCCAGATATGCTCTTTTGTGCAGGGCTACTCACAAACGTCACCATCTGGGGACCTGCTCTTCATTGTAGACCTGGTGCCAAGGCACCAAGCTGACAGGCAGCCGCGAGCCACACTTCATGGGCTCCCAAGCTACAAGTTGGGGCCTTCTGCCTTGAAGGCCATCTTACCTGTTATTTATCTGGTGCCAACATGCTCCTCAGTTTCTGTCTGTAAGGGCTCCTGAAGATGCCTGTGCAACATGGAACGTAAGGCATGGACTGGCCACAGGTTTCCTGACCCGAAAGTGACCACCTCATGGCATATAATGAAGTGGTCACGCTCAGGTCAGAACTCCGGCGGTCAGTCCGTGCTCAGATGACTGCATGAGTCCTAAGGGGGACCACTTTATGCATCTAATTTCGGAATCCAACTGGCCTAAGCATGTTTAGGGAGTTCAAGACAGAAACTCACAAGAACATGTGAACTTCAGATGTTAGCCCATAGAGGAATGGGGTAGTCAGCAATATTTCATGTAGGCTCTCCTGACACCTACTACGAGATTCACTGCTGACACCTACAAAATGTGAGCAGACTAGTGAATGAAGCAAGAAGTTATGTTGTCATTTTCATTAATCTGTATGCACGCTACAATATATTTATAACTTTCTACGCAAATCAAGGCTGACAAACAAAAAAAGAAGTACACCCAATTACAAAGACTAATCTGCGCAACAACGGAAACATAATTTTCAGTGTATGGTCTGCAGGTAATTTTGTAATTGCTAGAGATGGTAATTAGAGCATTTGCCTGCAGTTTACCCCTTTTTTGTGCATATGAAAGTAAGCACTTGCAAACAGAAACTCCTCCAATGGGAAATCAGCCTGTCTAAGCATGGCTTAGGTGGCCCACAGATTTCAATAGTAAAAGTAACGACGGCTGGTAGGACACCATTTGTGAGTAAAGCTTCTTGTGTTCTATGTATACAATGTTCTGATAGCAAAAAATAAAGAATTTGCCATTGGAACCTGGGCACACATTTGTGTAAATCATCAACATTTTCTGATAAAATTAAAAGACTGGGATTATTCTCATCTGCAGTTGTTCTATTTTTCGAAGCAGACGTAGGAATGCAAAAATGCAAAGAAATATCCCAGAATATAAAAGTGATGTTCTGTGAGCAGTGCCAACTCCTTTTACTTGATTACAGTTAGTGAAGAAGCTATGACTACACGTATGTCACCTAGAGCTTCCATGCAGCGTATAAGCCTCATCTGCCAAATAATGACATCTGCTGGGCTTCCAAGTCATGCTGTATTAGGAGACTCCTTTTCTGCTCATTGTGAGAGGCGGCACAGTGTTGGATTAAAGAGAGGCACATCGAAAATGGAATTTGCTTCCTTTCAATCTACCTCTTGGCCCCATCCTCCTGCTCCCGAGTTTTGTCCTTTGGGCTTTTTGTTTTTGAATCTTGTTTTGGAGATAGGAGCTTAAGGACTTTCATTGGTTTGAATTTTCCTTTCTTCTTCTTATAAGACTGTGTGTGAAAATCTGAAAAATTAAGTGATAAAAACATGAAAAAAACCTCAAAAATACGGATTTTTGTGTTACTCACCGTAAAATCCTTTTCTCCGAGACGCTCATTGGGGGACACAGGACTGTGGGTGTATGCTACTGCCACTAGGAGGCTGACACTAAGTAAACATAAAAAAAGGTTAGCTCCTCCTCCGCCGTATACACCTCAGCACTGGCCACAGGCAAATCCAGTTTAATGCAAAAAGCAGTAGGAGGCTAAAATAAATCAGAGTTAACACAGATACAGCATATCCAAAAGAAAAAACTGCTGATACAGATTAATCAGAGAATAGAGTTAACTCAAAACAAAGCCATCCGGCTATTAGGGAGGGAGCTGTGTCCCCCAATGAGCGTCTCGGAGAAAAGGATTTTACGGTGAGTAACACAAAAATCCGTATTTCTCCTTCGTCTCATTGGGGGACACAGGACTGTGGGACGTCCCAAAGCAGTCCCTTGGGTGGGAAACCGACTCCACAGTGTAGTTTATAATCAAGCATTGCTTATAGGTGCGCAACCGCGCCCTGAAGAATCCTTCTACCCAGACTGGCATCCGCAGAAGCCTGGGTATGGACATTATAATGCTTGGAAAAGGTATGCAGACTGGACCAGGTTGCTGCCTTACAAACCTGTTCCACCGAAGCCTGATGTCGAAGGGCCCAGGAGGCACCCACCGCTCTGGTGGAGTGAGCCTTGATCCCTGCGGGAACCACCGCGCCTCTGATGCGGTAAGCCTCCTGAATGGCTAACCGAATCCACCTAGCCAAGGTTGATTTAGAGGCAGCAAGTCCCTTCCTGCGACCTTCAGGGAGGACAAACAGCGTGTCCGTCTGTCGAAAGGACGCCGTCCGAGATACATATCTCCTGAGTGCTCTCACCAGATCCAGCGTATGGAGAGCCTTCTCCACTCGGTGCGTCGGAGCTGGGCAAAATGAGGGCAAAACAATGTCCTCATTAATATGAAATGAGGACACGACTTTAGGCAAAAAAGGTGGTGTTGGTCTGAGCACTACCTTATCCTGATGGAAAAGTAAGTACGGAGCTCGACAAGACAGTGCAGCCAGCTCCGAAACCCGCCTTATGGATGTTATGGCTACCAAAAACACCACTTTCCAGGAAAGAAATGACAGAGAAACCTCCTGCAAAGGTTCAAAAGGAGACTCCTGCAGGACTCCCAGGACTAGATTGAGATCCCAAACATCTAAGGGAGCTTTGTAGGGGGGAACTATATGGACAACCCCCTGAATAAAGGTCCTAACTTGAAAATTAGACGCGATCCTTCGCTGAAAAAGCACTGATAAGGCTGATATCTGGCGTCTAAGCGTACTTGGTGCTAGACCTGAATCTAGGCCTGCCTGGAGAAATGACAGAATGTTTGGAATTGAAAACCGAAGCGAGGAACAACCATGTTCCCTGCACCAAGCAAAAAAGACCTTCCAAGTCCCGTGGTAGATGCGAGCCGAGACAGGCTTTCGGGCGCTAGCCATCGTCGCGGCGACCCTTTTAGAGAATCCAGCCCTGGTCAGGATCCAAGATTCAACGGCCAAGCCGTCAAACACAGGACCGCTGAGTTCTGGTGGTAAACTGGGCCTTGAGAGAGAAGGTCCGCGCGCTCTGGCAGTCGCCAGGGTGCGTCGGCGAGCAATTGTACCAGCTCCGCGTACCATGGGCGACGTGGCCAATCTGGAGCGATTAATATCGCTGGGACTCCTTCTAACCTGATCTTTCTGATCACCCTTGGGAGCAGAGCTATTGGTGTTAACAAGTATGGAAGATGAAACTGATTCCATGGTAGAACCAGGGCATCTACTGCAATTGCCTGCGGATCCCGGTACCGGGAAACAAAGTTGGGCACTTTGGCATTTATCTTGGAAGCCATCAGGTCCACATCTGGGGTTCCCCAGCGTCGGCATATTTGCTGAAAAATCTCGGGATGTAGAGACCATTCCCCTGACGCTATGCCGTGACGGCTGAGAAAATCTGCTGCCCAGTTTTCCTCGCCCGGTATGTGGACTGCTGAAATCACAGAGTGATTTTCCTCTGCCCAGGTCAGAATCTGTTTTACCTCGTGCATGGCCGCCCTGCTGCAGGTACCTCCCTGATGGTTTATGTATGCCACCGCCGTGGCATTGTCCGATTGTATTCGGACTGGTCGGCCCGCCAGATGCTGGTGAAAATGCCTCAAAGCCAGCCGAACCGCTCGGATCTCTAAAATATTGATCGGGAGGGTCGATTCTTGCTGAGACCAAATTCCCTGAGCTGTGTGGTGACGAAACACTGCTCCCCATCCGAGAAGGCTGGCGTCCGTTGTGACTACCAACCAAAAATTTGGAGGAAACAAACGACCCTGTCGAAGAGTGGTGTCCCTCGTCCACCACGTAAGAGTCTGTCTGACCTGCAGGACAGACGACACCGCAGATTGAGGGAGTAAGGGCTCCCGTCCCATACTGCCAAGAGTGCATGTTGAAGGGGCGAAGATGAAACTGGGCAAACGGAATAGCCTCGATTGCCGCCACCATCCTTCCTAGGACCCTCATGCAAAACCGGATGGTGTGAGGAATTGGTTGGCGAAGTATCCGTACCTCTTGGCGGAGAACTAAGGCCTTGTCCTGAGGAAGAATTATCAACCCCTGAGCGGTGTCAAAATTCATCCCTAAAAAGGTGATCTTCCGAGATGGCACGGGAGATGACTTCTTCATATTCACCAGCCACCCCAAACGAGCAAGGGTGTCTAACGTAATGTTGACACTTTCCTCGCAGGTCTGAAAAGACGGACCCTTGATGAGGAGGTCGTCTAAGTAAGGCAGGATGACTATCCCCCTGGAGTGCAGAATGGACACAACAGCAGCCATGACCTTTGTGAACACCCTGGGGGCTGTGGCTAGCCCGAATGGCAGGGCTGCGAACTGAAAATGAAGTTTGTCGATGGCAAACCGAAGAAACCTTTGATGAGGGGGAAATATGGGAATGTGAAGATAGGCATCCTGGATGTCTATTGATGCTAGAAATTCCCCTCTTTCCATGGCTGCAATGACCGAACGGAGAGATTCCATTCGGAAATGCCGAATTTTGACAAACCGGTTCAATCGCTTTAGATCTAGAATGGGCCTTACGGTACCATCCTTCTTGGTACAATGAACAGGTTGGAATAAAATCCCTGACCTCTTTCGACCTCTGGTACAGGTACGACAACCCCGCTGTGCCGAAGAGACTCGACCGCCTTGAATAAGGCACGACCCCAAGACCCCTCCTTGGAAGGCGCGAGGGGAAAAAGCGATTTGGGGAAGGCTGGTAAATTCTATTTTGTACCCCGTGGAGACTAACTCCCTGACCCACTCGTCGTGAGTCACTGATAGCCAAGTGGGACGAAACCAGAGTAAGCGGCCGCCTATCCTGGAAAAATTGACCGGATTTTGCCTCCAGTCATTTGTCCGAATATCTTTGGGGTTTGGACCCTCTGGATCTTGGCTGATAAGATCTCCCTCTTCCCAGAGGATTGGTCCTGTAGGTGACCTGGCGATCTTTGGCCTGATTAAGCCGACCTGAGCCGCTGGAGGTGGCTGGCATGGCCCAGCCTGGGTTACGAAAGGCCCTAAAACGAGGCTGAGGTTGTCGACGAAAAGGTTGTTTAATCCTTTGCTGAGGAAGGAAATTGCTCTTCCCTCCCGTTGCATCAGATATGAGCTGATCCAGTCTCTCGCCAAATAACCGACCACTCTGATATGGTAAAGATGTAAGCGACTTCTTTGAGGTTGAATCTGCTCGCCAGGTTCTTAGCCATAAGGATCTTCTAATGGCAATTGCATTAGCAGCGGCTAATGCTGCGCAATTTGCCGCATCCATGGATGCATTAATTAAGAAGTCTCCAGCAAGAGCTATTTGATTAGAAATCTGGGTTACCTCAGACGGCACCTCTATGCCGTGAAGAGCCTTATTTAGAGACTCCGACCAGGATATTATGGCCTTGGCAACCCAAGTCGCTGCAAAAGAAGGAGAGAGAGCAGAACCCGATGCCTCAAATACCGAACGGGCCAAACTCTCAATTAGACGATCCGTTGGCTCCTTAATAGAGGAACCGCTGGGAATGGAGAGGAGCGTTTTAGATGCCAAACGCGAAACAGGAGGATCAACCGAAGGAGATTCTGTCCACTTCTTAAGGAGCTCAGGAGCAAAAGGATATCTAGTATTGAGAGCCTTTTGTCCAGCAAAGCGCTTGTCCGGTTTCTCCCGGTGGCGCTGCACTAATTCCTCAAACTCAGGATGAGCACCAAAAACTTTATGGGCTTGCCTGGCTCGTTTAAAGGTCACCTTGTGACCAGAGGTCAAGGTGGACTCATCGTCTATCCCCAGAGTTTGATTGATAGCTTCAATCAAACTGTCAATTGTTTCTTGACTATACTGTGCCTCTAGATTAAGTGATTCTTCCAAATCGGAATCCGAATATTGATCACTTGCCAAGGGAGAGGGAGAGCGGGAGACGGAACTAAAAGATGCCGAGGCTCCAGACGGCATGGGCGACACAGTGTGGGTTCGTTTCCCCTGTGTCTGCCTGGTGCGAGCGCGGCCCCTGCAGGCCTGAGGTTCCTGAGATGTAGCCAAGACAGGTGAACCACTGTCCCTGCTCCTATCGGGAGCTTGAAGGGACTCGACCGCTCTGGTCAATGACGCCACAGATTGAGCCAGGGAAAGGGCCCATTCAGGGGGCTTGACGCACTAGGCTCGGCTATAGGAGAGGGTTCCTGAGCCCGTTCAGAGTCACAGGCCTCGCAGACCCGAGAAGTCTGGGCATGCGGAAAAGGGGACCTACAAGCAATGCATGCGGTATAAAGTATCGTATGCGTCTTGGTTCTTTTGGACATTCTGAATCCGTCACAGTACACAATAAACTGGATGTGTCAGTCAGCGGAAGGGGCGCAAAAGTGCACAACAATCAGGCTGGAGGTAGTAGCACTCACCCCAGTCCTGTATCCCAGCGTCCTTTCGTGTACAACGGGCAGAAAAAACAGGACATCCGAGTTTCTCCCGGTGGAATTGCCTGCGGCTCCAATCTTTCAAAAAAGAGCGCTTCTCTGTCAAAGAGGAAGTGCTCATGTAGCCGAGCCTCAGGAGGGAGGGTCAAGAGGCGCGGCCTAGACGTCAGGGCTTCCGTCCCCCCAACTTCCGGCCGCGGCCTATCTCCGGCAAAAGCCGGGGATTAAATTTGAAGCCGCGGCCTAGCGGCCGCCGAAGCCCGGTCTAAATTTCCGGCGGAGCGGCCCCAAAGTCGGAGGGCGGGTCCGCCGGAAGGAGACGCCGCCGGGGGCGGAGCCCACCTCCGCGACCGCGACCCCTCTAGCTGACGCCGGCATAACATTCTGGCCAGCGGCCCAGTCCCCGGGAAAAGCCGGGGACTAGATTTGAAGCCGCGGCCTAGCGCCATCAGAAGCCGCGGCCTAAATTTTTCCGCCGGCGGCCACCCCAAAGTCGGAGGAGCGGCCCCGCCGGAAGGAGACGCCGCCGGGAGCGGTCCCCATACTCACGACCGCGGCCCCCTCCGCCACCATACTTCAGCCCGCGGCCTAGTCCAGGGTAAAGCCGGGGACTAAATCTTTACTCCGGAGCGCTGCTGTATCCTTAGCCGTTCTGGATTTGAAGGTGAGATTCTTCTTCCAACGTCTTCACATGCAGCGCATTAAAGGGGAACTCTCCGTGAAAAAGGACGGTGCAGGAACCCTAACTCCATCACCCCTTCAGGGGATGAGGAGAGGGACCGTCCGCCACCTTGCAGCACCGCAGTCTAGCATTGGTGGTGCAGTGGGGGCCGCACGGACTAACTCCCGCCTCTGTACAGCCTAGGGCTTCAATACCTTAGGGTGGTCAGGGCTGAGTCCGGCATTTATGTCCCACGTTGCGGGAGAGGATACGTTGGAGGCTTTACTCCACGTGCTCGCCCGTTGATGGTTTGGGGAGATCGGACCCTTTCAATAGGATCCGTCGCCCCTATCTCATCTTCGTGGGAAGAAAAAAAAAAAAAAATGGTCTGGAAAAAGAACCAGACGTGTGCCTCCATCAGACACTAAGCAATAACTGGATTTGCCTGTGGCCAGTGCTGAGGTGTATACGGCGGAGGAGGAGCTAACCTTTTTTTATGTTTACTTAGTGTCAGCCTCCTAGTGGCAGTAGCATACACCCACAGTCCTGTGTCCCCCAATGAGACGAAGGAGAAATAGCTGTGCTATGCATACAAGGTGAATGCCACACCCTAAAATTGGCCGTTTCACACCAAATTTTTCTTGTTGAACTGGACACAGGATGTAATAGTGACTGCAGAGCAGAATAAAACGTTTAGTTTTTTGTTGTTTTGGGTTTTTTTGCCTCTCTGTGGCAGATATATTAGCAATTAAAGTATTTGGCACCTAATGAGTTAAAAAAAAGTAAGTCCAAGTGGGTGTTATCAGAGTTTTTACTGGGGGCATGTACTTCTCCCTGTATGACGTTGACCAATCATAAGCAGTCAGCAGCACTCAAAGAAAAGAAGAACACCCCCCACCATATCTTAGAGCAGGTTTCTGTGTGTGAGATGTAATGATACAGACCTGGTCTCCTGGTATAACCTCCTGCATGAGTTAGTGTGGGGGAGAGAGCAGTGCAGCTGTGTTTAGTTGTGTCACATTACAAACTCTTCTATAGCTCTTCTCTCATAACACTGTCAGCTGTGCTGTACTGCCTCTCACCCAGTCTGCCTGTCTGAACATGTGTCAGTAATGACAACTATGTATGTTGTGCTCAACTTGTAAATCACTCTGCAATGAAATCAGAGTAGAGTCACATTACTGCTCAAACAGGAGGAACCCAAAATAGGCAGGTTGCTCCTTGTGAGATGTAATCACAGCCCTGTTATCAAGGCAGAGTGAATACAAGTTGCGGGACCACAGCAGACATAAGGTCTCTCCCACACGACCGTTAATTCTCTCATGCGAGAGAATCTGGCCGATTATGCCAATTACACTCGGATCAAACTGTCAGAGCACTGTGCACTGATCCTCTCGCATGAGAGAATTGCATCACAGGTGCTGAGGAGACAGAAAGTACTGTCATTTCTCCATCTCCTCTATTGCCGGCTTCTGCGGTAATTGCACTGCACTCGAATGACATCGGAATGCAGTTTGACGTTTTCACACGCACCCATAGACTTGTATGGGTGTCTGCGATCCGGTTCTTTGATTGATGCACTTCCAGCATGCTGCGATTGTTTTCTCCTTCCGATTTGGCATGAAAAAAATAATTGCTCATCTGCACTGACCCACCGAACAACATTGGACTGAGTGCTATCCAATAAAACATAAGATAGCATTTGGCCATGTTCAGGGCCGGCTCCAGGTTTTTATGGGCCCCGGGCGAAAGAGCCTCAGTGGGCCCCTTTAACACAGACCACGATTCATGATGCACAGATACAGCAGAGAAATATGGGTAAGTACAATGCCAAATACTTCACTTCTTCCATTACATGAGTGATATCTATTGTAAATTGTACAATAGCTCAAAAACCGCCAAATCCTCACAGCGCACAGAACAGACTGGACAGTACAGTCCTCCATACAATATTATGGGCACCACAGTCTCCCCCTCATCACCCATATAATACCCCATGCAGGATGTCACCCCCTATATAATGCTCCATACAGAATACTGGACCCAAAATAATGCTCCATACAGAATACTGGACCCAATATAATGCTCCATACAGGATACTGGTCCCCATATAATGCTCCATACAGGATACTGGTCCCCATATAATGCTCCATACAAAATATGGAGCTCTCCTCTGCGCTGTACTGCGTTCTGCACTGTTACGGCTCAGGAAAGGGCGCTGTGGAAAGACTCCCCCTGCCCATTATCATCAATGCCTGCCCATTATCATCATCTTCTCCCCATCATCATCAATGCCTCCCCATTATCAGCAATGCCTGCCCATCATCATCTTCTCCCCATCATCAATGCCTGCCCATTATCATCATCTTCTCCCCATCATCATCAATGCCTCCCCATTATCATCAATGCCTGCCCATTATCATCAATGCCTGCCCATTATCATCATCTTCTCCCCATCATCATCAATGCCTCCCCATCATCATCAATGCCTGCCCATTATCATCTTCTCCCCATCATCAATGCCTGCCCATTATCATCAATGCCGCCCATTATCATCATCTTCTCCCCATCATCATCAATGCCTCCCCATTATCAGCAATGCCTCCCCATTATCAGCAATGCCTGCCCATCATCACACAGACAGCACCACAGCACACAAGCACTCTCTCACATACATACACACACACATACACACACACACAAAGCACCGCACTACATACACACAGAGACACACACACACGTCTTACCTGTCCAGCGTCCGCGCTCTCTGCCACAGCCGGCCGCTGAATGATGACGTCATTCAGCGGCGCTGCTGTGAGAGGAAGCGCCGGCGCCCCCTGGAGCCCGGAGCTGCGGCAGCGGAGGCACGGGAGAGGTAAGTATTGTGCCAGCTGATGCCGTGGCCCTGAGCAAGCGGGGGGGGGGGAAGGGGCCCAGTGGCTGGCGCTGGACCGCTCTCTCCGCTAACGGCGCGGAGACCAGACGCGAGTGGCCCCGCCTGCTCAGGCCCCGCACTTGCCGGTGTGCGGGCTGACGCCGCCCTGCGTTATACCCAGTGTGAGCAAGCCCCAGTATGATACGACACACAGAATAAGTAAGCTGATAGAATGGTGACGCCTCCCTCCCACACTGACCTGGAGTATCACAGCTGCACATTACATCTCACAGACAGAAACTGTTCTAGCTGTGATGGACTTCTCGCCTACTAGTGTTGTGCCAGCTTACAATTGTATCACCCAGTGAAACTGTCTGATACCCACTTGAGTAAAAATAGTTAAAAGAAAAAAAAAAGTTTATTCCGCTTTGCAGCCACTATGACATTATGACATTGTGTATCCAGTTCAACAGGAAACACTTGGTGAAAAGACGGATTTTGGTAAGATTTTGGTAAGAACTTACCTGTAAAATCCTTTTCAGCGAAGGAAGGAAAGAGACACAGTCATTACTAGTGGGTAGGCGGAGCCCAGATAGGATTGACACCTCAGATTAAAAAGAGTGTTGACCGGCCCCTCCAGCTCGGGCTCCTCCTACTCAGCTCTTCAGTCGTACCCAAGCTTAAGGAAGAACAATATCACCAGCGAAGCAACATAACCCCTTCTGAAGGACTTCAGAGAAAAAACATAAGAGTACAGGTTATGCATGCATTTGGCAAAAAATCACACAGTTACAGGTACTACTCACTGAACCGGACTACTGCGATAAGCTGGCAATGCTGGAACAGAGCCGTAGCGCGTCGACCTCAGTCCAGATAATCGCTATCAGAGAAGGGTCACGCTGCATCTGTAAATACAACAACAACACACTTCTGCCATGGGAGGGAGCTGTGTCTCTCTTCCTTCCTTCGCTGAAAAGGATTTTACAGGTAACTTCTTACCAAAATCCGTATTTCAGCTGCAGATGGAAGGAAGAGAGCCACAGTCATTACTAGTGGGAAGTCCCAAAGCAGTCCAAAAATTAGGGTGGGAAAAAACCAAAATAGGCAGAAACCCAACAACCTAGATAAATGCGCCACAGGCGCCAAATACAAGTTAACTAAAAACTTTAAATTACCGCTGCCTGCAGGACCCTACGTCCTAAGGCCGCATCAGCGGAAGCACTGACGTCCACCTTATAAAACTTTGTAAATGTGTGGACGAAACGCCAGGTCGCCGCTCGGCAGAGCTGAGCTGCCGAAGCCCTTGATGAAAGGCCCACGATGAAGTCACAGCCCTCGTGGAGCGAGCTCGAATCTTAATCGGGCAAGGTTCGCCATTAAGACGGTAAGCCTCCAAAATGGCCGACCGAATCCAACGAGCTATAGAGTCCTTGGAAACTCGTTGATCACGCCTACGACCTGCTGTAATCACAAACAGAGAATCTGACTTTCGAAAACCTTGAGTAATAGACAAATAGAACTTCAAGGCCCGCACTAAATCCAATTTGTGCAAGTTCCGTTCCTTTGCATTCCCTGGGCCCGGGCAAAGCGAGGGCAACACAATATCCTGGTTAACATGAAATTGCGACACCACCTTAGGTAGAAAGTCGCCCCGTGTGCGAAGCACTACTCGATCCGGGTAAAACTCCAGGAAAGGAGGCGAGCAGGAAAAAGCTGCCAACTCAGAAACCCTTCTTAAAGAGGTTACCGCCACTAAGAAGGCAACCTTCCAAGAAATTAAAGAAAGGCTAGCAGAACCCATAGTGTAAGGTTCTTTGTCTCTGTTGACATGTTCCTTGAAACTCAGTTTTCCGTCGGCCATTTTGCTTTCTGTCTTTCTGCAGCTCTTGCCCTCAGTTAATATGGAGTTCCAGTTTTCATGTTCCCGCCCTGATTCTTCCCTCTTGCTTCTTAAGCAGCCTCAGCTGAACAATCAGTGCTCCTGAATCAAGCCTCAGTCAGTCTGTGACCTGACTCCTGGAAACCTTGGACTTGTACTCCAGCTATTCCCTACTGAGGAACCTTTGAACACTTTTGGACTCTGGAAACCTGCTGTTTGGTGAATCCATGTTTGCAGAGGAATTACGGTACAGAGAAGAGATCCTGAACCTGCTTTGGAGATTTATTGTAGTGTTTGAAATTACTCTGGCCTGCTGTGTCTCCTGACTCTGTTCCTGCAAACTGTGTGAACTTTTCAGCATGCTTGTATGAAGTAATACAAGTCATTTCATTTCAACCTATGTCTCCTGTGTTTTCCTCGCACCCAAGCACAAGACGCTATAGGAACTGTACACTATACATGACAAGATTCAGGAGCCAATGTTTAGTGTCTGCTGGGTCTGGGAAAGCCGTGTCTGCTGTGACTGTGGATATCAGATGTCCGTTTAAATACCTTATGTGATGACAGTGGTTGTGACTTCTCACAACCATTCCAGGTGAGCGCATTCCCTTAAAATTTTACTCTGCAGTGTTACCACAGGTAAACACTATTGTTTTTTTTGTTTTTTTTCCCTTTCCTCTTCTCCTTCCAGCACTTCTGCCTTAAAAGATCTGGAAGATGGAGGCCCGCATAAAGGAACTTTGCGGAGTGACTGATACAATCCTTTCAGATGTACAGTCTTTAAAAACCCGTTTTGCAAGCCTACAGGACCTCACTAATCATAATTTGCAAGTGTTTGGACAGACTACCCAGGAATTGCGAGCTAGGATTGAGGCTCTAGAGGAACGAGCCCAGGCTCCTGCCATAACCCCGAGTTCTGGGATCCCCAAATTACCTCCTTTTCGTTTTGGCGGTGAACGTGAGAAATTCAGGGGATTTATTAATCAATGCAATTCATTTTTCTCTGCACATGCTTCACAATTTCCCACTGAACGATCCAAAGTGCTTACTATAATCATGTTGCTTACCAATAAGGCTTTGATGTGGGCAAACCCTCTGATTGAGACTGAGGATGATTGTTTGAATCACCTTGATGCTTTTATTTCAGCCATGGGGCAGGTGTTTGATGACCCCAATCGAGGTGCAACAGCTGAAGCAGCCATGTTAACTTTGCGCCAAGGTAAGCGTTCAGTAGCCGAATATGCCCTGGATTTCAGGAGATGGGCTCTTGATACCACTTGGGACACTTCCGCTAAGAAATCTATTTTTCGGAAAGGGTTGTCTCCACTGATTAAGGATGAACTTGCTCGTGCCGACCCTCCCACTGCGTTAGGTGACTTTATTAACTATTGTATTCGTATTGATGCTCGTCTGACTGAACGCAGACAAGAGAGATGGTTCGAAAATAATCGCACTAACCTTTTACTACCTCCCTCCTCAGCTAAGGAACCTTTGAGTAGGATCACAAGGGAACCAGAACCTGAACCCATGCAGGTGGACTCTTTACAAAGACGGGTTAGTGATGCACGCAAAGAACATCGTATAAAGGAAAATCTATGTTTCTACTGTGGTAAGTCAGGGCACTTCATTATAAACTGCCCCAGCCGTTCTCGTAAGACTACTGCAGCAGTCATTCACTGTGAGTGTTGCGAGAGGAGCTCTGTCATGTCCGAGCCTCAGGCTCCAGAGAGATCTGCTGCAAGAGATCTTGATTTCTCTGACTTAAACTCTGTTAGTTCTGGGGACGATGACGGTATAAACGCTGCAATTTTTCAAGTTTCCTCAGCGATGTCCCAGCTGAGTTGTAAAAGAAACAATTCTCATTGCTTCCTTTCCATCAAACTCTGGGTTGACTCAGTCTGGGTGTCTAGCTCTGCTATGATCGACTCAGGAGCAAGTGGAAATTTTATGGATATCTCCTTTGCTCTGAAACAGGGGATACGTTCAGTGAAGAAGGCTACTCCAGTACAGATGGAGACTGTGGATGGCTCTCTACTGACTTCTGGACCAGTGGATCAAGAAACAGAGCCTTTGAGGGTCCTTATGGGTAAAGATCATCAGGAGAAAATGTCTTTTATGCTTATCTCTTCTCCCCACTTTCCCATTATTCTAGGGCTACCATGGCTGCAGGCGCAGAATCCTACGATTAACTGGGAGACCAAGGAATTACACTTTCCGGAGAAACAGATGAGTCAAGGAGTTTCAGCTTGCTCTGTTCCTAAAGGAACCATGTCAGTCCCTGAACTACCAGCTGTATACCAGGACTATGTGGATTTATGTGACAAGAAGAACGCTGATCAGCTTCCTCCTCACCGTCCATATGATTGTCCAATTGAATTATTGCCTGGAGCGAGATACCTTTTGGTAAGATCTACCCCCTAGCGGGGCCCGAGCTAAAAGCTTTGAAGGATTATATAGACGAAAATTTAGCCAAGGGCTTCATACGCCCCTCTTCATCTCCCGCAGGTGCACCCATCTTCTTTGTGAAGAAGAAAGATGGATCTCTGAGACCCTGCATAGACTATAGGGAACTCAATAAGGTTACTATTAGAAACCGTTATCCATTGCCTTTAATCCCTGAGTTGTTGGAGAGAGTGCGGCATGCCAAAATTTTCTCTAAACTGGATCTCCGTGGGGCCTATAACTTGGTCCGTATTAGACCTGGGGATGAATGGAAGACTGCTTTCAGGTCACGCTATGGACACTTTGAATATCTAGTTATGCCTTTTGGTCTGAGTACCGCCCCAGCCACTTTCCAACACTTCGTGAATGATATCTTCAGGGATCTCCTAGATACATTTGTGGTGATTTATCTGGATGATATTCTAATTTTTTCTGACTCCACAGAGGAACATCATGGACATGTGAGAATGGTCTTAGAACGCCTAAGACAAAACCATCTCTACATCAAACTTGAAAAGTGTGAATTCCATAGGACCGAAATTCAATTTCTGGGGTATGTACTATCTACGCAAGGGATTAGTATGGATGGAAGCAAGACCCAAGCCATCAAGGATTGGCCAATTCCTAGAAATGTGAAGGAGGTGCAGCGCTTCATCGGGTTTGCCAACTTCTATAGACGTTTCATTAAAAAATTTTCTGAGGTAGTGTCACCTATCACCCAACTTACCCGGAAACAGTCTAGGTTCTCCTGGACCCGCAAGCTCAGGAAGCATTTTCCTGTTTAAAGGATAAATTTACCACCGCACCTATCTTAGTACATCCCAACCCCGAGCTTGCCTTCATAATAGAGGTGGATGCTTCAGACTGTGCCGTTGGAGCTATACTCTCTCAGAGAACAGGTGAGAAGAATGTCTTGCATCCCTGTGCCTTCTTTTCCCAGCAGTTGTCTTCGGCTGAGAGGAACTACGATGTGGGCAATAGAGAATTGTTGGCCATTATTGCCGCCTTCAAGGAATGGAGACACCTTCTTCAGGGAGCTGCACAGCAAATAGTCGTCCTGACAGACCATCGTAACCTTGAATTTATCAGGTCGGCTAAGTGCCTGACTCCTCGCCAGGCTCGCTGGAATCTTTTCCTAAACCAATTTAATTTTGTCATTTCTTATAGACCAGGATCGCGCAATGGAAATGCTGATGCACTCTCTAGGATTCATTCAGCAGAGACACGTCCACTTACTCCTCCTAAGACTATTCTTCCTGACTCTAGATTCCTGGGAGTGATTCATAATCAAGACCTACTTAAGGACATCAAGGAAGCATACCATGCGGATTCTTTGTTGGCTCAACCCCCAAGGGACGTAAGTCTTGTCTTTAAGAATGGTGTGTGGATTCAGGGACAACGTCTGTATATACCTGAAACAGTCAGATTGAGAGTATTGCAACTCATCCACGATTCCAAGATAGCCGGGCATAGGGGAATTCTAAAGACACAAGAATTTCTTTCTCGTTTCTTTTGGCGGCCCACTTACAGGAAAGATGTTTTAAACTATGTCACTTCATGTGAAGTCTGTACAAGATGCAAAACACCTCGCTCCTCACCAACGGGTCTGTTGCAACCTCTTCCCACCCCGTCCCGCCCGTGGGGATCCATTTCTATGGACTTCATTGTGGAGTTACCAACCTCTCAAGGGAAGAACACCATTCTAGTGGTGGTTGACCGTCTAACAAAGGCAGCTCATTTTATCCCTTGTGTCGGCTTACCCACTGCAAAACAGACATCAGACTTGATGATTAAGAATGTGTTTCGCTTACATGGAGTACCGGATGAGGTCATTTCGGATCGAGGGGTGAAATTCACTTCAAGGTTTTGGCAAAATTTCTGTGCAGCATTGGACATTAAAGTAAACCTTTCTTCTGCTTTTCATCCTCAGACTAATGGACAGACAGAACGAACCAATCAGACCCTGGAGCAGTATCTCCGCTGCTTTATCTGCCACCTACAAGATGATTGGGTGGATCTACTTCCACTGGCTGAGTTCTCTTATAACAACTCTCAGAGCGCCTCCACTAAGCAGTCTCCTTTTTACTCCAATCTAGGTTATCATCCTAACATTCTTCCTCGATTTCCCATAGATACGCCCTTGCCGGCAGTGGCTGAAAGAATCAATTCTTTACAAAAGAATATGGATCTTCTAAAGGAAAATCTAGAATTGGCTCTGGAAAGGTACAAGAAAGCAGCAGATAAATTTCGTAAACCTGCACCAGCTTTCAAGGTAGGAGATTTGGTCTGGCTGTCAACCAGAAATCTTAAATTAAAGATTCCATCGTCTAAATTGGGACATAAGTACATTGGACCTTATAAGATCAGTAAGATTATAAGTGCTGTTGCTTGTCGTCTTCAACTGTCCAGAACTATGAGAATCCACCCTGTCTTTCATGTATCCCTACTAAAGGCTGCAACACCCAATACGTTTCCTGGACGTTCTTCTCCTTGCCCTGACCCAGTGCTGGTCGATGGTCAGGAAGATTTTATGGTGGAAAGGATTCTAGATTCCAGGTTGTACAGAAATCAGTTGCAATATTTGATTAAATGGCAGGGCTACTCAGTGGAGGACAACTCATGGGAACCAGTCAACAATGTAAATGCTCCTCGCCTGCTCCGCCAGTTTCATCAGAGGTACCCTGACAAGCCTGGTCTGAGGTCATCCGGAGGTTGTCCCTAAGGGGGGAGTAATGTAAGGTTCTTTGTCTTTGTTGACATGTTCCTTGAAACTCAGTTTTCCGTCGGCCATTTTGCTTTCTGTCTTTCTGCAGCTCTTGCCCTCAGTTAATATGGAGTTCCAGTTTTCATGTTCCCGCCCTGATTCTTCCCTCTTGCTTCTTAAGCAGCCTCAGCTGAACAATCAGTGCTCCTGAATCAAGCCTCAGTCAGTCTGTGACCTGACTCCTGGAAACCTTGGACTTGTACTCCAGCTATTCCCTACTGAGGAACCTTTGAACACTTTTGGACTCTGGAAACCTGCTGTTTGGTGAATCCATGTTTGCAGAGGAATTACGGTACAGAGAAAAGATCCTGAACCTGCTTTGGAGATTTATTGTAGTGCTTGAAATTACTCTGGCCTGCTGTGTCTCCTGACTCTGTTCCTGCAAACTGTGTGAACTTTTCAGCATGCTTGTATGAAGTAATACAAGTCATTTCATTTCAACCTATGTCTCCTGTGTTTTCCTCGCACCCAAGCACAAGACGCTATAGGAACTGTACACTATACATGACACATAGGCTCAAAAGGTATATGCTGAAGAGCCTCCAAGACAAGGTTGAGCCGCCAAGGAGACACAGGCGCCTTCCGCGGTGGAAACTGACGGGTTACTCCGCGAAAAAAGGAACGTACATCCCTACGCGAGGCGATAGCCTTCCGAAATAGCAAGGACAGGGCAGAAACCTGACCTTTCAGAGTGCTAACTGCCAAACCTTTTGTCCAGCCCGTACTGTAGCAAAGCCAACAAATTGGGAATGGAAAAAAATCCTCGGATTCCTTGAAGAACCCGAACACCACGAAAAGACCAAGTCTTGTGATAAATCTTAGTAGTAGCCGGACCTCTGGCAGCTCGCAGAGTGGCAATGACTTCGGCTGAAAAACCTCTACGGGTCAAGGTTTCGGTCTCAAGAGCCACGCCGTCAAACGCAGAGACTTCAAGTCCGGATGACGAACGGGCCCCTGGGTTAACAGGTCCGGGCGAGGAGGAAGTGGGAATGGCAGTGCCGCCAAAAACGACACCAGTGTCGAGAACCACGTCCTCCTTGGCCAATCAGGGGCTATCAACATAGCCGGAATTCTTCCAGTCTGATCCGACGCAGCACCAGAGGAAGTAAAGATATCGGCGGAAACACATAGATTAGCTCGAAATGGTCCCACGGAGCCACCAGAGCAACCACCGCCACAGCCTTCGGGTCCTTGTACCTGGACATGAAGGTCGGTAGTTTGGCATTTGAACCTGGATGCCATCAAATCCACTTGGGGAGTTCCCAACTGGAAGCACAGCAGTGCAAAAATTTTTGGATGAAGACTCCATTCTCCAGGATCCATCTTCTCGCGACTGAGGAAGTCCGCCGTGGTATTCTGGACTCCTGGAATGTGAATCGCAGAGATGGCTGGAACCTTGGTCTCGGCCCATAGCAGGATCCGAGACACCTCCATCATGAGGCTGGAGCTCCTTGTCCCGCCTTGGTGGTTGATATACGCAACGCCGTCGCGTTGTCTGTCTGCACTCGGACTGGTAGACCGCTTAAAGGGACCGTCCAGTGTTGTAGGCAAAGGAAAAATTGCCCTCAACTCCAGGATGTTGATCGGTAGAACAGACTCTTCCGATGACCATACTCCCTGGATCCAAAGATCGTCCCAGACACCCCCCCCAGCCCGTCAGGCTGGCATCGGTGGTTATGACCGACCACCTCGGAGGGAGGAAAGATTTCCCCAGGAATAACGCTCCTGGACGTAACCACCATCCTAGGGATTCTCGCACCCTGTGAGAGATGATGACGCTGCAATCCAGAGAAGCTTTTCGATCGATCCCAACGACTCAGAATGAGCCTTTGGAGGGCCCTGGAATGAAATTGGGCAAAAGAAAGTGCCTCCATGGACGCCCCCATCAAACCCAGAAGGCGCATACACTTCCGAAGGGACATTGCTGTCGCAGACTTCATAATCTGTACATGTCGGAATAGACATGCCCGCTTGTCTGGAAGGAAGGGACACCACCGTCCGTACCGTGTCGAAATGCATCCCCAAAAACAGGATTGACTGCGACGGATCCAGAGACGACTTCTCCCAATTGACCAGCCACCCGAAATCCTCCAGGAGCTGAAGGGATAGATTGCGAGCAGTCACCGCCTCCTCCTTTGAGGAGATCGTCCAGGGAGGGAAAAATCGTAACCCCCTGTCTTTGAAGAATTGCCATGAGGGGTGCCAGAATTTTTGTAAAAACTCTGGGCACCGAGGCCAAGCCGAATTGCAGAGCCACAAACTGGTAATGGTCCTGACCTATGGCAAAATGAAGGAAGCGCCGGTGAGCCCTTCCGACGGAAACATGCAAATAAGCGTCGCGAATGTCGATTGACCAAAAAGACGTTCTGCGACAGGGCTGCCACAACGGAGCGAAGCGACTCCATGCGGAATGGTCGGGTGTAGACATGTCGATTCAATCTTTGAGATCCAGAATAGGGCGAAATTTGTCCTTTTTGGGGACCACAAAGAGGTTGGAATAAAATTCCTCTTCCCCGGTCCTCTGCGGAAACGGTATCACCACACCCTTCTGCAGAAGGGAATCGACCTCTCGTAGTAGAGCGGCAAACAGTTCGGCTCTGACGGAATGGGAGATTGGCAAAAACTGTCCGGGAGTCGAGAAAGAAACTCTATGAAGTAGCCTGCCAACACAACCTGTGCCACCTAGGCGTCTGACACACGGGTCGGTTTGAATTGAAGTAAACGACCCTCCACTCGAGAGCGCTCGAGTGAGACCCAGACGTCAGTCCGCCTTAGCGGGTTTTTTGCCAGCTTCTGTCTTAATGGAAGTTCTGTTTCCAGGGTATGCGGAATTTCTGAGAATTCCCCCTTTTTTTTTTTTTTTAAAAAAAAAGAGAGAGACGACCCAAAACCCCCAGAGGGTTGACCGGATCATCCCCTGAACCGAAAGGACCGCCGACAACTACCGGCACTAGTCCTGCCAGACGCAGAAGTCACAGCTCTGCGCTGCGGTAAAGCTGTTTCTTTTGCCTCAGCAATCAGCTCTGTGAGGTCAGATTCAAATAGCTGACCACTTTGTAAGCTAAAGATAGCAAACCCTGCTTGGAAACCGCGTTCCACTGTCTAAGCCACAGTGCTCTTCTGACTGTGACTGCCGAGGATTGCGCCCTGGATAGCGGTGACGCAGTATCCTTCAACTTGAAAAGCCCATCCATCTCGATAGAGGGGATCCATCTTGCCACGCCGTCCGTAGACGGTCCAAAACGGCTCCGGGAAACTTTACAAGTACACATAGATCCTTAATACCGAATCCATGACCCGCGGCCTCGCAGATGGATATTGTTGCCATCTCCATTTTTCTGTCCAGCGGGTCCTGCAGACTCGCCTTCCTTTACCAGGAAGATTTGCTAAGCTGGGGTAAAGGGACATTCACTTCAGGAGATCCAATTAACAATCAACTCCGTAGAAAACGGATACAGTTTGTAAGGCTGTCGAGACCTATGCGACTCCTGAAACATCCGGGCCGACTTACCAGGACGTCTAGTTACCTCTCTCCGGTAACTGTAACGCCCTCATGGCTCCATTAGTACGGCCCATGAGAGAGGCAGAGTGTCCCTGCTGATCCTCCTTGTCCGAAACGGACATCTTCGCTACGCGAGAAGGAAGGCACCGATTTGAGTCGCTTCCTTGAGAGGATCTAGCTGACACTCCAATAACCTAGAAGGTCAGACAGGCCATCAATAGAAACTAGCGAGGGCCTCCATTTTGACACCACTGGAACCTCCGACCGTTGCGCATGACGCCGTCGAGGTCTGCGTGTCAGATACGCAAGACTGATCATGTAGTGGATCTTGTACAGTATATGGCAGGTTAAACCTGTCAGTAACTAGAACAGTGTGTTTCTTAAAGAAAAAAAAAAACAATCGCTGAAGGGTTAAAGCTCTTAAAGAGAGAGCTACCCCAGCATTGAGTTAACCGCCTAAGAAGGGGTTAAAGTAGCAGTCTCCCCACAACCTTGATAATGAAAAAGGTGTGCGAGCCCCAAGTGCCTCTTATAAGGCAGCAGCTGCAGGACAGCTATGCCACATTAATCAGAAAAAACGTTCCACAAGATCGCTAAAAAATTGCGCTGTTTTGTATATCGCAATGACCGCCAAAGTTGTTAAGGAGATCGCTAACCGCTTATGCGATGTTAATGAGATCGCCCAGATTGGCAGCTACTAGCGACATTAAAAAATGATCACACAAACGATCGCATTAGTATGCGTCGTTATCAGGATCGTTAGTGGGAACGTATAGTGGCAGTATTAAAATCGCAGACTCCCCACAACCTCTTTATTTTTATTGAAAAGAGTGTGCGAGCCCCTTATGCGATAACAGCCGCAGGACAGCGCTATCTGCCACTCATTAGTGCCCCAGAAGGCGCCCGCGCTGTGGGGGTGAAGGGGTTAAGCTTCTGCCCGCAGGCTAGAAGCGACTCACCCAGCTGGTCACTGTGTAACGTTGCCGGGAGGGGAGGAGAGAGAAAAGCCCGAGGAAGTTTCAGCCTGACTTCATTAATGGCCGCCGCGCTGTGCCTCCGTGTGCTCCATGAGAGAAGCCGGAAATGGAGACTGCAGTAAAGCGCGCGCTCAGAGCGGCGCGAAAATTCAAATAAAAAGGCGCGCATCCTCTCTCCTATGTCCTGCAGGCATTAACCTGCGGACAAAAAACACCAGTCACCGACATGTATTGTACAGCGGCTGCCGCAGCAGTCGCTTAAGCACTCACACATACATTAATAAAAATGTGGAGTACTCACCAGCCGAAGCGCCACAGGGACCCCCAGGGGTTTCTGGCGCTATGCCCATGCTTCCCCCCAGGGCGGGGAACGCAGTGACCCCTGTGCGCGGTTTGCGTCCCCGCCAGGGAAGCCATCCTCATCCCCCCGGGCCGGCAGGGTTCTGCTGGGACCACCATCAGGGTAATACAGATCCGCCAAGGGAGAGGTGGGGGTCCAGCAGCGCTGAGACCCCTGAGACCTCTAGACCACTTCTGGTGATCCAAGTCTCTTGTCCGATTAAAATAATAAAATCTTCTGAGGAGCTGCTTCCAGCAGCGACTATCCTCTGGGACCTCAAATTTTAGACTGAAGAGCTGAGTAGGAGGAGCCCGAGCTGGAGGGGCCGGTCAACACTCTTTTTAATCTGAGGTGTCAATCCTATCTGGGCTCCGCCTACCCACTAGTAATGACTGTGGCTCTCTTCCTTCCATCTGCAGCTGAAAGTCCTCTTTAATTCTAAGGAACACATACTAGATGGCAAATTATTGTATTAGACACGGGCATGCGACATTCAAGAGGATCTTTAACCAGTTCAAAAGTGATTTTTGCTATTATTTTATTCCTGCTTCTCCCAGTATTCAGATTTTGTATTTATTTTTTTCAATCTACCATACGGTACAAGTGATATGGGCTTTCCTATTACTAAGGGGGCACTGATCACAGGATCCTCTGGGGCGTGTCTTAAGGCTGCTCTACATTATAGCCCTGTGAGCCACGCCCCCTTGTAAAGACTATACAAATTAGCATTATATAAAACGGCCCATCTCTCTAGACTATTAAGGCCGGATTTTTAGAAAAAAAAAAACAAAACACACACACACCCCATAACACTCAGGAGGGAAGCGAGAATAAAATAATCATAAAAAAATTGTCACTTTTCACTCAATGACTGATATTTTTAAGAGGAAAGATGGAGAAGCTTACTTAACCACACTTTCTTCAATGTAAACAGCTCCTTTCTCATGGAAAGACGGATTTTGTTAAGAACTTACCTGTAAAATCCTTTTCAGCGAAGGAAGGAAGAGAGACACACTAGTCATTACTAGTGGGTAGGCGGAGCCCAGATAGGATTGACACCTCAGATTAAAAAGTGTTGACCGGCCCCTCCAGCTCGGGCTCCTCCTACTCCAGCTTCTCCAGTCGTACACAAGCTAAGGAAGAGCAAATATCACCAGCGGAGCAACATAACCCCTTCTGAAGGACTTCAGAGAAAAGACAAGAATACAGGTTATGCATGCAACAGAAAGAAACCACACAGTTCCAGGTACTACTCACTGGACCTGACCACTGCGATGAGCTGGCGATGCTGGAACAGAGCCTTAGCGCGCCGACCTCAGCCCAGATAATCACTATCAGAGAAGGGTCACGCCGCATCTGAAAACAACAACACACTTCTGCCATGGGAGGGAGCTGTGTCTCTCTTCCTTCCTTCGCTGAAAAGGATTTTACAGGTAAGTTCTTACCAAAATCCGTCTTTCAGCAGCAGATGGAAGGAAGAGAGACACACTAGTCATTACTAGTGGGACGTCCCAAAGCAGTCCAAAAACTAAGGGTGGGAAAAAAACCAAAAGAGGCAGAATCCCAACAACCTAGATAAATGCGCAACCGGCGCCAAATACAAGTTAACTAGAACTTTAAACTACGGCCGCCTGCAGGACCCTACGTCCTAAGGCCGCATCAGCGGAAGCACTGACGTCCACCTTATAAAACTTGTAAACGTGTGGATGGAACGCCAGGTCGCCACTCGGCAGAGCTGAGCTGCCGAGGCCCCTTGATGAAAGGCCCACGATGAAGCCACAGCCCTCGTGGAGTGAGCCCGAATCTTAATCGGGCAAGGTTCGCCTTTAAGTCGGTAAGCCTCCAAAATGGCCGACCGAATCCAATGAACTATAGAGTCCTTGGAAGCTCGTTGACCACGCCGACGACCTGCTGGAATCACAAACAGAGAGTCTGACTTCCGAAAACCTTGAGTAACAGACAAATAGAACTTCAAGGCCCGCACTAAATCCAATGTGTGCAAGGCCCGTTCCTTTGCATTCCTCGGGCCCGGGCAAAGCGAGGGCAACACAATATCCTGTTAACATGAAATTGCGACACCACCTTAGGTAGAAAGTTGCCCCGTGTGCGAAGCACTACTCGATCCGGGTAAAACTCCAGGAAGGGAGGCGAGCAGGAAAAAGCCGCCAACTCAGAAACCCTTCTCAAAGAAGTGACCGTCACTAGGAAGGCAACCTTCCAAGAAAGTAAAGAAAGGTTAGCAGAGTTCATAGGCTCAAAAGGCCCATGCTGAAGCGCCTCCAAGACAAGGTTGAGCCGCCAAGGAGACCCAGGCGCCTTCCGCGGCGGAAACTGACGGGTTACTCTGCGAAAAAAGGAACGTACGTCCCTACGCGAAGCGATTCCGAAAGGCAAAGACAGGGCAGAAACCTGACCCTTCAGAGTGCTAACTGCCAAACCCTTGTCCAGCCCGTTGCAAAAGGCCAACAAACTGGGAATGGAAAGAATCCTCGGGTTCCTTGAAGAAACCGAACACCACAAAAAGAAGGCTTCCCAAGACTTGTGCTAGTATTAGCCGGACCTCTGGCAGCCCGCAAAGTGGCAATGACTTTGGATGAAAAACCTTAACGGTCAATATTTCGGTCTCAAGAGCCACGCCGTCAAACGCAGAGACTTCAGGTCCGGATGACGAACGGGCCCTTGGGTTAACAGCTCCGGGCGAAGAGAAAGTGGAAAAAAGGAGGCACTGTCAGAAGCGACACCAGTGTCGAGAACCACGTCCTCCTTGGCCAATCTGGGGCTATCAACATAGCCGAGATTCTCTCCAGTCTGATCCGACGCAACCCCAGAGGAAGTAAGGGTATCGGCGGGAACACATAGATTAGCTCGAATTGGTCCAACGGAGCCACCAGAGCATCCACCGTCACAGCCTTCGGGTCCTTGTACCTGGACATGAAAGTCGGTAACTTGGCATTGAACCTGGATGCCATCAAATCCACTTGGGGAGTTCCCCAACGGGAGCACAGCAGTGCAAAAATCTCCGGATGAAGACTCCCTTCTCCGGGATCCATCTTCTCACGACTGAGAAAGTCTGCCGTGATATTCTGAACTCCTGGAATGTGGATCGCAGAGATGGCTAGCACTCTGGTCTCGGCCCATACCAGGATCCGAGATACCTCCACCATGAGCCTGGAACTCCTTGTCCCGCCTAGATGTTCGATATACGCGACCGCCGTCGCATTGGCTGTCTGCACTCGGACTGGCAGACCGCTTAAAGGGACCGTCCAGTGTTGGAGGCAAAGAAAAATTGCCCTCAATTCCAGGATGTTGATCGGCAGGACAGAGTCCTCCGACGACAATACTCCCTGAATCCAGAGATCGTCCAGACACCTCCCCAGCCCGTCAGGCTGGCATCGGTGGTTATGACTGACCACCTCGGAGAGAGGAAGGACTTCCCCAGGGATAACGCTTCCGGACGTAACCACCATCCTAGAGACTCTCGTACCCTGTGGGAGATGATGACACTGCAATCCAGCGAAGCCTGCGATCGCCAACGGCTCAGACTGAGCCTTTGGAGCTCCATGGACCACCATCAAACCCAGAAGGCGCATACACCTTTTTTAAGGGACATCGCTGTCGAAGACTTCATAACTTGTACATGTCGAAGGAGACATGCTTGCTTGTCTGGAGGCAGAGACACCACTGCTCGTACCGTGTCGAAATGCAACTCCAAAAACAGGATTGACTGCGACGGTTCCAGAGACGACTTCTCCCAACTGACCAGCCACCCGAAGTCCTCCAGGAGCTGAAGGGATAGATTGCGAGCAGTCACTGCCTCCTCCTTTGAGGACGCCACAATCAAAAGGTCGTCCAGGTAGGAAAGAATCTAAACTCCCTGTCTTCGAAGAATTGCCATGAGAGGCGCCAGAATTTTTGTAAAAATTCTGGGCGCTGAGGCCAACTCGAATGGCAGAGCCATAAACTGGTAATGGTCCTCCGATTGGAAAGTGCAAATAAGCGTCGCGAATGTCGATTGACACCAAAAAAGCGTTCTGCGACAGGACCGCCAAAACGGAGCGAAGCGACTTCATGCGGAATTTCCTGGCGTGGACATGCCGATTCAATCTTTTGATCCAGAATGGGCCGAAATTTGCCCTCTTTTTTGGGGACCACAAACAGGTTAGAATAAAACCCTCTTCCCCGGCCCTCCGGCGGAACCGGCACCACCACACCTTTCTGCAGAAAGGAATCTACCTCCCGCAGTAGAGTGGCAACAAAACTCGGGCTCTGACGGAACGCGAGATTGACAAAAAAACTGTCTGGGGGTCGAGGAAGAAACTCTATGAAGTAGCCTGCCAACACAACCTGTGTCACCCAGGCGTCCGACACGCGGGAAGCCCAAGTCGGTTTGAATTGGAGTAAACGACCCCCACTCGAGAGCGCTCGAGTGAGACCCAGGCGTCAGTCCGCCTCAGCGGGCTTTTTGCTAGCTTCCCGCTTGTCTTAATGGAAGTTCTGTTTCCAGGGAATGCAGAATTTCTGAGAATTCTTTTTTTTTTTTTAAAAAAAGAGGGACAACCTGATGACCGAATCATCCCCTGGACCGAAAGGACCGCCGACAACTACCGGCACTAGTCCTGCCAGACGCAGAAGTCACAGCTCTGCGCTGCGGTAAAGCTGTTTCTTTTGCCTTGCCTTGGCAATCAGCTCCGTGAGGTCAGATCCAAAGGCTGACCACCTTGTAAGCTAAAGATAGCATACCCTGCTTGGAAACCGCATCCCCAGTCCACTGTCTAAGCCACAGTGCTCTTCTGACTGTGACTGCCGAGGATTGCGCCCTGGATAGCAGTGACGCAGTATCCTCCAACAACTTGAAAAGCCCATCTACCTCGATAGAGGGGATCCATCTTGCCACGCCGTCCGTAGACGGTCCAACCGCTCAGGGAAGCTTTACAAGCACACATGGATCCTTAGTACTGAATCCATGACCCGCGTCCTCGCAGATGAATATTGCTGCCATCTCCGTTTCTCTGTCAGCGGGTCCTGCAGACTCGCCTTCCTTTTAACAGGAAGATTTGCTAAGCTGGGATAAAGGGACATCCACTTCAGGAAAAAGGATCCAATTATCAATCAACTCCGTAGAACACGGATACAGTGCCTGAAAACGTTGTAAAGCTGATCGCGACCTATGCGACTCCTGAAACATCCGGGCCGACTTACCAGGACGTCCAGTTACCTCCTCCGGTAACTGTAACGCCCTCATGGCTCCAATAAAAGCCTCTGTACGGCCCAAAAGAGAGACAGAGTGTCCCTGCCGATCCTCCTTGTCCGAATCGGACATCTTCGTTGTCCCGCCTCGCGGGAAGGAAGGCACCGGCTTGTGTCGCTTCCTTGAGAGGATCTAGCTGACACCCAAAAACCTAGAAGGTCAGACAGGCCATCAATAGAAACTAGCGAGGAGCCTCCATTTTGACACCACTGGAACCTCCGACCGCTGCGCATGACGCCGTCGAGGTCTGCGTGTCAGATACGCGAGACTGATCCTGTAGCGGATCTGGGAGACGGTCCGCATCTGACATGTCCTTGCACAGTATATGGCAGGTTAAACCTGTCAGTAACTAGAACAGTGTGTTTCTTAAAGAAAAAACGAACGCTGAAGGGTTAAAGCTCTTAAAGAGAGCTACCCCAGCTGTCCCCCATTAAGAGTTAACCGCCTAAGAAGGGGTTAAAGTAGCAGACTCCCCACAACCTTGATAATGAAAAGGGTGTGCGAGCCCCAAAGTGCCTCTTATAAGGCAGCAGCTGCAGGGCAGCTATGCCACACTAAACAAGAACGTTCAACGAGATCGCTAAAAAATTGCGTGTTTTGTACATCGCAATGACCGCCAAATTCGTAAAGGAGATCGCTAACCGCTTATGCGTCGTTAACGAGATCGCCCAGATTGGCAGCTACTAGCGACATTAAAACGATCACACAAACGATCGCATTAGTATGCGTCGTTATCGGGATCGTTAGCGGGAACGTATAGTGGCATTAATGTCGCAGACTCCCCACAACCTCTTTAATGAAAAGGGTGTGCGAGCCCCCTTATGGGATAACAGCTGCAGGACAGCGCAGTCTGCCACTCATTTGTGCCTCAGAAAGGCGCCCGCGCTGTGGGGGTGAGGGGGTTAAGCTTCTGCCCAGACGGGTAGAAGCGACTCACCCAGCTGGTCACGGTGTAGCGTCTTGCCGGGAGGGGAGGAGTGAAAGGCCCGAGGAAGCTTTCAGCCTGCTTCAGCAATGGCCGCCGCGCTGTGCCTCCGATGTGCTCCATGAGAGAAGCCGGAAAAGGAGACAGCAGTAAAGCGCGCGCTCAGAGCGGCGCGAAAATTCAAATAAAAAGGCGCGCAACTCCTCTCCTCCTATGTCCTGCAGGCATCTACCTGCGGACAAAAAACACCAGTCACCGACATGTATACATGTAACAGCGGCTGCCGCAGCAGTCGCTGAAGCACTCAAAACATTAACATGTTGAGTACTCACCCAGCTGAGCGCCACAGGGACCCCCAGGGATTTGTGGCGCTATGCCCATTGCTTCCCCCCAGGGCGGGGAACGCAGTGACCCCTGCAGCGCGGTTTGCGTCCCCGCCAGGGAAGCCATCCTCATCCCCCCGGGCCGGCAGGGTTCTGCAGGGACCACCATACAGGGTAATACAGATACGCCAAGGGAGAGGTGGGGGTCCAGCAGCGCTGAGACCCCTGAGACCTCTAGACCCTGAGTCCAAGTCTCTGTCCGATAAAAATAAGAAAATCTTCTGAGGAGCTGCTTCAGCAGCGACCATCCTCTGAGACCTCAAATTTTAGACTGGAGAAGCTGGAGTAGGAGGAGCCCGAGCTGGAGGGGCCGGTCAACACTCTTTTTAATCTGAGGTGTCAATCCTATCTGGGCTCCGCCTACCCACTAGTAATGACTAGTGTGGCTCTCTTCCTTCCATCTGCTGCTGAAATACACAATTTAACCTTTCATGAGCGTCTTACCTTTCCTTTGGATCATTGCTTCTATTAACTTGTCCTCCTCTTCCTCTCTATAGAAAAATCACACCAACATCAATTTAATTGAATGACACTGTGTCCCCTTGTTTTCAAAATATTTCCTATTAGGCCGGTTTCCCACTTGCGTCTGACCGACCTGCGTCGGTCAGCGCACGGCCGCGGCAAAGCTCCGCCCCCGACCACGCCTCCTCCCGGCTGCTCCGCCTATGGGCACATGATGCTGCATGCGACCTGCGTACCCTATCTTTAGCATTGGGTACGCAGGCCGTGCGCAGCTATGCGTTTGCCGCCTCTTGCGTCCTTTTGACGGTGGGCCGATCTGTGCCCAATGCACCAGGTTGCATTTTGGTGCAGTCGGCGCACCGTCAAAAGGACGCAAGCGGCGGCAAACGCATAGCTGCGCACGGCCTGCATACCCAATGCTAAAGATAGGGTACGCAGGTCGCATGCAGCGTCATGCGCCCAAAGGCGGAGCGGCCGTAAGGAGGCGTGGCCAGGGGCAGAGCTTAGTGGCGGCCGTGAGCAGACCGACGCAGGTCGGTCAGACGCTGGTGTGAAATTAGCCTTAGAAAGCTGTATTTTACATATACACAGTGGCATGTAAACGCTTGGGCACCAGTGGTCAAAATTACTGCTATTGTGAACAGGTAAGCAAGGTGAAGATGAAATGATTTCTAAAGTGTCTAAAGTTAAAGACAACACATTTTAGGCAAAATTTTTTTTTATATATATACCTTTTCCGGTCCTCATCTAGGCACTTGACGATAGCATTTCTCTGCTCAATGAGGGTCACCAGTTCCTGCATGAGGACCCGTTCCCTTTCCTTATCTTCATCCAACCAGTCTTCTCTGTAGAGAGTAATCGGGTCATGTTTAGGCGATAATAAAGCAATTTTATAACAGCATGCGATTCTACTACTACTGTATAAACAAGCTATGTATTTATAGGAATAATAAAACTAATTACAGAAATTCACAAACCACATATTAACTTTACACATGCTCAAGAATATTTATTTTCCTTGTTAAAGACGACCTTTTTTAATTTAGTTATCTGCCAGGCATTGTAAAATTATGATTTTTTTTTAATATACTTTACCTTATTTTACTTCCTTCTCATAAAAAAATGCAGCAGTGCTCTTATACATAACAGGAGCGCCAGCCAGTCGAAGGTATTAATAGCAATTTGGGGGTCCAATGCTGCTCCAGCCGGAAGCCTCAAGTGAGGAATAATGTTGAACAAGATACTAAAAAAAAACGGTCAGCAGGGCGCAGAGGACAAGAGTCTTCTTATTGGATAAATGTCCTCATTTATTAAAACAGTAAAATAATTCCACAACGCGTTTCAACGGAGTAAACCGTTTTTTACAATTCTGACCACTGTCCCTTTATGAGGTTATAACTCTGGAACGCTTCAATGGATCTTGGAGATTCTGAGACTGTTTTCTCGTGACATACTGTACTTCACGTTAGTGGTAAAATTTCTTCGATATAACTTGCATTTATTTATGAAAAAAAACGTAAATATGGCAAAAATTTTGCAATTTTCAAACTTTAAATTTTTATGCCCTTAAATCAGAGAGATATGTGACACAAATTACTTAATAAATAACGTTTCCCACATGTCTACTTTACATCAGCACAATTTTGAAACCAAAATTTTATTTTGTTAGGAAGTTAAGGGTTAAAAGTTGACCAGCGATTTCTCATTTTTACAACAAAATTTACAAAACCATTTTTTTAGGGACCACCTCCGATTTGAAGTCACTTTGAGGGGTCTATATGGCAGAAAATAAAAGTGACACCATTCTAAAAACTGCACCCCTCAAGGTACTCAAAACTACATTCAAGAAGATTATTAACCCTTCAGGTGCTTCACAGGAATTTTTGGAATGTGGAAGAAAAAAAATTAACATTTAACTTTTTAGTCACAAAAATGATTTTTACAAACAATTTCTTTATTTTCACAAGGGTAAAAGGAGAAAATTGACAGAAAAAGTTGTTGTGCAATTTTCTCTGAGTGCGCCGATACCCCATATGTGGGGGAAACCACTGTTTGGGCGCACGGCAGAGCTCGGAAGGGAAGGAGCGCTGTTTGACTTTTTCAAACCAAAATTGGATGGAATTGAGATCGGACGCCATGTCGCATATGGAGAGCCCCTGATACGCCTCAACAGTGGAAACCCCCCACAAGTGACACCATTTTGGAAACTAGACCCACTAAGGAACTTATCTAGATCTGTTGTGAGCACTTTGAACCTCCAAGTACTTCACACAAGTAGAGCCGTGAAAAAAAAATAATTTTTTC
Organism: Oophaga sylvatica; assembly: GCA_033576555.1. NCBI lineage: Eukaryota > Metazoa > Chordata > Amphibia > Anura > Dendrobatidae > Oophaga > Oophaga sylvatica. Next base: position 15,851,505 of record JARQOD010000009.1, read on the forward strand.
CACAAACATGATCTTTTAGTCCCCAATCTTTTATTTTCCCAAGGGTAAAAGGAGAAATTGGACACCAAAAGTTGCTGTCCAATTTGTCCTGAGTACACCGATACCCCATATGTGTGGGGGAACCACTGTTTGGGGCACGGCAGAGCTAGGAAGGGAAGGAGCACCATTTGACATTTTCAAACAAAATTGTCTGGAATTCAGATCGGACGCCATGTCGCGTTTGGAGAGACCCTGATGTGCCTAAACAGTGGAAATCCCCCAGTTCTAACTCCAACCCTAACCCCAACACACCCCTAACCCTAATCCCAACCCTAACCCTATAACACACCCCTAACCCTAATCCCAACCCTAACCCTAATCCCAACCCTTACCCTAATCCCAACCCTTACCCTAACCCCAACCATAATTTTTAACCCTAACTTTAGCCCCAACCCTAAACCCTAATGGGAAAATGGAAATAAATAAAAAAAATATATATTTTATTATTTTTCCTTAACTAAGGAGTTGATAAAGGGGGGTTTGATTTACTATTTATAGCGTGTTTTTATGATTGGCAGCTGTCACACGCTAAAAGACGCTTTTTATTGCAAAAAATAGTTTTCGCATCACCACATTTTGTGAGCTATAATTTTTCCATATTTTGGCCCACAAAGTTATGTGAGGTCTTGTTTTTTGCGGGACGAGTTGACGTTTTTATTGGTACCATTTTCGGGGATATGACATTTTTTTGATCGCTTTTCATTCCGATTTTTGGGAGGCAGAATGAACAAAAACCAGCAATTCATGAATTTCTTTGGGGGGGGCGTTTATACCGTTCAGGGTGTGGTAAAATTGAGAAGGCAGTTTTATTCTTCGGGTCAGTACGATTACAGCGATACCTCATTTATATCTTTTTAATGTTTTGGCGCTTTTATGCAATAAAAACTATTTTAGAAAAAATTATTATTTTTGCATCGCTTCTGACAGCTATAACTTTTTTATTTTTTCGCTGATGGCGCTGTATAACGGCTTATTTTTTGCGTGACAAGATGACGTTTTCAGCGGCACCACGTTTATTTATATCCGTCTTTTTGATCACGTGTTATTCCACTTTTTGCTCGGCTGTATGATGATAAAGCATGGTTTTTTGCCTTTTTTTTTATGGTGTTCACTAAAGGGGTTAACTAATGGGACAGTTTTATAGGGCGGGTCATTACGGACGCGGCAATACCAAATATGTGTACTTTCATTGTTTAGATTTTTTTTTATTAAAATATTTATTTATTGCTGGAATAAATATTGATTTTTTTATTTTTTTAAATATTTTTACAATTATTTAAAAAAAAAATTGTTATTTAATTCTTAGCTTTATACATTGTCCCACTATGGGACACAGATTTTGTGCAGGCTGATCGCTTCTATAGCATGCAGATCTGCATGCTATAGAAGCTGTCAGTGCTGCAGCTCCTATAGCACTGACCTGAGAGACTTCCTGGTCATCACTGCGCATGACAGGAAGTCCCTCAGGCCTGGAGACTCGGATGTCATCGTGATGACATTGGGTCTCCATGGCAGCGATCGGGACCTTGTGGCAAGCCACGGGGTCTCCGATCCAAAAGCAGAGGGGCTATAAGCCCTCCTTTAAGCCGCTGGAACACTGCGATCATGTTTAATTGCAGTGTGCCAGGGGTAAAAGTGCCGGGAGTGGTCCGTGACAGCTCCTGGTACTTAGAGCAGGGTGTCAACTGTGAGAATCATCTGACACCCGGCCGCGCTCCCCCCGTGAGCGCGGCCGATCTACTATGACGTACTATCCCGTCCTTAGGAATTAAGTCCCAGGAAACATGGACGGGACATTGCGTCAGATGACAGAAAGGGGTTAAATATCAGAATAAAAGCAGTTTATTCGGATTTAAAACTGAGGAAAAATAAACTGGCGAGTTCAGCAAAGCATTCTTACCTGGTTTATTGAGAAGGCAACGAAGCTCATATTCAACATCAGCTTGACGCTGCTCAAGACTCTGCTGCTTCATACTGGGTAAGATAAAATAAAAACAGAAAACAAAAACTTTTAAGAGCATTTCCAAGGCTTACTTCTCAGTTATAGGGCAATTTAAATTTAATTGTCCTGTCGCTTCGCAATTTATTTCCATTTTTGACGAGTAGAGCAAGAGCCTACCAAACCAGATCCCTGATGGACAGGGATATCGGCAGACAGGAAAAAGCTAGCATCCATACCAATCCAAGTTATCCCAAAAACACAAACACATTTACATTTCAAAACGACATTTTCAATGATTAGTCATATTTTTCACAGGATAACCCTTTTTGATGGACACAGGTTAATTTATGAATTTCAGGAAAGCCCTTTGCGTCACAGAACTTTGGAAAATATTGGAAATATTCTGCTTTTTCCATGTTCCGTAAAGTAATCCCGGTGATGGTGGGAGTTCCAAAATACACTACCATTTCATTAAACCGCTTTAAATACATAGGAATGAGGATTTTGATGCTGTCCTATATAATAGCTCACCCCACTATACTCACGTGTACACCAGCTCAGATTCTCGGCGTACCAGTGTATGCTTCTCTTGGATAAGTTTGAACCAGTCTACCAACAAACTGTCCTCCTCCGACTCTGGGAAGCGAGAAAAAAAAATGACAAACTGTGACCCATTTCATATCTTTTTCATACTCCGTTTGCACACGTCGCCCCTGCTCACCATTCTCCAGCCTACGAAGCCTTTGCTCAAGCTCTACTCCCCGATGCTCGAGTGCATCTAGCCGGATCTCAATGGAGTCCATCTCCAGATGAATTTCATCTTCAGGGATGTAGTCATCTGCCTGAACCTGCAGGCCGAGAGAGGGTCGGTACAGATACGTTGCTCCCTATAGCTCTATATAGCGACAATACACTATTCTTCGCCTCACCTTGCGTTTGATAAGGGGGAAGCCATGTCCTGGTGCGGGTGGACGAGCGGGTTTTGGACCTTTCTTACTTTTTCGGTTCGTGGGAGAGGTGATTGGAGAAGACTTTCTATTGAAAGGGTTTTCTTTGCATGAAGCCTTGGGAGGAAAAAAAAAAAGTCGGCAATGAAAAAATGACACTTAAAAAATCTTACCAGGAGCTTGGTGTGCATAAATGAGGTGTACTTCATTTTATAGAGGTGTGTAACAATGATAATATGTCTCCACCAAAGGTCTATCGGTCACAATATTATTTATAACAAAGGTTCTCCAACTGTTACTGTAGTGGAAGCAGATGTTAAATCTATATATAACACACACATATCTATCTAGATCTCATATACACACACTTGTTAAAAGGTATGTCCACCTTTACAACTAAATTGTATAGTTCCAATGATTCCAAAATAAAAGCTTCAAGGGAACAGATCACGTCAGATAACACTGTTAACCTGCAAATACAGAGGTAATCTGCAGGATAGTAGCATTATGAAGGTGTCTGTATGCTGTATGGAGAGTGCGGATTCCGGGAGAAAATTAATTTTATTCTTCCTGGGGAGCCGCCGGCTTTCAGTCATGCAGGTGTGGCTGGGGCATCTACAGTCACTGCTCACCGCACTGTGACACTGAGCGGTGACTGTAAGCACACCGCAACATGTGGCTCTACTGTACATCAGTGCAGAGATGGATGTCAGTCAAAGCATTGGAGCATGCTTACAGCCGCCGCTCATGCCTGTTGGACTAAAAGCCGGTGGATTCCTGGAGGAATAAAGTTCATATTCTCCTGTGAGCCGCATTATCAGCTGGGCACCTTCATAACGCTGCAGATTAGTAGAGATATACAAAAGTGACAGATTCCCTCTAAGTAACATATATTTAGTGTCTCCAGCAGCTGTGCAGGTCCGTGTGTCTCCATGATATCAGAGTACAAATACATCTTGTATAGTCTGATTCTACAGTCCTTCTCCCATCTCTCTTATACATCTTTTGGAAGAAGAAATAACAAATATACATCCCTAGAAGTGATGCTACATATCAATTATTAGTGCCTTCGTCACGACGCCGAAACGCGCGTAGTGGGAGTGGCACCATCGCAAGGTTCAATTTCTTTTCAGCACATTATATACATTAACCCATTCAACACTACTCCAGCCCTATGCTCTGCACTGGCATTATGCACTTCAGCTTGAGTTAGGGACATGCTTATATTACTTTCTGGATGCAACTTGTGTTGATATTATATAGATCCTATATCTACTTTTGATTGTGCTGTATAAAAACTATTCTACCTGCCAATCAGAGGTGCCACTTAGTTTTTGGCTCATCACTGTATATACTAATGGCTTACAAGTCTGTATACTGTATTTTTAATCTGTAATAAAGTATTGTTTTTTTATCCCGTTCTATTCACGCCTCTCTATGTGTTTCCCATCTTTTGGAGAAATAGTAGTAGCTCTGTTCACATTGTCAGCTGTGTACATTTCCACTACAAGCCAGGAAAACTACCAGCATACAAGTTAAATGGATGCACAGGCCCCTATTCACCAGACGAGGGCCAAAAGGACATTGTTTTGGCCTGTGTCTGGTGGGGTTCCTGTTATATGAAAGAGTGAAACAGCCTCTGCCTTTCTATAAGAAGGCATCCAGTAAAAAACACGGATTTTGGTAAAGACTTACCTGTAAAATCCTTTTCAGCGAAGGAAGGAAGAGAGACACAGTAATTCATTACTGATGGGTAGGCGGAGCCCCAGATCAGGATGTTACCTCAGATCAAAAGAGTGATGACTGGCTGGCCCCTCCAGCTCGGGCTCCTCCTACTCAGCTCCAGTCGTATCAAAGCTTTTAGGAAAAGAGCCAAGATCACCAGCGGAGCAACATAACCCCTTCTGAAGGAACTTCAGAGAAAAAACACAAGGATACAGGTTATGCATGCAAAGAAAGCCAAAAACCACAGAGTTCCAGGTACTACTCACGGAACCTGACTACTGCGATGAGCTGGCGATGCTGGAACAGAGCCTTAGCGCGCTGACCTCAGCCCAGATAATCGCTATCAGATAAGGGTCGCGCTGCATCTGAAAACATCAACACACTTCTGCCGTGGGAGGGTGCTGTGTCTCTCTTCCTTCCTTCGCTGAAAAGGATTTTACAGGTAAGTCTTTACCAAAATCCGTGTTTCAGCTGCAGATGAAGGAAGAGAGCCACAGTAATTCATTACTGATGGGACGTCCCAAAGCAGTTCAAAAATAAGGGTGGGAAAAACCAACAAAAGGCAGAAACCCAACAACCTTAACAACAAAGCGCAACCAGCGCTAAAAACAAGTTCATCCAGAACTTTAAACTACAGCTGCCTGCAGGACCCTACGTCCGAGGGCTGCATCAGCGGAAGCACTGACGTCCACTTTATAAAATCTTGTAAACGTGTGGACAGAGCGCCAAGTCGCAGCTCGGCAAAGCTGCACTGCCGAAGCACCTTGATGAAAAGCCCACGATGAAGCCACAGCTCTCGTGGAATGGGCTCGAATCTTAATCGGGCAAGATTCACCCCGAAGACGGTAAGCTTCCAAAATAGCTGACCGGATCCAACGAGCTATAGAACCCTTGGAAGCTCGTTGACCACGCCGACGACCTGCCGGAACCACAAACAGGGAGTCCGTCTTACGAAAACCTTGAGTAATAGATAGATAAAACTTCAAGGCCCGCACTAAATCCAATGTGTGTAAATCTCGCTCTTTCGTATTCTTCGGATCCGGACAGAGTGAGGGCAACACAATATCCTGGTTAACATGAAATTGTGACACCACTTTAGGCAAAAAATCACCCCGAGTGCGAAGCACTACACGATCCGGAAAAAACTCCAGAAAAGGAGGCGAGCAAGAAAGAGCTGCCAATTCAGAAACTCTCCTCAAGGAAGTGACTGCAACAAGGAAAGCCACCTTCCAAGAAAGTAAAGAAAGGCTAGCAGAAACCATAGGTTCAAAAGGTTTATGCTGAAGAGCCTCCAAAACAAGGTTGAGCCGCCAAGGAGACACAGGTGCCTTCCGCGGCGGAAACTTACGAGAGATACCTCGGAAAAAAGAGATCACGTCTCTATTCGAAGCAATGGTTCTCCGGAATAATAAGGACAGAGCAGAAATCTGACCTTTCAGAGTGCTAACTGCCAAACCCTTGTCTAGCCCATGTTGCAGAAAAGCCAACAGGTTGGGAATGGAAAACTTTCTCGGGTTCCGAGAAGACCCCAAACACCACGAAAAGAAGGTTTCCCAAATTTTGTGGTAAATCCTAGAAGTAGCCGGACATCTTGCAGCACGAAGGGTAGCAATGACCTCGGCTGAAAAACCTCTACGGGTCAAGATCTCGGTCTCAAGAGCCACGCCGTCAAACGCAGGGACATCAAGTCCGGATGACAAATGGGCCCCTGAGTCAACAAGTCCTGTTGAAGAGGGAGTGGAAACGGAGGTGCCGCCAACAGCGACATTATTGTCGAGAACCACACCCTTCTTGGCCAGTCTGGAGCTATCAGAATAGCTGGAATTCTCTCTAGTCTGATCCGACGCAGCACTAGAGGAAGTAAGGATATCGGCGGGAATACATAGATCAGCTTGAACTGATCCCACTGAGCCACTAGAGCATCCACCGCCACCGCCTTCGGGTCCTTGTACCTGGACATGAATGTCGGTAACTTGGCATTGGACCTGGAAGCCATCAAATCCACTTGGGGGGTTCCCCAGCGAGAGCACAGTAGTGCAAAGACTTCCGGGTGGAGGCTCCATTCCCCGGGATCCATCCTTCTGCGACTGAGAAAGTCCGCTGTAATATTCTGGACCCCTGGAATGTGAATCGCCGAAATGGCTGGTACATTGGCCTCTGCCCAAATCAGAATTCGGGACACCTCTACCATGAGTCTGGAACTCCTTGTCCCACCTTGGTGATTGATATACGCGACAGCCGTCGCATTGTCTGTCTGCACACGGACTGGCAGACGCTCAAAGGGACCGTCCAATGTTGGAGGCAAAGAAAAATCGCCCTCAATTCCAGGATGTTGATCGGAAGCACAGACTCTTCGGTGACCATACCCCCTGAATCCAGAGATTGGTCCAAACACCCCCCCAGCCCGTCAGGCTGGCATCGGTGGTTATGACTGACCACTTCAGAGGGAGGAAAGACTTCCCCAGGGAGAATGCCCCTGGACGTAACCACCATTCTAGAGAATCCCGCACCGCGCGAGAAATGGTGACACTGCAATCCAGCGATTGCGACTGGTTCCATCGACTCAAGATGAACCTTTGAAGAGTCCTGGAGTGGAACTGGGCAAAAGGAATTGCCTCCATGGACGCCACCATCAGTCCCAGAAGACGCATACACTTCCGTAGGGACATTACCGTTGAGGCTGTCATAATCTGTACATGTCGAGGAAGACATGACTGTTTGTCTGGTGGTAAGGAAACTACCGACCGAAACGTGTCGAGATGCATTCCCAAAAAGAGAATTGTCCTTGATGGTTCCAGGGACGACTTCTCCCAATTGACCAGCCAACCGAAGTCTTTCAGAAACTGAAGAGACAAATCCCAAAGCCGTCAATGCTCCTCCTCCGAGGAAGACACGATCAAAAGATCGTCCAGATAAGGGAGAATCGTAATCCCTGTCTTCGAAGGAGTGCCATGAGGGGCGCCAGAACTTTTGTAAAGACCCTTGGCGCTGAGGGCTAAGCCGAACGGCAGAGCCACGAACTGGTAATGATTCTGACCTATGGCAAATCGAAGAAAGGCTGATGAGCCTTTCCGATGGGAATATGCAAATAGGCGTCGCGAATGTCGATTGCCCACCAGAAATCGTTCTGTGACAGAGCTGCCACAACGGAACGAAGCGACTCCATGCGAAATTTCCGGGTATGGACATGCCGGTTTAATCGCTTGAGATCCAGAATCGGAGCGAAATTTGTTTCTCCTTTTTGGGAACTATAAAAAAGGTTGGAATAAAAACCTTTTCCTCGGTCCTTGACGGAAACCGGTATCACTACACCCTTTTGTAGTAGCGATTCGACCTCTCGCTGTAGAGCGACAACAAGCTCGGGTTCCGACGGAACGCGAGATTGACAAAAAACATTTGGGGGTTGAGAAGCAAACTCTATGAAATAGCCTGCCGACACTATCCGCGTTACCCAGGAATCTGGAAGCGAGCCATCCAAGTCTCCTTGAAAAGAAGCAGGCGACCCCCCACTCGAGAATCCTCGAGTGGACCCCTGGCGTCAATCCGACTTTGCGGGTTTCTTGTCAAGTTCCCGCTTGTTCTGGCGGAAACTCTGCTTCCAGGGAGTACGAGTTTTCTGAGAGGATTTCTTTCCTGAGAAAGAAGGACGACCCGATCCCCACGAGGAGTGACTAGATCGTCCTCGGCCCCGAAAGGACCGCCGCCACCACTATAAACACCAGGCTTACTGGACACGAGGCCATGGCCCTTCGCTGTGGTAATGTGATTCCTTTGCCTTAGCCTTGGAAATCAGCTCTGTGAGGTCGGATCCAAAAAGATGGCCACCCTTGTAAGGTAAGGCCAACAACCCTTTTTTGGAAACTGCGTCCCGGCCCACTGTCTGAGCCATAAAGCTCTTCTGACTGTGACCGCTGAAGCTTGCGCTTTGGCCAGCAGAGATGCCGTATCCAGACCGGCATCAAAGATATAACAGGCTGCCGTTTCTAACCATTTTACAAAATTTCCCGTATCTCAGATAACGGAGATTCATTTTGCAACTCCGTCTTCAGACGTGCCAACCAGCTTAGAGAAGCTCTAGCAAACACACATGGATCCTAGCACTGCTCGAAATCCATGACCCGCAGCCTCATAGCTTGCTTTTGCCGCCAATTCTGCCTTTCTATCCAAAGGCTCCTGTAAGCTCCCCTTTTCCCCTTTAAAAGGGATAGTGAGGATTACTAAGCTGAGATAAGGACACATCCACTTCAGGAGCAGAAGTCCAATTAGCCTTTAACTCCGTAGAGCAAGGATAAAGTGTATCAAAGAAATGCGTTCCATGAAAACGCTTATCTGGACATAGACGTTCCTCCTCTATTACACCATTAAGCTCATCCAGAGCTGGCAATGTTGTGCGCGAAAGCACGGGATCCTGGAACATGCGTGCTGCTTTACCAGGGCGACTAGTTACCTCCTCCGGTAACTGTAATATCTCTCTCATGG
>JARQOD010000009.1:15860736-15913842 GCA_033576555.1 Oophaga sylvatica
GGGTGAAGGCTTATTTTTTTGCATGCCGAGCTGACGTTTTTATTGATACAATTTTGTTGCACATACGATCTTTTGATGGCTCGTTATTGCATTTTTATTGCAATGCAGCAACAACCCAAAAAATGTAATTCTGGGGATTTGAGTTTTTTTCTCGCTACGCCGCTTACCTATCAGGTTAATTCTTTTCATACATTGATAGATCGGGAGATTCTGAACGCGATAGAAAATATGTGTATGTTTGATTTTTTTTATTGTTTTATTTTGAATGGGGTGAAAGGGGGTGATTTGAACTTTTTTTTTCATGGTTATATAGTCTCCATGGGAGACCAGAAGCTGCAGTTGTCTGATCGGCTCTGCTACATACAAGCATTAATCAGGTCACCTGTTTGTAGCAGAAATGCTCACTTGCTATGAGCGCTGACCACCAGGCGGCGCTCATTGCAATCTGGCAATGACAACCATAGAGGTCTGCTGGAGAATGCCAACCCATCGCTGACCCACGATCACATGACAGGGTCACCGATGGGCGGGATTTCCGACGCGCTTACCGGAAGAATGAGTTAAATGCCGCTGTCGGAAAGGGGTTAAAAAAAAAAAAAATGGAAAAAAAAAGTTTTATTCTTCTATTGATTTGAATAGTGGGTGGATGTGCAGTACCATGCCATGGCCACTATGCTGTAGATGGAGCTGTACTATAACTGGTCAGTCCCAGCCATCGCTGACAACAAAAACAGCCGATCGGCAGAGGTGCAGGGTGTCACACCCCCACCGATCGCACATTGATGACCGATCCCAAAGATAGGCCCTCATTATTAAACTAGTGGACAACCCTTTAATTCCGCCTGTAAGGTCGGGACCGCCGCCATTTTGTATAGGGCCTATACCAGCCCCATTTTGTCGGTTCACAGAGCCACAGACTGCTAACTACACAGGGCCTGTTAGCATATCCAGTACGACCGGTTTTGATGTCCACTATGAATCAAAAGGGCTTTAATATGCTAATTGGTTTAGGCCAGTGTCTGAATGGGATGGTCATTGGTATGTTGAATGGCTCGGACTCAGGCCAGTGTTTCCTGCTCCATATGAATTGCAGGCCAGTTAATATGCGTGCTTCAAAGCAAAGGGGAGGGGCCTAGCAGGTTTAAGAGCTGTAGCCATGAACAGGCTGCTCTCGATCCATTTTCTCACAGCAGCAAGAAGCACAAGGGACAGACTGCCAAGAGAGCAGCGGCACACGTTTTGGGGGGCTGTCCAGCAACTAAGACTTTCACTGGGGATCGCAGAGCTCCCTGCCTCCCCATGACCATACAGCCCGGTAATATTGATCTATAGCTTATACCTTTAAGCCTTGTACATTATCGTTGTATTTTTTCTCCGACTGCAAATCCATTGTAATTACGTTGTATAGCTTTACTGTATATTTCTGTAATTATCTAGTGCGCCCTTAAGGCAATTAAACCATAAAATTAATCTTGGGCTGATGCTTTTACTCTGATCACGAATCTTAGAATACCCAGTGGGTAACAGGACACCTTCCCCGGCGGCCATTTGCTCTAGGTGCAGTTCCCTTACTGACCTGAGAGACAAAGGGGGCGCCGGAGAGCTGTACCTGCGGAGTTACGTCCCATTGGTGACGTGGGAGGAAAGGGGTCGTCCTTCACATTTGGTAGCGGCGGTGGGATCAGAAGCTGTGATACCCGGGCTACCGTGTGGCGGTCGGCTTAGTTCTTCACAATTGGTGGCAGCGGTGGGATCAGAAGCTGTGATACCCAGGCTACCGTGTGGCGGTCGGCTTAGTTCCTCACACCGCCCAATAATCAACAGCTTGTAGTACCTTTAGCAGCAATAACTTGAAGAAATCACTTTCTGTATGATTTTATCAGACGCTCACATAGCTCTGGAGGGATTTTGGCCCACTCTTCTTCACATTGTTGGTTCAGTTCATGGGCATTCGTTTATGTACAGCTCTTTCAATGTCCCTGTGACAAGATTTCCATTGAGTTGAGGTCTGGATTTTGACTGCCTATTGCAACACATCAATTTTTTTTTTTATCTTCCAGCTATTCTGGTGTAGATTTGCTGACATACTTGAACGACCTAGTTCTGGCCAAGCTTTCGCTGCTGGATAGATGGCCTCACATGTGACTCACATACTTTGGTATACAGATGAGTTCATGGTCACCCCTCCCCACCATGCTTGACAGTTTCTTGTGATGTGTTTGGCAATAAAGCCCTGCACCACTTTGGCAAACATCTCCACTTAGGTATCGTGGTTCCAAAGGACATTGCTACAGAAGTCTTGTAGGTTTTCAGATGGATCTTTACAAAATATATCTGTGTTGCCATGTTCTTATTAGAAATAAGAGACCTTTTCTGGTAACCCTTTTAAACAAGCCATGGGGCCATGCATGCAGGAACGGGATGGGGTCAATCATACCAGAATAAGGATGGGACAAATCATACCAGGACTGGGATGGGAGCCAATCACCCAGGTTAAGGATGGGGCCCTGCATACCAGGATAGGGATAGGGCCATGCATACTTGAAAGAGATGGGGACCCTGCATACCAGTATAAAGATGAGGGCAATCATTCCTGCCAGGATAAGGATGAAGGGGACCATTACTACTCGGATAGGTATGAGGGGCCATGCATACCAGGCTAGGGATGAGGAGGGCCATGCATACCAGGATAGGGATGAGGAGGGCCATGCATACCAGGATAGGGATGAGGAGAGCCATGCATACCAGGATAGGGATGAGGAGGCATGCATACCAGGATGAGGGACATGCATATCAGGATAATGATGAGGGGCCATGTGTATCAGGATGGGGATGAGGGGACCATATTTACCAGGATAGGTGATATTAAGTACAGAATTGACCACATTCTTTTGCTTCAGTTTTTTTTCCCTAATTTCCTCCTCTAAAACCTAGGTGCATCTTATGGTCCGATGCGTCTTATAGTCCGAAAATATGGCAGTTGCATAGGTCTGCCATGAATTATTGTGAAAGCACCACTATGGCGTTTTTTTTTTTAAATTGCACCGCTGGAGAGGTGCTTTAAATGTAATTCCCCCGTCTCATACTCACCTGCCGCCGCTTCATCTTTTTCCAGCGTCACTCCCATACATCGAGCAAAAAGTGACCAGCCAGCAGCTCCAGTGTCTCATGGAGCGTGTCGGACGTCACTTTTCAATACATCTCTGAGAGCCTAATTTCTGGCTCTCAGACTTGTATTGAGCTCTTGTAACGTAACTTTTGACTTCAGCCCAATCAGAAGTTACAGGCAGAAGATAGCGCTGCGTGACGAAGAGGCATCGGTAAAAGGTGAAGTCGCAGGAAGGCGAGTATAAGAATGGAGCAGGGGGTGCACATTTAAAGCACAACTCTGTTGCTGAAAAAAAACAACTACATACTGTGCAGGGAAAATATCCTAATTCTCATGTGAACAGAGCCCAGGTTACTAAGATGTTGTTGAACTTTTTTGGGAAGGGATGGGTGTGAGGAATAAGCCGACCGCCACACGGTAGCCTGGGTATCACAGCCTCTGATCCCACCTCCGCTACCAAATGTGAGGGACGATCCCCTTTCCTCCCACGTCACCAATGGGACGTAACTCCACAGGTACAGCTCTCCGGCGCTCCCTTTGTCTCTCAGGTCAGTAAGGGAACTGCACCTAGAGCAAATGGCCGCCGGGGAGGGTGTCCTGTTACCCAATGGGTATTCTAAGATTCGTGATCAGAGTAAAAGCATCAGCCCAAGATTAATTTTATGGTTTAATTTGCCTTAAGGGCGCACTAGATAATTACAGAAATATACAGTAAAGCTATACAACGTAATTACAATGGATTTGCAGTCAGAGTAAAAACATACAACAATAATGTACAAGGCTTAAAGGTATTAGCTATAGATCAATATTACCGGGTTGTAGTATGGTCATGGGAAGGCAGGGGCTTTGCCATTCCCAGGTAACAGTCTTCAGTTACTGGATAGTCCCCAAAGCATATGTTGCTGCACCCTTGGCAAGACAAATCCGTTTTCTTGTGGTCCTTTCCTAGACCATCTTCTTGGCTTCTGTGTGTGAAATGGAATGAGCACCCTGTACATGGCTACAATTCTTAAACCTGCTAGGCCCTTCCCTTTTGCTTTGAAGCACGCATATTAACTGGCCTGCAATTCATATGGAGCAGGAAACAATGGCTTGAGCTTGAGCTATTTACCATACGACTGACCATCTTATTCAGACACTGGCCTAAACTAATTAGCATGCTAAAGCCCCTTTGATTCCTAGTGGACATCAAAACCGGTCGTACTGGATATGCTAATAGGCACTGTGTAGTTAAAAGTTTGTGGCTCTGTGAACAGACAAGATGGAGGCTGGTATACAAAATGGCGACGTCCCTTACCTTACACCTCCCTGCTTTTGAGGGCGCTAGGGGGTATCACATTCCTGTGTTCCCCGTGCGCCCTACCGCACCCTCTCTTTGGCTAGGGTGGCAGATCCAGAAGGATTTCTGACTCTCTGTCCTCTGAAAGGTTGCACACTGGTTGGGCATAAGCCTCACGCTCATGATGGGCCTTCATCATGTTCACATGGAAGGCCTTCCTCCTTCCACGGGCGTGGTCCAGGGTGACCAGGTAGGTGACGGCGTTAAGCTGCTCGTGCACGAGGTATGGACCCTCCCAGGCCGCCTGAAGCTTGTTTTGGGGTACGGGGACCAGTACCCACACCTTTTGACCCACCTGGTAGGTCCGCTCACAAGCATTCTGGTCGTACCATCGCTTCTGGTCAGCCTGAGCTTGGGCCATATTGTCATGCACCAGCCGCGTCAAGGCCATCATTCGGTCCCGGAAGCGCACGACATACTCAATGACCGACACTCCAGGGGTGGCTAAATCCCCTTCCCATGCTTCCTTCACCAGAGCAAGGGGCCCCCGTACACGTCGCCCGTACAGGAGCTCAAAGAGGGAGAACCCCGTTGAGGCCTGTGGGACTTCACGGTAGGCAAACAGCAGGTGTGGGAGATACCGCTCCCAGTCTCTCCCGTGGGAGTCGACCAACATCTTCAGCATCTGCTTTAAGGTGCCATTAAACCGCTCACACAAGCCATTGGTCTGTGGGTGATACGGGCTGGCCATCAGATGTTGCACCTGTACCTGCTTACAGAGAGACTCCATCAGCTGCGACATGAACTGGGTCCCTCGGTCGGTGAGCATTTCCTTGGGAAACCCCACCCTGGAGAAAATCTCCAGCAAGGCAGTGGCCACTTTGTCGGCCCGAATGGACGACAAAGCTACCGCCTCCGGGTACTGGGTGGCATAGTCCACTACCGTTAGTATGAAGCATTTCCCGGAGCGGCTGGGAGTGGACAGAGGTCCAATGAGATCCACAGCCACCCTCGAGAAAGGCTCTTCGATGATGCGCAGAGTTACCAGTGGGGCTTTGGGGCGCGGCCCCGCCTTCCCCACCCTCTGACAGGTGTCACACGAACGGCAGTAGGCTATCACCTCGATCCTCATTCCAGGCCAGTAGAAATGCTGAGCTAGCCTGGCCCTGGTTTTAGTGATCCCTAAGTGTCCGGCCATTGGAATCTCGTGTGCGATCCGCAACAATTCCGCCCTGAACGGATGGGGCACCACTAACTGTCGGTCCCTGGGCCACGCCTCCGGTGAACCCTGCTGGACCGTTACCCGGTACAGCCGTCCCTGGTCCCAAACCACTCGCTCGCGGTCGGACTCCAGGGGAGGCTGTGCCGCCTGTTCCTTGAGAGTCTTCAGGCTAGGGTCAGCTTCCAACGCTGCCTGAAATCCCTGACTTGATGTGGCAAGAATCGATGAAACTGCCATGTCCTCTGTCAGTTCCCCGGGATCTGTCTCCTGGCTACTGTCTGACTCGGCAGCCACTTGGTCAGAGAGGGGGAAACCGTCGGACCTCCGCGAGGCTCCTTGGGCTTCAGCGCTCCCACTCCTGGTAACAGCGGCCACGACCGCTGAGACCACAGGTAGCGCCTGCTTTCCCTCATCCTCTGACCAAGTCGCCGGGTCAGGCAGACTTCCCTGACTTCCTGACATCCCGGATGTGGGGAACTCCTGACCTGGGGTCCTACCTGGTGGCTCCTCTCCCGGGACACCCCCTCCCCCCATGGCCCGTTCCTCTTCCTGCAGGGGCCCTAGACTCAGCAGGCTGGGTTCACTTAGGGGCCCTACACTGCTCATAGCAGCCCCTCCCTCCACCTCTGAGCTCTCCCCTACAGCCTCCTCACCTGTCCTCACTGTGAGCCCTGTGTGTGTAGTGTCAGTGCATGGCTTACCATCAGGTTTCACTCCCTCCTCCACTGTTGGAGGCACATTCAATACATTAACATTAGCATTCACAGTAGAGTCATGACATTCTTGGGGAGCCGAACTTGGGGGTTCAGTGGCCACATACTGGGACACTAGCCGCCCCAAATCGGTCCCAAGCAACACATTTGCAGGAATATTCGGCGTTACTCCCACCTCCCGCATCCCCCTCCCGGCGCCCCAGTCCAAATACACCTTGGCAACGGGCAGCGCCGGTTCAACGCCTCCAATTCCGGAGACGGAAAGGGTTTTCCCAGGTACCAAGTCTTGAGGGGACACCACCTCAGGGCGTACCAGGGTTCGTTCAGCGCCTGTGTCCCGCAGTCCCATGACCGCTGAGCGGCCGATGGTGACTGGTTGGTAATTGTCTAGGGACCTCCCACCACCCCCTCCCACACACAAAACAGTGGACGGTTTCTGGGACAGGAATGGGGCCTTCTGGCGCTGGGGACATGCAGCCTTAAAGTGTCCTGGCTGATTGCAATTATGACAACGTCTGGGTTCTGTTCCTGGGCTGGAGAGGGCAGCAGGGGGGTACACCCCTTGCACTCTGGGGGCTGGATATGGGGCTGGGGCAGGATTGGGCTTACCCCCTCTCCAGGTGCTGCTGGCAGGCTTCTTTGGCTCCGGCGCCCTGTTGTTGGCATACTCGTCTGCCAGGGCGGCTGTAGCAGAAGCCCCCTTTGGTTTCCGGTCACGGAGAAACTGCTGGAGGTCCTCTGGGCAGTTCCACAAGAATTGCTCCATGACAAACAGTTCCTGGACCTCCTGGCGGGTAGTGAGCTCTAGACCCGAGGTCCAGTGCTCCGCAGCTCTCAGCAGGGCCCGCATGTGGTCGGTCCAGATGTCCTTTGAACCCCGCTGCAGGCTCCTGAACTTCCTGCGGTACGACTCCGGGGTGAGGTTGTAGTGCTGGATCAGGGCCCGCTTGATGCTGTTGTAGTCCTGCTCCTCCCCGGCAGGTAAGTCCCCCAAAACTTCCAGGGACTTACCCCTCAAACGGGGGGTCAAGTACCTTGCCCACTGATCCAGGGCCAGATGATGTTGGAGGCATGCCCTCTCAAAAGCAAGCAGAAAGGAATCCAGGTCTCCTTCCTTTTCAAGTAAGGGAAAGTCCTCCGCCCGGACCTTGGAAGCCCTTGTCTCCGGTGGGCCTGGTGCGTCCAGCGGGGGCCCGTGCTGAGCCATCTCCAGTCGGTGCCGGCGCTCCGCTGCTCTCTCTGCCGCTGCATGCTCCCGCTCCGCTGCTCTCTCTGCCGCTGCTTGCTCACGCTCCGCAGCTTCACGGCGTTCTGTATGCTCCCGCTCCGCAGCTGCTTGCTCACGCTCTGCTGCTTTCTCTGCCGCCACCAGGAGTCTGTCATAGGCGGCGTCATTACCAGCCTCGAGCTGTGCCATAGCCGCTTGGAAAATGGCCTCCGATCTGGACAGGCTGGGACGGGCAGGGGGTGGACAGTCCACTGTGAGACTGAGCACGGGGGTCGGGCTCCTTGGGGAGCCATGACTGAGCTCCCCCTCATCGGTATCGAACCCCTCATAGACCATAGCATTGGCCTCCCCCTTTGCCCTACTCCTGGTGCCTTCCGCCATCTTGGGAACCTTTGGTTACTGACACAGCTGCAACCCTGACCTTGCACACAACTTATTATATTTACACTCTGACCGTCTAGTGCTGGGCTGACCTTAAGACC
Organism: Oophaga sylvatica; assembly: GCA_033576555.1. Taxonomy (NCBI): domain Eukaryota; kingdom Metazoa; phylum Chordata; class Amphibia; order Anura; family Dendrobatidae; genus Oophaga; species Oophaga sylvatica. The sequence continues at coordinate 15,868,770 of JARQOD010000009.1, forward strand.
CCAGCAGTGAAAGTACCGCTGGTAGTCTCTAGTGACTGGGAGTAGGGGTCCCACGCACACTATTACTCTGATCCCACCTCTGACACCAATTTGTGAGGAACTAAGCCGACCGCCACACGGTAGCCTGGGTATCACAGCTTCTGATACCACCACCGCTACCAAATGTGACGGACGATCCCTTTCCTCCCACGTCACCAATGGGACGTAACTCCACAGGTACAGCTCTCCGGCGCCCCCTTTGTCTCTCAGGTCAGTAAGGGAACTGCACCTAGAGCAAATGGCCGCCGGGGAGGGTGTCCTGTTACCCAATGGGTATTCTAAGATTCGTGATCAGAGTAAAAGCATCAGCCCAAGATTAATTTTATGGTTTAATTTGCCTTAAGGGCGCACTAGATAATTACAGAAATATACAGTAAAGCTATACAACGTAATTACAATGGATTTGCAGTCAGAGTAAAAACATACAACAATAATGTACAAGGCTTAAAGGTATTAGCTATAGATCAATATTACCGGGTTGTAGTATGGTCATGGGAAGGCAGGGGCTTTGCCATTCCCAGGTAACAGTCTTCAGTTACTGGATAGTCCCCAAAGCATATGTTGCTGCACCCTTGGCAAGACAAATCCGTTTTCTTGTGGTCCTTTCCTAGACCATCTTCTTGGCTTCTGTGTGTGAAAATGGATTGCCCACAGCCTGTTCATGGCTACAATTCTTAAACCTGCTGGGCCCTTCCCTTTTGCTTTGAAGCACGCATATTAACTGGCCTGCAATTCATATGGAGCAGGAAATAATGCTTGAGCTTGAGCTATTTACCATACGACTGACCATCTTATTCAGACACTGGCCTAAACTAATTAGCATGCTAAAGCCCCTTTGATTCCTAGTCGACATCAAAACCGGTCGTACTGGATATGCTAATAGGCACTGTGTAGTTAAAAGTTTGTGGCTCTGTGAACAGACAAGATGGAGGCTGGTATACAAAATGGCGACGTCCCTTTCCTTACAATGGGTATAAAATTATGCGTTTCTAATGGAACGCTATCATATTCCACAACACTTTACATACATTATCATTGCTGTCCCCAATAGGGCTCACAATCTAGATTCCCTATACCTATGTCTTTGGAGTGTGGAAGGAAACCAGAGAACTCGGAGGAAACCCACGCAAACACGGGGAGAACATGCAAACTCCTTGCAGATGTTGTCCTTGGTAGGATTTGAACCCAGGACCCCAACGCTGCAAGGCTGCAGTTCTAGCCACTGAGCCACCGTGCTTCCCATCTCAGTAACAGGAACGTCTGTCTTCACTGAATACAGATTTGACCTCAAAACTGAGAATTTTGATTGATCGATTCTGGCAGAGAAAGAAGCGGATTTCCCTGACATGACATATATTACAAAGTTGTTTATTTTCTAGTGTACTATGGCAAAGAATGGAAAAAAAAAAATAAGAGAGTCAATCAGGGAGCAAAGCAAAAAAGAAGGAAACAACAAGAACAGAACTGTGCCATTCATAGTGCCCATGTGCCTGGATAATACACACCATTCATAGCCAACCAACCTCCACGTCCAGCCCACAACTCACCAGTCGATTGTTCTCGAAGACTTTCTCTTTTGATAGAGAATCAAAGTCTCTGCGGAAGAAATGAGAGAAGAAATGAGTTCTACAGAACTGTCAGCAGGAGGATGAAACTGAGCTGTCGCCAGGTCACAGCATGTGGGCGCAATCTCCAGCCAAAACATCTTCAGACTAAAGATTTCACCTCTTCCCCAACCACTCGTAAAAAGCAATAAATTCCTACAGATCAGGAGTAGCTCAAATGACATGGATATCTTTGTACACAAGCCAACCCCATATCCATGGGCGCAGACCCTACGACTGTGCTTTACACATCATGTTCTCCGCAGCAGCAAAGGATGAAGTGCAGCCAGGATCCATCATTTTTAAGCTTGCTTCACCCCACAAATGAGTTTTCCTTGTTAGGCGATTTAGACCATCTGATACTTGGGTAACAATGTATCCATGAATTCTCATTGCCAATTATTGGCCAGTGTAAACAGGCTCTAACTTCTCTCTCTTATCTTTTAAGCTATTAGATGACCACATCAAAGTTGCTCTAAACTTTGTTTTGATGTGGTCATAAATCAGCTTACAAAAATTCAGAAGCCTCCCCAGATGCCGGCACACCTTGAATTCAGCCTCAGGAGCATTTCTACAGGAGACTAAACTCGCTTCATGCTGGCAAGCTCAGTACCGGATAAGCACAAGCAAAGAGTTTCTGAGCACTTCTGCACGTATGTACAAATGCAAGTGTATGGAGCGAGGCCGTGCCGCTAAACGGGTTCAGTCTGGGTGCATGCATATCGCGTACCTGACTGCCGGTCCCGACACAGGCGCATCCTCACAGCGCACGGTGCATGCACGGCCCACAGTCACACAATGATCGCAAACTTGTCAATCTAGATTGGACAACCCCTTTAAGCTGCGCCAGTAGATATTGTACAAATTGCGGCTACAGTTATGCATAAAACACGTACAGCACATGGATGGCATCTGTGTACAGTCCGTGTGCTGTACATGTGTCGTCTGTGATTAATATTGCAATGGATAGGAGAAGCTTTGTAGTTTATTTACGTTTTCATTAGTGAAAATCACAGAATAAATCAGTCTGCTTTTATGCACAAAAGAAACCATTGGAAGTCTGAACGAGGCCTAAAGCACATGCTGGGCTCAGATCATTAATCTTCAGGCTACACAGGGTGACCTTTACTGTAAAATGGCTATTGTGCTGTAACTTTCCTGCAGGAAGAACCAATCACATGGACTAAAAGTGATTAGAAGATTCTGAAAGTTCTATTGTTTCGTTATGTGTGTTTCCGACGTAATCTGAATTAGGCCGAATCTCAAATGTTACAGAGTGAGATGAGCAATACCTGATCAACTGGAAATACGACAAAATGTGACATACAATTATGTACAATGAGCACAGAAACACGAGTGTGACTCAGAGGAGCGACTGACGAACAATGAGACCAGTCTACAAAGTATAGACACGCAGAACATCACATCAGTACACAGCCGTCCCAGACTCACCCTCCTTGTAAACTGGGGGGCAACTACACTCCTCCCAGAAGTGATCATCCAACTTTCCCTTGGTGGCAAGTCTGAGTACCGCTGCCGATATACACCAGGTTAGGGACTGCTGATAAGGAGAACTTTCTTCCCAAAAAATGTACAAGTGGTGACGTGTCTCTATTATACTTTTCCTCTGATTGTTCCACTCCTGGTTTTGGTTTATAAATACTGATGTAAAATACTGACCAAATACTGCACATGTGAACGTGGCCTTGGGGGGTGACAGACACTGATTGACGGCAGAGATATGACATGTAGAATAGGATATCTGCCATTTGTTGTTTAAAAGTTGTTCAGGCCAAGTGACAGATCCGAATCCCAGGAATGGAAAAACAGACCACCGCTCATGGCAGAAATGGATGTAAGATTCGGCATTCTAATCTCCTACAGTCATGGCATATTGCTGGACACGCAATCATTTTATGAGCGGTGGGAGTCTGACTTCTGGGACACGACACCCTCTAATTCCAAGAATGAATGTGTTCACAGCATTGTCTCGGTCACCCACTACGCAGGAAACTGTAGGGAGACCCCATTCAGTCCCCTTGCAAAAAATGGAGGGCCGGGGCGACTGTGCAGCGAAAGTGGACAGCGCTGTGGCCCCTTCATTCTCAGGATTCGTAGGGTTCCCATAAGGAGCACTCAGCAAAGTCAGTGCTCCTGTGCGTGGGAGACTCGGGGAGAGGGCTGACGGCCATCTAAAGTGTATGGGGGGGTAAAAGGGAGCATTGTCCAGAAAACTTCTAACTGCAGCAAGAAACATTGGGGTTGGGACCGTAATCTGAATATTTACCCCATAGTCTCACACTGTAATCAGCGTGTCATCATACCCTGTGATTAATGGGAGAATGAACCTGCAAACATATAATCAGATGTGCTGAGAAATGTCACCAACCGTCACTCATCACTACTATTAATCTGCATGGGAGCACAGCCGTGACCGTGATCACTGCCACCAGACATCACTACAAGAGTACAGCCGTGACCGCGATCACTGCCACCAGACATCACTACAAGAGTAGATGTGACCGCGATCACTACCACCAGACATCACTACAAGAGTAGACGTGATCGCGATCACTACCACCAGACATCACTACAAGAGTACAGCCGTGACCGCGATCACTGCCACCAGACATCACTACAAGAGTACAGCCGTGACCGCGATCACTGCCACCAGACATCACTACAAGAGTACAGCCGTGACCGCGATCACTGCCACTAGACATCACTACAAGAGTACAGCTGTGACCACGATCACTACCACCAGACATCACTACAAGAGTACAGACGTGACCGCGATCACTACCACCAGACATCACTACAAGAGTACAGACGTGACCGCGATCACTACCACCAGACATCACTACAAGAGTACAGACGTGACCGCGATCACTACCACCAGACATCACTACAAGAGTACAGACGTGACCGCGATCACTGCCACCAGACATCACTACAAGAGTACAGCTGTGACCGCGATCACTACCACCAGACATCATTACAAGAGTACAGCTGTGACCGCGATCACTACCACCAGACATCACTACAAGAGTACAGCTGTGACAGCGATCACTACCACCAGACATCACTACAAGAGTAGATGTGACCGCGATCACTACCACCAGACATCACTACAAGAGTAGACGTGATCGCGATCACTACCACCAGACATCACTACAAGAGTACAGCCGTGACCGCGATCACTGCCACCAGACATCACTACAAGAGTACAGCCGTGACCGCGATCACTGCCACCAGACATCACTACAAGAGTACAGCCGTGACCGCGATCACTGCCACTAGACATCACTACAAGAGTACAGCTGTGACCGCGATCACTACCACCAGACATCACTACAAGAGCACAGACGTGACCGCGATCACTACCACCAGACATCACTACAAGAGTACAGACGTGACCGCGATCACTACCACCAGACATCACTACAAGAGTACAGACGTGACCGCGATCACTGCCACCAGACATCACTACAAGAGTACAGCTGTGACCGCGATCACTACCACCAGACATCATTACAAGAGTACAGCTGTGACCGCGATCACTACCACCAGACATCACTACAAGAGTACAGACGTGACCGCGATCACTACCACCAGACATCATTACAAGAGTACAGCTGTGACCGCGATCACTACCACCAGACATCATTACAAGAGTACAGATGTGACTGCGATCACTACCACCAGACATTCCTACAAGAATACAGCTGTGACCGCGATCACTACCACCAGACATTCCTACAAGAATACAGCTGTGACCGCGATCACTACCACCAGACATCACTACAAGAGTACAGCTGTGACCGCGATTACTACCACCAGACATCACTACAAGAATACAGATGTGACACCGATCACTACCACCAGACATCACTACAAGAATACAGATGTGACACCGATCACTACCACCAGACATCACAACAAGAGTACAGCTGTGACCGCGATCACTACCACCAGACATCACTACAAGAGTACAGCTGTGACCGCGATCACTACCACCAGACATTACTACAAGAATACAGATGTGACACCGATCACTACCACCAGACATCACAACAAGAGTACAGACGTTACCGCGATCACTGCCACCAGACATCTCTACAAGAGTAGACGTGACCGCGATCACTACCACCAGACATCACTACAAGAGTACAGATGTGACCGCGATCACTACCAGACATCACTACAAGAATACAGACGTGACCGCGATCACTACCACCAGACATTACTACAAGAGTACAGCTGTGACCGCGATCACTACCACCAGACATTACTACAAGAGTACAGACGTGACACCAATCACTACCACCAGACATCACTACAAGAGAACAGACATGACCGCGATCACTGCCACCAGACATCACTATTGAAGACCAGCCATAGCCGTGACCGCGATCACTACCACCAGACATCACTATGGAAGCCCAGCCATAGCCGTGACCGCGATCACTACCACCAGACATCACTACGGGAGCCCAGGCGTAAACGCAATCACTACGACCAGACATCACTATGGGAGCACAGCCGTAACCGCAATCACTACCACCAGACATCACTATGGGAGCACAGCCTTAACCGCAATCACTACCACCAGACATCAACATGGGAGCCCAGCCGTGACTGCAATCATTACGACCAGACATCACTATGGGAGCACAGCCGTGACCGCAATCATTACCACAACATCACTATGGGAGCACAGCCGTGACCGCAATCACTACCACCAGACATCACTATGGGAGCACAGCCGTAACCACAATCACTACCACCAGACATCACTATGGGAGCCCAGCCGTGACCGCAATCACTACCACCAGACATCACTATGGGAGCACAGCCGTAACCGCAATCACTACCACCGGGACATCACTACGGGAGCACAGCCGTAACCGCAATCACTACCACCGGGACATCACTACGGGAGCCCAGCCGTAACCGCAATCACTACCAACAGACATCACTATGGGAGCCCAGCCGTGACCGCAATCACTACCACCAGACATCACTATGGGAGCACAGCCGTGACCACAATCAATCACTATGGGAGCACAGTTGTAACTGCAATCACTACCACTAGACATTACTATAAGGCTGGAGTCACACCACTGTAAGGCATCGGATGCGATATGCTAATGACCCTCGGTTCCTGCTCTGCTGCGAGCGTGATCCGAGTGTCATGCTACTGTGCTCCGAGCCTCTCGCACAGAGCGGATCGTAGCACAGCTGCAGAGGAGGCGGAGAAACTAATTTCTCTATCTCTTCCGCTGTCGGCGTACTGTGTGTTATGTCACTCGCACCCATAGACTTATATGGGTGCGAATGAGCCGAGACTCGGTGCCAATCGCAGCATGAGAGTATTGCCGATGTGAGCTTCCCTATAGAGTAACACTGGGCCGAGTGCTATGCGATGTTTTATTGCATAGAAGTCGGCCGTGTTGTACGGTAGTGTGACTCTGGCCTAAGAGTACAGCCATGACTGCAATCAATCACTACCACCAGACATCACTTTAAGAGGACAGACGTAACCACAATCACTACTACGGCCAGTATCTCGTCAGGTGGAGGGCGCGGGGGCTCTCGGGGCGGCCAGGTGGAGGGCGCGGGGGCTCTCGGGCCCGTCAGGTGGAGGGCGCGGGGGCTCTCGGGCCCGTCAGGTGGAGGGCGCGGGGGCTCTCGGGCCCGTCAGGTGGAGGGCGCGGGGGCTCTCGGGGCGGCCAGGTGGAGGGCGCGGGGGCTCTCGGGCCCGTCAGGTGGAGGGCGCGGGGCTCTCGGGCCCGTCAGGTGGAGGGCGCGGGGGCTCTCGGGCCCGTCAGGTGGAGGGCGCGGGGGCTCTCGGGCCCGTCAGGTGGAGGGCGCGGGGCTCTCGGGCCCGTCAGGTGGAGGGCGCGGGGGCTCTCGGGCCCGTCAGGTGGAGGGCGCGGGGGCTCTCGGGCCCGTCAGGTGGAGGGCGCGGGGGCTCTCGGGCCCGTCAGGTGGAGGGCGCGGGGGCTCTCGGGCCCGTCAGGTGGACGGCGCGGGGGCTCTCGGGCCCGTCAGGTGGACGGCGCGGGGGCTCTCGGGCCCGTCAGGTGGACAGCGCGGGGGCTCTCGGGCCCGTCAGGTGGACAGCGCGGGGGCTCTCGGGCCCGTCAGGTGGACAGCGCGGGGGCTCTCGGGCCCGTCAGGTGGACAGCGCGGGGGCTCTCGGAGCGGTCAGGTGGACAGCGCGGGGGCTCTCGGAGCGGTCAGGTGGACAGCGCGGGGGCTCTCGGGCCCGTCAGGTGGACAGCGCGGGGGCTCTCGGGCCCGTCAGGTGGACAGCGCGGGGGCTCTCGGGCCCGTCAGGTGGACAGCGCGGGGGCTCTCGGGCCCGTCAGGTGGACAGTGCGGGGGCTCTCGGGCCCGTCAGGTGGACAGTGCGGGGGCTCTCGGGCCCGTCAGGTGGACAGTGCGGGGCTCTCGGGCCCGTCAGGTGGACAGTGCGAGGGCTCTCGGGCCCGTCAGGTGGACAGCGCGGGGGCTCTCGGAGCGGTCAGGTGGACAGCGCGGGGGTTCTCGGGCCGGTCAGGTGGACAGCGCGGGGGCTCTCGGGCCCGTCAGGTGGACAGCGCGGGGGCTCTCGGGCCCGTCAGGTGGACAGTGCGGGGGCTCTCGGAGCGGTCAGGTGGACAGTGCGGGGGCTCTCGGGTCGGTCAGGTGGACAGTGTGGGGGCTCTCGGGCCCGTCAGGTGGACAGTGTGGGGGCTCTCGGGCCGGTCAGGTGGACAGTGTGGGGGCTCTCGGGCCCGTCAGGTGGACAGCGCGGGGGCTCTCGGGCCCGTCAGGTGGACAGCGCGGGGGCTCTCGGAGCGGTCAGGTGGACAGCGCGGGGGCTCTCGGGCCGGTCAGGTGGACAGCGCGGGGGCTCTCGGAGCGGTCAGGTGGACAGCGCGGGGGCTCTCGGAGCGGTCAGGTGGACAGCGCGGGGGCTCTCGGAGCGGTCAGGTGGACAGTGCGGGGGCTCTCGGGCCCGTCAGGTGGACAGTGCGGGGGCTCTCGGGCCCGTCAGGTGGACAGTGCGGGGGCTCTCGGGCCCGTCAGGTGGACAGTGCGAGGGCTCTCGGGCCCGTCAGGTGGACAGTGCGGGGGCTCTCGGAGCGGTCAGGTGGACAGTGCGGGGGTTCTCGGGCCGGTCAGGTGGACAGTGCGGGGGCTCTCGGGCCCGTCAGGTGGACAGTGCGGGGGCTCTCGGGCCCGTCAGGTGGACAGTGCGGGGGCTCTCGGAGCGGTCAGGTGGACAGTGCGGGGGCTCTCGGGTCGGTCAGGTGGAAAGTGTGGGGGCTCTCGGGCCCGTCAGGTGGACAGTGTGGGGGCTCTCGGGCCGGTCAGGTGGACAGTGTGGGGGCTCTCGGGCCGGTCAGGTGGACAGTGTGGGGGCTCTCGGGCCGGTACTTACATCAGGTCTGGCCGGTGACGATGAATAAGAGCACAGAAAGCCAGTCCATCCCGGAAAGAGGCGCTGAGGTCGCAGACGCGGACCCCGGGGTAGCCCTCGCACTGCCGGGCGCACCACTGCTGCAGGTTCTTGGAGGCGGACATCATCGCAGCCTGATACAGGCGCAGACAGCGGGTGAGGGGCTCTCGGGGTCACCGCAGGGTCACAAGGTGACGCTAATGTCATGTGCGGCGGAGGTCAGAACTGGAGCATGCGGGCCACGATGAGGCGGGGCTTTCCGTTGGCTCCCGGTGTCCGGCAATCTCAGGATTGCACCCCAGGTCTTCCTTGCTTGTTTCCGGGCAGTGTGTGCTGCACCGTCCCCGCCTCTCCTCACTGCTCCGCCCCGAGGACAGGCGGAGCGGTAGGGGGCGCTGCCGACACACGTTACCGGGCGCTGAACTGCTGCCTCCAGATTACGTGCAGCACCCGGCGTCATGAAGACAGCGGGACCTGACAAAGCACTGCGCGCATCCTATGGAAAACCCAGCGCGCCAATCACAGTCAGGATTCATTTTTCTGCTTTGTGGGTTATGACATGAGAGACGTGATCTGATTGGCTGCTGTGGCCCTGAGGAAAGTTCTGAAAACTTGTGCAAAGTAAAAGAGGAGTTACCCATAGCAACCGGTCACTTCTGGAGGTTGAGTCTGGTTACCATGGTCATTTCATCAACTTCTTAGCACAAGCCATGTACATACATAAATTACACTGGGGAGGCCCCTGTGCAAAACCAATGTATGGGCCCTGGGCTCCTCATAGTGCACAATTCCACCGGCTCTGGGGTGGGAGTGGCCCCTTATCTCTTGGTTGCCCCCATGGTGTGTCTGACACCCCTGCCCTGTCATATCTGGCTGCTGCGGGATTATATAGGGAGCAGAACAATGTATCTGCCTTTCGCAAAACATTTCTAAATTTTATAAATGTCGTCTGGTGAATCTTCCCTTCAGAGAACACGTCACCACGGCTCCAGAGTCAGGTGGTAATGCAGCGCCATGATGGTGACGGCGTGGTACCAGTGGGGGTGGCACCACCCTCCTGCTGTAGGACCACTGTGCCCCCCATTCAGAACAAGGTGACGCTGCGGCAGGTGGACTACAGTTTGGAGTGGCAGGATTGTGTGGCCCCCTGAGAGATGCTCATTTTTCCTCATGGCAGATGCGGCCCTGTGTTATTCAACTACCGCCGGCACGTGGCATTGCGATCTTCAGCTGCTGTGCCTGACCACAGGAACCATTGTATGAGGTTCACAGTGCAGAGGCCTTGTACTAGTGTCACTTCCAGTCAGGCGCATAATAGTGGATGCAGTGGTCCTGGAGCCTAAGGAGGTACTTAGCCTAAGGAAGTCCTGGAGCCTAAGGAGGTCCTGAGCCTAAGGAAGTCCTGGAGCCTAAGGAGGTCTTGAGCCTAAGAAGGTCCTGGGCCTAAGGAAGTCCTGGAGCCTAAGGAGGTCTTGAGCCTAAGGAAGTCCTGGAGCCTAAGGTGGTCTTGAGCCTAAGGAAGTCCTGGAGCCTAAGAGTCTTGACCTAAGGAGGTCCTGGGCCTAAGGAAGTCCTGGAGCCTAAGGAGGTCTTGAGCCTAAGGAAGTCCTGGAGCCTAAGGAGGTCTTGAGCCTAAGGAAGTCCTGGAGCCTAACGAGGTCTTGAGCCTAAGGAAGTCCTGGAGCCTAAGGAGGTCTTGAGCCTAAGGAGGTCCTGAGCCTAAGGAAGTCCAAAAGGTTCCTTTGGTCCATATGAAAGACTAATATTATTACAGACAGTGATAGTCGGGGCCCTCTTAATTTTGCATTGGGGTCCACAAGCTTTAAATTACAACCCTGCTTCCAGCGGCAGATTACATATCTGTAATGAGCGATTCAGGCGGGAATAAGCAACATTTAGGGCCTGTGCACAGGACACCTTATCCTGTCCGGTGAGCCCAACAAAAGTTTTCAAGGAGAATCAGCTTCAGGAGACATTGGCGTTTTTTTCCTAAACCATCTTTTTTTTTAGTTTTTTTTTGTTGTCATTTCCAAGGTGCCTTTTTGACCGCTTATGTGTTTTATTTGGCGCTCTTCCAGCATTTTTTTAGCATTTTTTTTAACTATTGAACAATTAATGAATGAACCTAATGCTGGAAAAATGCTCACGAAGATGCCCAGAGATCTTTTGAAGTTTGACTCCGTACTGTAAAGTACAAAGCATCTTCAGAGTAGAAAAAGCCAGAAGAACGAACATGTCACTTCTTCTATCTGTATGTCATCTTTGGAAACCTGAAGTGGTTAAAAGATGTTCAAAAACCTGAACACGTGAACAGCAAGGCGTCTTCACATAGACGCGCATATATTCATTGCTTTGAGCGTTTAGTTAATGTTTTTTCAGGCAGATTTTGCAGCGGAATCCACCTGTTAAAAAGTGTGCACATACCCTTAGAGGACCATCTGCAGCGACACTCGGCGGCCATGCTTTGTGGGTTTGCATTATCTGCCGCTTTGTGGCTGAGCTGTTACTATTCCTGGACGCTTCCACTTTACGATAATAGCACTTGCATTTGACCAGAGCAGATAATGTCACAAAACTGACTTGTGTTATGTTACGGTAGCTGAGGAGTGCAGGTAAAAAAAGGAAATACACCAGAGCAGTTGGAATCTATGAGATTGCAGTACCGTGACTAACCACCACAACTAGAGGCAGCCGTGGAGCGTTCCTACGTTGGTCCTAGACGCCTCGTCACAGCCTGAGAAACTAACTACACCTAAAGACAGAAATAGGAAAGCTATCTGCCCCGGAGCAGAACCCCAAAGATAATAGAAAGCCCCCAAACATGTAATGGCGGTTAGACAAGAGGAAATACTGACACAGAAAGAAAATAGTATGAGCAAAGGCTGGGGCCCAAACTATCTAAATAGAAAAGGACAGGAAGGGTACTTACTGCAATCTCAGAAAACCCTGAAAAACACCAACTCTACTAATTTCAAAATCACCTGAGATCACACGACCTCTACCACCTAAATTAGTTCTCTGGTGTAACAAAATCAAAACAGCAGCCACTGAAAAAAAACTGGAAAAAGCAAAAGTACAAAACACAGTGGCTGAACCAAACAGAGGGCAAAAGCCCCCGGAGGGGACCCTGAAGGCCCCCACAGAAGTGCAGGACAAAATGCAAAAATACAGCAAAAACACAAAAGAAGAAATTGTCTTATCTGATAGCAGGAGATGCAGACACAACACAGCAGGCTACAAGGGAAACTGGAAAGAAGGATTCAGACCAGAACAATTGATCACCGGCAACCCTGATGGGAAAGTGACTCCCTTATATAAGACCAGTCAGTAACACCTGATTCCCACTCCTCACAATCCTCACTAATACCGCTTGTAACCACCAGAGGGAGCCCCCGCTCAGAACTCATCTCAAACCCATTCACAACAGTACCCCCCCCTTGAGGAGGGGTCACCGAACCCTCATTTGAGCAACCAGGTCGGTCAGGATGAGTTCTATGATACGCACGGATAAGTCTCCTAGCATGGATGTCCGAAGCAAACACCACTCCACGCATACTTCTCCGCTCACGCAAACGTCTGTCAATTTGAATCGCTAATGACATAGAATCATTGAGACCAGAGGGGACAGGGAATCCCACCATAACATCCTTTACATTATCCGACAGACCCTTCCGGAAAAGGGCCGCCAAAGCGTCGTCATTCCATTTGGTCAGGACTGCCCACCTACGGAATCTCTGACAGTATAACTCAGCGTCATCAAACCCCTGATTTAATGCCAACAAGGCTTTTTCAGCTTGATCAGTGACATTAGGCTCATCGTACAATAACCCCAAAGCCTGAAAAAATGCATCAACATCACTCAAAACAGGATCCCCAGGTGTCAGGGAAAAATCCCAATCCTGAGGATCGCCGCGCAGGAGAGAGATGATAATTTGAACCTGCTGCGCTGCGTTTCCTGAGGACTTAGATTTTAAGGCAAAAAACAATTTACAATTATTTTTGAAATTCTGAAACTTAGCTCGATCCCCTAAAAACAAATCTGGCATGGGGATCCTAGGTTCCACAACAGGCAACCAGCAAGATAGATAGCAATACTCCGAACCTCAGTGGCAAGCTGATCCACACGGCCAGACAACTGTGCAAACTCCATTGGGAGAAAAGATCCTCCCCAGCACCCAGAGATACAGAGGGAAAAAAAAAAAAAAAAATGCAACAAACAGAAAAATATCTCTGACAACTTTTCTTCCTTCAAAATATTTTTTTTTCCCTTCTGTGATACCATACAATTTTTATGGCCGGTGATACTGTTATGTTACGGTAGCTGAGGAGTGCAGGTAAAAAAGGAAATGCACCAGAGCAGTTGGAATCTATGAGATTGCAGTACCTGACTAACCACCACAACTAGAGGCAGCCGTGGAGCGTTCCTACGTTGGTCCTAGACGCCTCGTCACAGCCTGAGAAACTAACTACACCTAAAGATAGAAATAGGAAAGCTATCTGCCCCGGAGCAGAACCCCAAAGATAATAGAAAGCCCCCAAACATGTAATGGCGGTTAGACAAGAGGAAATACTGACACAGAAAGAAAATAGTATGAGCAATCGCTGGGGCCCAAACTATCTAAATAGAAAAGGACAGGAAGGGTACTTACTGCAATCTCAGAAAACCCTGAAAAACACCAACTCTACTAATTTCAAAATCACCTGAGATCACACGACCTCTACCACCTAAATTAGTTCTCTGGTGTAACAAAATCAAAACAGCAGCCACTGAAAAAAAACTGGAAAAAGCAAAAGTACAAAACACAGTGGCTGAACCAAACTGAGAGGGCAAAAGCCCCCGGAGGGGACCCTGAAGGCCCCACAGAAGTGCAGGACAAAATGCAAAAATACAGCAAAAACACAAAAGAAGAAATTGTCTTATCTGATAGCAGGAGATGCAGACACGACACAGCAGGCTACAAGGGAAACTGGAAAGAAGGATTCAGACCAGAACAATTGATCACCGGCAACCCTGATGGGAAAATGACTCCCTTATATAAGACCAGTCAGTAACACCTGATTCCCACTCCTCACAATCCTCACTAATACCGCTTGTAACCACCAGAGGGAGCCCCCGCTCAGAACTCATCTCAAACCCATTCACAACAGACTTGTGGTAAAGGTGACATCTTGTGACAGTGCCATGTTTAAATACAAGAAAAAAAGGTAGCACACTGTAGCGCTATAGCTTGCAAACACGAAATATGAAAAATTAATTGCATCATTACCTTAGAAATATGAAAAATTGAGAAGTCTTAGCGCATAAGATGGCCAAATTATGTGAGCCTAATAGCCACGTCAAGGCTCTTCTCGTATATCAGGTCCTAACTAATGCCTATCCTCGCTTAGAAAAGTCTGTCTGCATGGGAACATATGAATCCTCTCTTCAGACTAAAATCTACATCTCTGTGGAGGGGTGATGAACCTGTTGCAATTAAAAAGCCTGTGACCACCAGGTGGAGTGCTCAGGTAGAAGGTAAATGAATACATATCAAAAAACTGACCGGCACATCCAAACATAGATTCAGTGTGAACAGGTGCTAGCTAAACCTAGAGTCACCAACTCATATACATACAAGAAAAAAAGGTAGCACACTGTAGCGCTATAGCTTGCAAACACGAAATATGAAAAATGAATTGCATCATTACCTTAGAAATATGAAAAATTGGAAGTCTTAGCGCATAAGATGGCCCAATTATGTGAGCCTGATAGCCACGTCAAGGCTCTTCTCGTATATCAGGTCCTAACTAATGCCTATCCTCGCTTAGAAAAGTCTGTCTGCATGGAAACATATGAATCCTCTCTTCAGACTACAATCTACATCTCTGTGGAGGGGTGATGAACTGTTGTAATTAAAAAGCCTGTGACCACCAGGTGGAGTGCTCAGGTAGAAGGTAAATGAATACTGTGATGAGTGCTGTGCTGGAGTTGCCGTCCTCATCTTTTTTTTTTTGTACTGCTGACAGCCCACAAAGCAAAGCCCTCCCTCCTCCTCTCTGCAGCTCACGCTTCTCACCAACCCCCCAGCCTGCACACAAGTAGTGTATCCTGAAGCTACCAGTGCTGGAAGTTTTCCCGCTTCACCGCAGGGGTCCCCATTGTCAGCACATGTGCTGTTCCTACCATAGCAGCCATTTTGGAGACTTCATTCTGTTTTGGTTATCACACGGTGGGAGCGTTCGCTAGAAACACGAAAGTACTGTTGTGAAACATGCGCCTGACAGGCATCGTTCCCGTGGTACTGGTGAACCCGTAACTCCAACAGAACCCGAGAAATGGAATTCTCGGATGCCCTATGAACTAGCCCACCCGAGTTTGGGCTCATTTGAACCGTCATTTTAAAGTAAGATCATTGATAGGTCTGCCATTATTCTGCTAGAGTTCCCCACTGAGTTATGGTCCTTATGACTTTCAGAGCTCAAAACTATAACTTGTAGCCCAGGGGAGGTGGCCAGAAAACCAGCCCCTTTTATGAGGTCAGAAGCCGACATGTATAAGGCTTGCAGGGAAGCTCCTCAGTCATTCCTTGCTGTGACGTCTTGACTAAGAGATCTGCAAATGAACTATGACGTGTGGCTCCTCCCCCAGCCAGTCTTGCCTGTAACTACCATGTGAGTGATTTTCATCTTTAATCCTATTTTATTTTATAACTGCATTTGTACATAACGATATTGTCTCAGTTTGTTCCATCTTTTATATTGTATAAGCACTGCCTGTTTTTAAGGAATAAACCTATAAAATTATTAGTTTGATTCTCCTGCTCTATAAACAAATTTTCACGTGCCTGACGTACTACGCTACTGTTTGGGGTTGCTACGGACCCTCTTGATAAATTGTGTATTAAGTAAATCGTAGCTGGTGGCAGCTAAGAGGAAGGGGTGTAAAGTGTTAATCTATTGGGTGGCGCTGGCAGTGACGGAGCGGGTTTTATAAGAGTATTGCCCGGCCGCGGCCCGGAGTAATTATAATTCCCTCACTGCAGCGTGCCCAATAGCCAGCACACATCCAAGTGACCCGTCTGGCGACTAATTATCCTAGGTGCAGTTCCCTGACTGACCTGAGGGTAAGGGGGCGCCAGAGAGCCGCAAGTTCCTAAGTGGAAGTGGGATAATTATAAATCCCTGCAGTTTACTGGGTCGGTGTCACGCTGTATAGCAGATATATATATGTGATGACAGTAATCTATATCAAAAGGGCAACATCCTATATAACATGCGCATAGATATATGATAACATAGAATTACCTGACAGAATGTCCAGTGGGTCAATACGGAATCCGTTATACGCTGTCTCCGGCTAGAGGGTGACCGGGGTCTATGCTGACCCTAAACTGGGGTCCTAACTAATCCCTCTACCTGGAGGTACTGTTAAAGGTACAGAGGTCCAGGCCACCAGCGTAAACCCTGTCTCCTATCAATCCCTGCCAACTGTAATCTAGTCCTAAGAAGGACCCTGATTACCACCAAAGGGAATGAACAGGTAACGGTTAATGAACAGAAAGACATACAAGAAAGACAAGAAATAAAGTAAATAAAGTCTTACATACAACACTCACACACAGTAGGAACACCTAAGGTCTCAGAGATAAACTATAAGCTGTAAGAGTAAAAACAACTAAGGAGCTCTTAGCTTAAGTATTCTCAGAACCGCTCCAGTCTGCTAGACTACATGAATGCTTTCACCGGCATCTAACAAGCAGACTGACAGGTATATGAAGGAATCTAATTAGAACATAATCAAAAGCAGCCGGGCGAGGCTGGACCTAGTCTTAGCAAAGAGCTAGGTAAAATTAACTCTCTCATTACCAAACACAAAGTAACAGCAACTCAGCTGCGAGAAGTCAGAATGTGCAATCGCGACGATCCTCGCGGCGATGCACCCATGACAGTACCCCCCCTTCTACGAGGGGCCTCCGGACCCTCAGGGCCAGGTCTGCCCGGGTAAGTTGTGTGGAAGGTCCGAACCAATCGATCTGCGTTAACCTCCGACGCAGGGACCCACGTCCTCTCCTCAGGACCATACCCCTTCCAATGAACCAGGTACTGAAGGGACCGACGACTGAGACGTGAGTCAATGATTTTCGACCATGAAATTCCACGTTATCATTGACCACCACTGAAGGAGGAGGTAGAGGTGACGGTATGACTGGTGCCACATACTTTTTAAGTAATGACTTGTGAAACACATTATGAATTTTAAACGTAGGAGGGAGGTCCAGACGAAATGCCACAGGATTAATTATGGAACTGATCCTGTACGGCCCGATGAATCTGGGACCCAACCTCCAGGAGGGCACTTTAAGTTTTATATTCCTGGTAGACAACCAAACTAGATCGTTCACCTTCAGATCTAGACCAGAAACTCTCCCCCTATCAGCCATCCGTTTGTAACGGTTCCCCGTAACCTTCAGTCTTAACCGATCTGGAACTATCAGTCTCCCTGAAAGTCCCACAGGGGCGTCCCCCTGAGCCCCCAATACCTCCCCCTCAAGCTCAGAGCATACAGCTGACACTACAACTCCCTCCTGAGGAATAGGAACCGGATCATCCGTCCTCCCGGCCCCTGGGAAAGTACGAGATAAGGCATCAGGAAGCAACTTTATTGAGCCGTCATATGCGCGATGAGGAGGTAACTCTTTACACCCCTCCTCTGAGAACATCTCCCAAAGTCCTCCAGAAAAGGAGACAAAGTCCTAGGCACAACCGCACCGATGACCGTGCTCATGCAGTTATTCCTGCAAAATTCACCCCACTGACTTATCTTTCCGGATTGCCAATCAATCACTGGGTTATGTTTAGCCAACCAAGGAAGTCCCAACACAATAGGAGTAGGTAGACCCTCCAACACATAACAAGACAATTGCTCTTTATGTATTGCCCCTACTCGAAGATCTATGTTATGAACAGCTTGTACCAAGCTACCTTGACCGAGAGGTCTAGAATCAATAGAGACTATAGGGACCGGTTTGGCCAATACACTCAGTTGCATACCATGCACCTGGGCAAACCGAGCGTCCACCAGATTAGCCCCGGACCCACTATCAAGAAAAACAGAAATCCTCTCAGTTCTAGTACCAATCACCACCTCCGCAGGCACGAGAAACTGAGAGGGATTTGGGGACGAAATACACACTCCCAGGTTAACTCCTTTGCTCAAAGAGGCCCGGGATGGACACCCCCCAACAAAATGTCCCTCTCTCCCGCAAAAGAAACACCTTCTAGTCTTGCGGTGCACCGCCGGTTCCCTCTTACAAAAAGATGTCCCTCCCAACTGCATGGGTTCCTCAGAACAGACCAGGGGAACCTCAGTATAAGGGACTTTAGTAGTAGGTGGAGTCATCACGGGAGGCGGAGTTACCTTGCGTCTTCCCCGAATTCGTCTATCAATGCGAATAGCGAGGGCCATAGCAGCCTCCAGTGATGGAGGAGAATCATACTGAGCGAACACATCTTTTAATTTGTCAGACAACCCTTGACAAAACTGGCTCCTAAGAGCTGGGTCATTCCACTGAGTATCTGTTGCCCATCTACGGAACTCAGAAGAATATTCCTCCGCTGGACGATTTCCTTGCCGTATTTTACGTAACTTTGTTTCAGCAAGGGAAACTCGATCCGGATCATCATATACCAGACCCAGGGCAGTAAAAAATCGATCCACTGACTGGAGATCTGGGGAGCCTGGAGGAATAGAGAACGCCCAAGATTGAGGGTCCCCTTGTAAGAGCGAGATAACAATTCCCACCCTCTGCTCTTCACTCCCAGATGACCGAGGCCGCAGCCGAAAGTACAATTTACATGCCTCCCGGAAAGTAAAAAATTTGTCCCGCCCACCAGTGAACCTGTCCGGAAGAGCAACCTTAGGTTCAGATCTGGTTTGCTCCGGGGGGGACAAAACCTTGGACTTAATGTCTGCCAACTCCATGGACAACCCCTGCAACTGCCGGGCCAGCTGGGCTACTGGATCCATGACAGCTGGGGAGAATCTTTAGTATGGGCCGGTGAAAATGTCACGCTGTATAGCAGATATATATATGTGATGACAGTAATCTATATCAAAAGGGCAACATCCTATATAACATGCGCATAGATATATGATAACATAGAATTACCTGACAGAATGTCTAGTGGGTCAATACGGAATCCGTTATACGCTGTCTCCGGCTAGAGGGTGACCGGGGTCTATGCTGACCCTAAACTGGGGTCCTAACTAATCCCTCTACCTGGAGGTACTGTTAAAGGTACAGAGGTCCAGGCCACCAGCGTAAACCCTGTCTCCTATCAATCCCTGCCAACTGTAATCTAGTCCTAAGAAGGACCCTGATTACCACCAAAGGGAATGAACAGGTAACGGTTAATGAACAGAAAGACATACAAGAAAGACAAGAAATAAAGTAAATAAAGTCTTACATACAACACTCACACACAGTAGGAACACCTAAGGTCTCAGAGATAAACTATAAGCTGTAAGAGTAAAAACAACTAAGGAGCTCTTAGCTTAAGTATTCTCAGAACCGCTCCAGTCTGCTAGACTACATGAATGCTTTCACTGGCATCTAACAAGCAGACTGACAGGTATATGAAGGAATCTAATTAGAACATAATCAAAAGCAGCCGGGCGAGGCTGGACCTAGTCTTAGCAAAGAGCTAGGTAAAATTAACTCTCTCATTACCAAACACAAAGTAACAGCAACTCAGCTGCGAGAAGTCAGAATGTGCAATCGCGACGATCCTCGCGGCGATGCACCCATGACAGTCGGACGGCAGCAGCCGTCGTGTGTGTGCGCGTTTTCGTCACATTTGCGGCACGGAGGGATCACAAGCCGTGATACCCGGGCTACCGTGTGGTGGACCGTGTGCACGTTTCATCACAAATACATATCAAAAAACTGACCGGCACATCCAAACATAGATTCAGTGTGAACAGGTGCTAAACCTAGAGTCACCAACTCATATACATACAAGAAAAAAAGGTAGCACACTGTAGCGCTATAGCTTGCAAACACGAAATATGAAAAATGAATTGCATCATTACCTTAGAAATATGAAAAATTGAGAAGTCTTAGCGCATAAGATGGCCAAATTATGTGAGCCTGATAGCCACGTCAAGGCTCTTCTCGTATATCAGGTCCTAACTAATGCCTGTCCTCGCTTAGAAAAGTCTGTCTGCATGGGAACATATGAATCCTCTCTTCTGACTAAAATCTACATCTCTGTGGAGGGGTGATGAACCTGTTGTAATTAAAAAGCCTGTGACCACCAGGTGGAGTGCTCAGGTAGAAGGTAAATGAATACATATCAAAAAACTGACCGGCACATCCAAACATAGATTCAGTGTGAACAGGTGCTAAACCTAGAGTCACCAACTCATATACATACAAGAAAAAAAGGTAGCACACTGTAGCGCTATAGCTTGCAAACACAAAATATGAAAAATGAATTGCATCATTACCTTAGAAATATGAAAAATTGAGAAGTCTTAGCGCATAAGATGGCCAAATTATGTGAGCCTGATAGCCACGTCAAGGCTCTTCTCGTATATCAGGTCCTAACTAATGCCTATCCTCGCTTAGAAAAGTCTGTCTGCATGGGAACATATGAATCCTCTCTTCAGACTAAAATCTACATCTCTGTGGAGGGGTGATGAACCTGTTGTAATTAAAAAGCCTGTGACCCCTAGGTGGAGTGCTCAGGTAGAAGGTAAACGAATACATATCAAAAAACTGACCGGCACATCCAAACATAGATTCAGTGTGAACAGGTGCTAAACCTAGAGTCACCAACTCATATACATACAAGAAAAAAAGGTAGCACACTGTAGCGCTATAGCTTGCAAACACGAAATATGAAAAATATGAAAAATGAATTGCATTATTACCTTAGAAATATGAAAAATTGAGAAGTCTTAGCGCATAAGATGGCCAAATTATGTGAGCCTGATAGCCACGTCAAGGCTCTTCTCGTATATCAGGTCCTAACTAATGCCTATCCTCACTTAGAAAAGTCTGTCTGCATGGGAACATATGAATCCTCTCTTCAGACTAAAATCTACATCTCTGTGGAGGGGTGATGAACCTGTTGTAATTAAAAAGCCTGTGACCACCAGGTGGAGTGCTCAGGTGAATCTATGTTTGGATGTGCCGGTCAGTTTTTTGATATGTATTCATTTACCTTCTACCTGAGCACTCCACCTGGTGGTCACAGGATTTTTAATTACAACAGGTTCATCACCCCTCCACAGAGATGTAGATTTTAGTCTGAAGAGAGGATTCATATGTTCCCATGCAGACAGACTTTTCTAAGCGAGGATAGGCATTAGATAGGACCTGATATATGAGAAGAGCCTTGACGTGGCTATCAGGCTCACATAATTTGGCCATCTTATGCGCTAAGACTTCTCAATTTTTCATATTTCTAAGGTAATGATGCAATTCATTTTTCATATTTTTCATATTTCGTGTTTGCAAGCTATAGCGCTACAGTGTGCTACCTTTTTTTCTTGTATGTATATGAGTTGGTGACTCTAGGTTTAGCACCTGTTCACACTGAATCTATGTGTAATGTATGTAGTACAGTTCATATAGCGTCTTGTGCTTGGGTGCGATGAACATACATGAGACACAGGTTTGATATAGAAAAGTCCTGTATTACTTCATACAAGTTGGCAGAAATAGTCACACAGTTTGCAGACACAGAAACAGGAGACACAGCAGGCCAGAGTAATCCAAGCTCAGCAATCACTCTCCAATACAGATTCAGGATCTTCTTCTCTGTTACCGTAAGTCCATGCAAACGTGGGTCTTTCAAAGAGCAGGGTTCAGAGTCCACAAGTGCTTCAGAGTTCCTCAGTAGGAATAGCTGGAGTACAAGGTCCAAGGCTTACAGGAGTCAAGTCACAGGTTCACTGCAGGCTAGATTCTGAAGCACTGATTGCTCAGCTGTGGCTGCTTAAGAAGCAAAGGAGAGAATCAGGGCGGGAACATGCAAGCTGGAAACTCCATTTTGACTGAGGGCAAGATAGCTGCAGCAGACAGAAAGTAAAATGGCTGACGAACAAACTGAGTTTCAGAAATATATACATAGAACCTTACATTACTCCCCCCTTAAGGACAACCTCCGGATGACCTCAGACCAGGCTTGTGTGGGTACCTCTGATGAAACTGACGGAGCAAGCGAGGAGCATTAACGTTATTGACCGGTTCCCATGAGTTGTCCTCCACTGGGTAGCCCTGCCATTTAATCAGATATTGTAACTGATTTCTATGCAACCTGGAATCTAAAATCCTTTCCACCACAAATTCTTCCTGACCATCGACTAGCACTGGGTCAGGGCAAGGAGAGGAACGTCCAGGAAACGTATTGGTGTCGCAGCCTTTAGTAGGGATACATGAAAGACAGGGTGGATTCTCATAGTTCTGGGCAGTTGAAGACGACAAGCAACGGCACTTATAATTTTACTGATTTTATAGGGTCCAATGTACTTATGTCCCAACTTAGACGATGGAATCCTTAACTTAAGATTTCTGGTTGACAGCCAGACCAAGTCTCCTACCTTGAAAGCTGGTGCAGGTTTACGAAATTTATCTGCTGCTTTCTTGTACCTTTCTTGAGCCGATTCCAGATTTTCCTTTAGAAGATCCATATTCTTCTGTAAAGACGTGATTCTTTCAGCCACTGCTGGTAAAGGCGTTTCTATGGGAAATCGTGGTAGAATGTTAGGATGATAACCTAGATTAGAGTAAAAAGGAGACTGTTTAGTGGAGGCACTCTGAGAGTTGTTATACGAGAACTCAGCTAATGGAAGTAGATCCACCCAATCATCCTGTAGGTGGCAGATAAAGCAGCGGAGATACTGCTCCAGGGTTTGATTGGTTCGTTCGGATGTCCATTAGTCTGGGGATGAAAAGCAGAAGAAAGGTTTACTTTAATGTCCAATGCTGCACAGAAATTTTGCCAAAACCTAGAAGTGAATTGCACCCCTCGATCCGAAATAACCTCATCCGGTACTCCATGTAAGCGAAACACATCTTTAATCATCAAATCTGATGTCTGTTTTGCAGTGGGTAAGCCGACACAAGGGATAAAATGAGCTGCCTTTGTTAGACGGTCAACCACCACTAGAATGGTGTTCTTCCCCTGAGAGGTTGGTAACTCCACAATGAAGTCCATAGAAATGGATCCCCACGGGCGGGACGGGGTGGGAAGAGGCTGTAACAGACCAGTTGGTGAGGAGCGAGGTGTTTTGCATCTTGCACAGACCTCACATGAAGTGACATAATTCAAAACATCCTTCCTGCAAGTGGGCCACCAAAAGAAACGAGAAAGAAATTCCTGTGTCTTTAGAATTCCTCTATGCCCAGCTATCTTGGAATCGTGAATGAGTTGCAATACTCTCAATCTGACTGTTTCAGGAATATACAGGCGTTGTCCCTGAATCCACACACCATTCTTAAAGACAAGACTTACGTCCCTTGGGGGTTGTGCCAAAAAGGAATCCGCATGGTATGCTTCCTTGATGTCCTTAAGTAGGTCTTGATTATGAATTACTCCTAGGAATCTAGAGTCAGGAAGAATAGTCTTAGGAGGAGTAATTGGACGTGTCTCTGCTGAGTAAATCCTAGAGAGTGCATCAGCCTTTCCATTGCGCGATCCTGGTCTATAAGAGATGATAAAATTAAATTGGTTTAAGAAAAGATTCCAGCGAGCCTGGCGAGGAGTCAGGCACTTAGCCGACCTGATAAACTCAAGGTTACGATGGTCTGTCAGGACGACTATTTGCTGTGCAGCTCCCTGAAGAAGGTGTCTCCATTCTTTGAAGGCGGCAATAATGGCCAACAACTCTCTATTGCCCACATCGTAGTTCCTCTCAGCCGAAGACAACTGCTGGGAAAAGAAGGCACAGGGATGCAAGACATTCTTCTCACCTGTTCTCTGAGAGAGTATAGCTCCAACGGCACAGTCTGAAGCATCCACCTCTATTATGAAGGCAAGCTCGGGGTTGGGATGTACTAGGATAGGTGCAGTGGTAAATTTATCTTTTAGACGGGAAAATGCTTCCTGGGCTTGGGGAGTCCAGGAAAACCTAGACTCTTTCCGGGTAAGTTGAGTGATAGGTGACACTACCTCAGAGAAATTTCTAATGAAACGTCTATAGAAGTTGGCAAACCCGATGAAGCGCTGTACCTCCTTCACATTTCTAGGACTTGGCCAATCCTTGATGGCTTGGGTTTTGCTTCCATCCATACTAATTCCTTGTGTAGACAGTACATACCCCAGAAATTGAATTTCGGTCCTATGGAATTCACACTTTTCAAGTTTGATGTAAAGATGATTTTGTCTTAGACGTTCCAAGACCATTCTCACATGTCCATGATGTTCCTCTGTGGAGTTAGAAAAAATTAGAATATCATCCAAATAAATTACCACGAATGTATCTAGGAGATCCCTGAAGATGTCATTCACCAAGTGTTGGAAAGTGGCTGGGGCGGTACTCAGACCAAAAGGCATAACTAGATATTCAAAGTGTCCATAGCGTGACCT
The DNA here is from genome assembly GCA_033576555.1 of Oophaga sylvatica. Classification (NCBI taxonomy): domain Eukaryota; kingdom Metazoa; phylum Chordata; class Amphibia; order Anura; family Dendrobatidae; genus Oophaga; species Oophaga sylvatica. The sequence goes on from JARQOD010000009.1 coordinate 15,893,439, forward strand.
GAATGCAGTCTTCCATTCATCCCCAGGTCTAATACGGACTAAGTTATAGGCCCCACGAAGATCTAGTTTAGAAAAAATTTTGGCATGTCGCACTCTCTCCAATAACTCAGGGATTAAAGGCAATGGATAACGGTTTCTAATAGTAACCTTATTGAGTTCCCTATAGTCTACGCATGGTCTCAGAGATCCATCTTTCTTCTTTACAAAGAAGATGGGTGCACCTGCAGGAGATGAAGAGGGGCGTATGAAGCCCTTGGCTAGATTTTCATCTATGTAATCCTTTAAAGCCTTTAGCTCGGGCCCCGCCAGGGGGTAGATCTTACCAAAAGGTATCTCTGCTCCAGGCAATAATTCAATTGGACAATCATATGGACGGTGAGGAGGAAGCTGGTCAGCGTTCTTCTTGTCACATAAATCCACATAGTCCTGGTATACAGCTGGTAGTTCAGGGACTGACATGATTCCTTTAGGAACAGAGCAAGCTGAAACTTTTGGACTCATCTGTTTCTCTGGAAAGTGTAATTCCTTGGTCTCCCAGTTAATGGTAGGATTCTGAGCCTGAGCCATGGTAGCCCTAGAATAATGGGAAAGTGGGGAGAAGAGATAAGCATAAAGGACAGTTTCTCTTGATGATCTTTACCCATAAGAACCCTCAAAGGCTCTGTTTCCTGATCCACTGGTCCAGAGGTCAGCAGGGAGCCATCCACAGTTTCCATCTGTACTGGAGTAGCCTTCTTCACTGAACGTATTCCCTGTTTCAGAGCAAAGGAGACATCCATAAAATTTCCACTTGCCCCTGAGTCGATCATAGCAGAGCTAGACACCCAAGCTGAGTCAACCCAGAGTTTGATGGAAAGAAAGCAATGAGAATTGTTTTTTTTTACAACTCAGCTGGACACCGCTGAGGAAACTTGAAAATGGCAGCGTTTACACAGTCAACGTCCTCAGAGGTAACGGAGTTTAAGTCCGAGAAATCAAGATCTGTTGCTGCAGATCTCTCTGGAGCCTGAGGCTCGGACCTGACAGATCCCCTCTCGCAACACTCACAATGAATGAGTGCTGCAGTAGTCTTACGAGAACGGCTGGGGCAGTTTATAATGAAGTGCCCTGACTTACCACAATAGAAACATAGATTCTCCTTAAAACGATGTTCCTTGCGTGCATCACTAACCCGTCGTTGTAAAGAGTCTACCTGCATGGGTTCAGGTTCAGGTTCCCGTGTAATCCTACTCAAAGGTTCCTTAGCTGGAGAGGAAGGTAGGAAAAGGTTAGTACGATTGCTTTCGAACCATCTCTCTTGCCTGCGTTCAGTCAGACGAGTATCAATACGGATGCAGTAGTTAATAAAGTCACCTAACGCAGTGGGAGGGTCGGCACGAGCAAGTTCATCCTTAATCAGTGGAGATAACCCCTTTCGAAAAATAGATTTTTTGGCGGAACTGTCCCAGGTGGTATCAAGGGCCCATCTCCTGAAATCCAAGGCATATTCAGCTACCGAGTGCTTACCTTGGCGCAAAGCTAACATGGCTGCTTCAGCTGTTGCACCTCGATTGGGGTCATCAAACACCTGCCCCATGGCTGAAATAAAATCATCAAGGTGATTCAAACAATCATCCTCAGTCTCAATCAGAGGGTTTGCCCACATTAAAGCCTTGTTGGTAAGCAACATAATTATAGTAAGCACCTTAGATCGTTCAGTGGGAAATTGTGAAGCATGTGCAGAAAAAAAAAAATTGCATTGATTAATAAATCCCCTGAATTTCTCACGTTCACCGCCAAAACGAAAAGGGGGCAACTTGGGAATCCCAGCACTCGGGGCTACGGCAGGAGCCTGGACTCGCCCCTCTAGAACCTCAATCCTGGCTCGCAAATCCTGGGTAGTCTGTCCAACCACTTGCAAATTGTGATTATTGAGGTCCTGTAGATTTGTAAAACGGGTCTTTATATTCTGCAAATCTGCAAGGATATTATCAGTCACTCCGCAAAGTTCCTTTATGCGGGCCTCCATTTTCCAGATCTTTTAAGACAGGATTACTGGAAGAAGAGGAGAGAAAAAAAAACAATAGTGTTCACCTGTGGCAACACTGCAGAGAGAAAAAAAAAATTAAGGGAACTGCTCACCTGGAATGGTTGTGAGAAGTCACAACCACTATCATCACAGAAAGTTTCAACCAGACATCTGATATCCAGAGTTACAGCAGACAAAAAAGAGAAAAGAAAGAGAAAAAAAAAAAAACAATAGTGTTTACCTGTGGTAACACTGCAAAAAGAAAAAACTTAAGGGAATTGCTCACCTGGAATGGTTGTGAGAAGTCACAACCACTGTCATCACAGAAAGTACAACCGGACGTCTGATATCCACAGTACAGCAGACACAGCCATCCAGACCCAGCAGACACTAACGTTTTGGCTTCAGAATCTTGTAATGTATGTAGTACAGTTCATATAGCGTCTTGTGCTTGGGTGCGATGAACATACATGAGACACAGGTTTGATATAGAAAAGTCCTGTATTACTTCATACAAGTTGGCAGAAATAGTCACACAGTTTGCAGACACAGAAACAGGAGACACAGCAGGCCAGAGTAATCCAAGCTCAGCAATCACTCTCCAATACAGATTCAGGATCTTCTTCTCTGTTACCGTAAGTCCATGCAAACGTGGGTCTTTCAAAGAGCAGGGTTCAGAGTCCACAAGTGCTTCAGAGTTCCTCAGTAGGAATAGCTGGAGTACAAGGTCCAAGGCTTACAGGAGTCAAGTCACAGGTTCACTGCAGGCTAGATTCTGAAGCACTGATTGCTCAGCTGTGGCTGCTTAAGAAGCAAAGGAGAGAATCAGGGCGGGAACATGCAAGCTGGAAACTCCATTTTGACTGAGGGCAAGATAGCTGCAGCAAGACAGAAAGTAAAATGGCTGACGAACAAACTGAGTTTCAGAAATATATACATAGAACCTTACACTATGTTTGGATGTGCCGGTCAGTTTTTTAATAAGTGCCATGTTTAAAGTCACAGAGCTTTTCAGTGCCACACATACTACTACTGCCAATTTGTCCATAGAGGTTGCATGGCTGTGTGTTTTAATTTTACGTAGCTGTTCGCAATGTGTGTGGATAAAACACCCAAACTCAACAATCAGGAGGGGAACGTATTCACATGTATTTGGTAATATATTGTATCTGCTAGTTATATACTCCATGGCAGGGGTGGAGATAAAATTGGGGCAACCGACTCAGCCCCACAGGTCCCCGGAGGTAAGAGGGCTCATTTCTACTTCCAAAGCAGGTAGGATTGTGTATTTTGATAACCTTTCCGACCGACCGTTCTTGCACAAGGGCCCTCTTCTGTCTGTGTCTGTCCCTGCTCCAAGGTTTACCGTAATTTTCTGCTGAGGCCTTACTAGCCAGACCATAGTGACACTGCGTATTATTCAAGCTAAAAAAGGGATCTATGGCAAATTTCTTCAATTAATACTCCGGACAGAAACTGAGAATACAGCCATTGCATTGAATTAGGTTGCCTTAGTGGTGCTGGAGAAGGAAGAACAAACAAATCAATTTTGGAACAAATCAAGCCAGACATGTCACTTGAAGCAAAGATCACCAACTATGACTTGCCTACTTTGGACACATCATACAAAGAGAGCAGTCACTGGAAAAGGACATCATGGTCGGAAGAATAGAAGGAACGAGTCAAAGAGGAAGATCAGCAACCCAATGGCTTGATACAATCAAGATAACAGCAGAGAAGACCCTGATGGACCTTTTTAGACTTGCTCAAGATCCATCTTGAGCAGGGGGTTGGACACAATTACCCTTGAGTTCCCTTCCATCTCTATCATTCTATGATTCTATTCTATGATCTTCCTACAAAGCATTCATCTATCAAGTTGCCATGGCTTGAGAACGAGCTGAAGGCCGTTAGTAATAATCCCAGCACTTGTCTCTGTTCATGGAATCTACTCTTGTTTTTTTATCTTTTGCAGGTTGCTCATATGCCAGGTTATCGGTATGTGCACACAATGTATTTTAGACACCAGTGTACCCACAGAAAACGCCGGAGGTGGTTTTCCTGAAGTGTCTTTTTTCTGATGTCTTTTTGGTGGCTGTGCTGGCAGAATTTTTATTTCATTTATAGTATAGTGGCAGCTTTCAAGAAAAAGCTGCCAGAAGAATGCACTTGTCACATCCTTTAGCCACTTTTTTACAGGATAAAAAGGGTGAAGTGGTCAAAAATGACGTTGAGAAAGCCAAACTTTTAAATTCTTATTTTGCATCTGTGTTCTGTAAGAAAGCAACTGTAACCAACTGATCTTCACAGTGTTATCGAAGGAATAAAAGGATCCACACTATCTATAAACAGAAAGATGTGAGAGAACACTTAGCTAAGTTAAATTAATTTAAATCTCTTGGTCCAGATGAATTACATCCTAGGGTACTGAAAGAGTTAACAGAGGAAAGTGAGAACAGGAGGAATCCCAGAAGATTGAAGAAGGGCAAATGTCACCATCTTCAAAAAAGGAAAGATGATGGAGCCAGGAAATTACAGGCCAGTGAGCCCGACTTCTATACCAGGAAAGATTTTTGAACAAATTATTAAACAACATGTATGTAACCACTTGGAAAAGAATACAGTAATTAACCAAAGCCAGCATGGGTTTGTAGCAAACAAGTCATGCCAGACTAATTTCCTTCTATGATGGAATCACTGACTGGGTTGATCAGGGAAATCCGGTAGATATAGTATATTTCAACTTCAGCAAAGCATTTGATAAAGTATCTCATACTATCCTTACTGAAAAAATTACCAAGTATGGGATTGACAAGGCTACGGTTAGATGGATTTTTAACAGGCTCAGTGATTGTACTCAAAGATGGTAATAAATGGCTGCACATCCAAATGGAGGAGTGTTTCAAGTGAGGTACCACAAGGCTCTGTCCTGGCCCCAGTGTTGTTCAACATTTTTTTTTATAAATGATCTAGATAAGGGAACTGAAGGTAAACTAATCAAATTTGCAGACAATGCAAAGCTAGGAGGGATAGCTAAAGGTACTGTCACACTAAGCGAGATCGCTAAAGAATCACCGATTTTATGACGCAGTAGCGATCTAGCTAGCAACGCAGCTGTGTGTGACATGTAGCGGCGATGTGGCCCCCGCTGCGATGTCGCTGATCGCTTATGAATGTTCTGAGCCATTTTTTGGTCGTTGGTGTCCCGCTGGTGAGCCTGAATCGCTGAGTGTGACACCCTTTATGAACGACTTTACCAGCGTCGCAGGTGGGACTAGGTTTTCTCAACGACCGCAGAGGTCGTTATACAGATCTCTGATGAGATCTTTGTGTTTGGAAGCTAACTAGCGACCACATAGCGATCACACTAGCGATCTCGCCAGGTCGTGTCGTTGTCGTGATCGCTAGTGCGATCTCTAAGTGTGACAGTGCCTTTACACTAGAGAAGACAGAGAATTCAGAAGGATCTAGATAAGCTTAAACAATAGGCCACAACTAATAGAATGGTATTTAACAGAGAAATGCAAGATTCTACATCTGGACAAGAAAATAAAAATTACATCTATAGAATGGGAGGAATAGAACTAAGCAACAGCACGTGTGAAAAAACTTGGGTATACCAATAGATCACAGACTGCACATGAGTCAACAGTGTGATGCAGCAGCAAAAAAAGGCAAACAGTTCTAGGATGTATTCAGAGAACCATAGAGTCTAGATCACATGAAGTAATTATCCCCCTCTACTCCTCCTTGGTCAGGCCTCATCTGGAATACTGTGTCCATTTCTGGGCACCACATTTTAAAAAAGACATTGAAAAACTGGAGCAAGGGAAGAGCTACAAGGATGGTGAGCGGACTGCAAAGTATGTCCTATGAGGAACGGTTAAAGCAGTGTTCCCCAACTCCAGTCCTCAAGGCCCACCCACCAACAGGTCATGTTTTCAGGATTTCCTTTGTATTTCCCAGGTGATGGAATTATTGCCTGTGCAGGTGATGCAATTATCACCTGGGCAATACTAAGGAAATCCTGAAAACATGACCTGTTGGTGGGCCTTGAGGACTGGAGTTGGGGAACCCTGGGTTAAAGGATCTGGGAATGTTTAGCTTGCAAAAAAGAAGGCTAAGAGGAGACTTGGTTGTCTACAAATATCTAAGGGGATGTCACAGTATAGAGGAATTATCATTATCCTCATTTGCACATGGAAACACGAAAAGCAATGGAATGAAACTGAGTAGATACAGATTAGATATTAGAAAAACCTTTTGACAGTGAGGGTGGTCAATGAGTGAAACAGGCTGCCATGAGAGGTGATGAGTTCTCCTTCAATGGAAGTCTTCAGAGGCTGGACAGACATCTGTCTGAGATGGTTTAGTGAATCCTATATTGAGCAGGGGTTGGACACGATGACCCCGGAGGTCCCTTCCAGCTGCAACATTCTAGGATTACAATGCCAGCATCTAGTGCACATCGGTTTGTTATATGTAAATGATGCGTGGCTCAAGTTTTTTCAGTCCAAGTGCACAATGCAGCAAAGACAGAGCTATACTGTACAGTCATGGCCAAAAGTTTTGAGAATGACACAAATATTATATTTTCACATGATCTGCTGCCCTCTGGTTTTTATGTGTGTTTGACAGATGTTTTTATCACAGACAGAAATATAATAATTGCAAACATATGAGTAACAAAAGCTTATATTGACAGTTAGAATGAGTTAATGCAGCAAGTCAATATTTCCAGTGTTGACCCTTCTTCTTCAGGACCTCTGCAATTCTCCCTGGCATGCTCTCAATCAACTTCTGGACCAAATCCTGACTGATAGCAGTCCATTCTTGCACAATCAATGCTTTCATTTTGTCAGAATTTTTAGGTTTTTGTTTGTCCACCCGTCTCTTGATGATTGACCACAAGTTCTCAATGGGATTAAGATCTGGGGAGTTTCCAGGCCATGGACCCAAAATCTCTATGTTTTGTTCCCTGAGCCATTTAGTTATCACCTTTGCTTTATGGCAAGATGATCCATCATGCTGGAAAAGGCATTGTTGATCGCCAAACTGCTCTTGAGGGTTGGGAGAAGTTGCTCTTGGAGGACATTCTGGTACCATTCTTTATTCATGGCTGTGTTTTTAAGCAAGACTGTGAGAGAGCTGATTCCCTTGGCTGAGAAGCAACCCACACATGAATGGTTTCAGGATGCTTAACAGTTGGCATGAGACAAGACTGGTGGTTGCGCTCACCTTGTCTTCTCCGAATGAGGCGTTTTCCTGATGTCCCTAACAATCGAAAAGGGGATTCATCAGAGAAAATAACTTTACCGCTGTCCTCAGCAGTCCACTGCCTGTACCTTTTGCAGAATATCAGTCTGTCCATGATGTTTTTTCTGGAGAGAAGTGGCTTCTTTGCTGCCCTCCTTGAGACCAGGCCTTGCTCCAAGAGTCTCCGCCTCACAGTGCGTGCAGATGCACTCACACCTGCCTGCTGCCATTCCTGAGCAAGCTCTGAAACTGCTGGTAGCCCGATCCCGCAGCTGAAACACTTTTAAGAGACGGTCCTGGCGCTTGCTGGTCTTTCTTGGGCGCCCTGAACCCTTTTTTGGCAACAATGGAACCTCTCTCCTTGAAGTTCTTGATGATGCGATAGATTGTGACTGAGGTGCAATCTTTCTAGCTGCGATACTCTTCCCTGTTAGGCCATTTTTGTGCATTGCAATGATGACTGCACGTGTTTCTTTAGAGATAACCATGGTTAACAGAAGAGAAACAATGATGCCAAGCACCAGCCTCCTTTTAAAGTGTCCAGTGGTGTCATTCTTACTTAATCATGACAGATTGATCTCCAGCCATGTCCTCATCAACACCCACACCTGTGTTAATGGAGCAATCACTGAAAGAGGTTAGCTGGTCCTTTTAAGGCAGGGCTGCAATGATGTTGAAATGTGTTTTGGGGGATAAAGTTCATTTTCTAGCCAAATATTGACTTTGCAAGTAATTGCTGTTAAGCTGATCACTCTATAACATTCTGGAGTATATGCAAATTGCCATTAGAAAAAGTGAAGCAGTAGACTTTGTAAAAATTAATATTTGTGTCATTCTCAAAACTTTTGGCCATGACTGCAACTTACATACTAATGCAAATGGGCAATTTTCTACATGAACTCAGTTCCACAAGTAAAAAATTAGCAGCATGGTCCGGCTTACAGACCAGACCAGTGCATGTAAATCATAGGCAGCTCCTGTAGATGAGCACACACAGCTGTCACATTAACTTTAAAAAAAAAAAAGCCAGAGTATACTGTAAGTTGTTATTGATGCAACATATAGGAGCATGTTTACACTGACCATTAAACAAACAAAAACTAAGATAGAAACAGAATTAGCAAATACATAACATGGGGTACTTAGTAAACATTGTTTTTGATCAAAGAAAATGTAAAAGCCATCTCACCGTGGCAAAAAGTACCCAAATCAGTACTGTCCTATACTGTTCTATTATTAAAACCTTACTATGTGTTAAAAATGACATCAATGTTAATAAGGGCAGAGCAGGACTGAGGTCTGATTTTGGACACTCAGCCATGAGAAGCTATATAAAAGTAATGTCCAGCTGAAAAAAGGAAGGTCATGCCCTTGTTTGTACTGAGTGCAAAAATCTGAAGAAAAACCGAGAAAAATGAGCTGGAGTATAAAGAAAACGTCAACTTGTTCCACAAAATAAGTCTTCACATGAATCTGTCTGCAGAAATAGAGAAAAATTATAGCTCTCAAATATTGCGATGCAAAAACTTGTGTGTGACAGCAGCCAAACAGAAAAAAACGCTAAAAATCTGGTATCGCTGTAATCGCACCAAACCAAAGAATAAAGTCATTTAACACTTATACCGCATGAGGAATGCCGTAAAAAATTAAAAGAACCAATTTTTCACCTGTTGATTTGTTGATTCTGCCTCCCAAAGATCGCAGTAAGGCTCGGCTCAGATTTAACCTACGCTCTGCGCTGAGCTCTTACACGTAAAATTCTGAAATACGTGATTCTGATAGAACCTCTGTCACAAGATTCCCTATAATGAGGCAGATGGAGGCACTGCGGATGCCGTTTGACCTGTGATCCAGCAGTGTCTGTCTTTTTAGGTTTGCATGAAAGCATGGTCGGGCCAAAGTTTTATGCACCTCTGAAAAGAAGGACAGCTCTGAACAGAGGCCATATCGAGTCCAGCGTAACTCTGCTGCCTCATTATAGTGAGTGGATCCCTCGGAGGTTTCATCTGAATCACAACATTTGGAGATTAAGGCCGGGATCACACTTGCGAGAGACTCGCACGATTTTCGTGCGAGTCTCTCGCATCAACACCCGGCACTGCCGCCAACACTTGGACCTGAGCGTGCGGCTGCATGTAATTCTATGCAGCCGCACGCTCCGGTCCGAGTGTCGGCGGCAGTGCCGGGTGTTTATGCAAAAGACTCACACGAGAATCGTGCGAGTCTCTCGCAAGTGTGATCTCAGCCTTAGATGGAAACTCTGATGCACCGTGGGTACTGAAAGTATTCAGACCCCGTTACATTTTTCACTCTTTGTTTCATTGCAGCCATTTGGTAAATTCAAAAAAGTTCATTTTTTTTCTCATTAAAGGGAATCTGTCACCCTAAATTGGCGGGATATTTAAATGATGGCAGTCAGGTCAGATGGGCGGTGTTTTGGGTACTTGCCTTAACATGTTGTTCGCCGCTGTCTCCATTATTTCTGGGAATTGTAGTCGTTGCCCTCCATATAACGCGCCTGCGCATTGCAATCTGCGGGAAAAGCATACTGCGCGTGCGCAATTCAAGATTGCAATGCGCGGGCGCGTTATATGGAGGGCAACGACTACAATTCCCAGAGATAATGGAGACAGCGGCGAACAACATGTTAAGGCAAGTACCCAAAACACCGCCCATCTGACCTGACTGCCATAATTTAAATATCCCGCCAATTTAGGGTGACAGATTCCCTTTAATGTACACTCTGCTCCCCATCTTTACTGAAAAAAATCAGAAATGTAGAAATTTTTGCAAATTTATTAAAAAAGAAAACTGAAATATCACATGGTCATAAGTATTCAGACCCTTTGCTCAGTATTGAGTAGAAGCACCTTTTGAGCTAGTACAGCCATGAATGACTCTTCTTGGGAATGATGCAACCAGTTTTTCACACCTGGATTTGGGGATCATCTGCCATTCTTCCTTGCAGATCCTCTCCAGTTCCGTCAGGTCGATGGTGAACGTTGGTGGACAACCATTTTCGGGTCTCTCCAGAGATGCTCAATTGGGTTTAGGTCAGGGCTTGGGCTGGGCCAGTCAAGAATGGTCACAGACTTGTACTGAAGCCACTTCTTTGTTATTTTAGCTGTGTGCTTAGGGTCATTGTCTTGTTGGAAGGTGAACCTTCGGCCAAGTCTGAAGTCCAGAGCACTCTGGAAGAGGTTTTCATCCAGGATATCTCTGTACTTGGCAGCATTCATGTTTCCTTCAATTGCAACCGGTCGTCCCTGCAGCTGAAAAACACCCCCATAGCATGATGCTGCCACCACCATGTTTCACTGTTGGGATTGTATTGGGCAGGTGATGAGCAGTGCCTGGTTTTCTCCACACATACCACTTTTAATTATCACCAAACAGTTCTATCTTCGTCTCATCAGACCAGAGAATCTTATTTCTCATAGTCTGGGAGTCCTTCATGTGTTTTTTCAAGAGACAACTGAACAACTCCCAATTCTATCAGAGATTACCCTCTGACCTTACTTCTGTTTTTTTGAAGAAGCTTTATTCTTTATTGGACAGGGCTTGTCGACTTGGCATCATCACGTTTGAGGAGAAAAAATACATGTGGATGGAGCATCCAATAACTTCCACGTTCTATATGTTACCTAAGGTCCACAAAAGTGCCACTGATCCCCCGGTCGGCCCATAGTCTCCAGCATAGGAAGCATGTGTGAGCAGGCTTGTACTTATGTTGATTTTTTCTTACAGCCATTAGCTATGTCCCTTCCTTCTTTTGTCAGAGACTCAGCGCACTTTATTGAGATATGTCGAGGGATTACGTTGGCAGGGGATTTTCTCCTTGTCACGTGCGACGTGGAATCATTATATTCAAACATTCAACATGAAGACAGTATTGAGGCGGTCTCATTTTTCTTCAACAAATGTGAACGTTCTGACCAGGGGCATAATGTATTTGTGTTGGATCTTCTCAAATTCATCCTACAACACAATTTTTTTCTGTTTGACAGGGTTTTCTATCGACAAACCTCTGGAGTGGCAATGGGGGCTCGTTGTGCGCCAGCCTATGCTAATACCTTTTTGGGATGGTGGGAGGAAACGACTGTTTACAAATATGAAACCTTTCGTAACCAGGTTTGTCATTGGCATCGTTTTATAGATGATGTGTTCTTCCTATGGAAGGGCACGGAATCTGAGTGTATTGAATTTGTGAACAGCCTTAATTGTAATTCCCTTAATATTTTTCTCACCCATTCGATTTCCTGCAGTTCCATCACTTTTTTGGATTTGACTGTATTTGTGGACAATTCACGGTTGGCTACAACTTTATATCGTAAACCAACGGCCACCAATTCGCTGCTTGAGTTTAACAGCTTTCATCCCAAGCATACTAAAAGGGGTGTACCAACGGGTCAATTCCTCAGAGTGAGAAGAAACTGCACACGAGATGAAGACTTTTACCCATCAGGCTCAAGACCTTACTGTCATGTGTGCATCGCCACGAAGATCGTCGCGGTTGCACATTCTGACTTCTCACAGCTGAGTTGCTGTTTCTTTGTGTTTGGCAGTTAGGGAGTTAATTCTGTCTGTGCTCAGTTCTGGGACTGGGTGCAGTTTTCTCCCGGCTGCAATTAATTATTTGTTGATTGGTTTCCTTTAAATCTCTGGTTGTCTGTGTTGGGAGTTGCCAGTGAAATTCTTCATGCAGACCACAGATAGGATTGTATCTGTATAGACTTAAGTTAAAGAGCTCCTTAGTTGTTTTAAGCTCACCTTGCTTAGAGTTTAATATCCCAGATCATTTATGTTCCTTCTGTGTTTGAGTGTGTATGCAAGTCTGTGTTTTCTCCAGTCTGTCTTATATGTCTAATCTGTGTATTTAGCAGAGATCAGCCCATATCCCTTTGGTGGTTATCAGAATCCTTCTTAGGACTGATTACAGGGTTCAGGGACTGATAGGAGACAGGGTTAGGCTGGAGACTTGGACCTCTGAACCATTATCAGTACCTCCAAGGTGAGGGTTTAGTTAGGACCCCAGTTTAGGGTCAGGTTAGACCCCCGGTCCTCCTCTTTCCTGTGACAGTGTATCAAGTCCTCAAGATTAACCCTGAGTTCAACGGATATCGTGTCAGGTAAATCTATTCTATATTTACATGCTGATGTTGCTAATCTATATGTTGTATAGAGTGTTGTTCTTTTAAGAATAGTTTACTGACATCATACACATATCATAAGACCGCGTGACATTTTCACTGGCCAATAAAATTATTCCCAGTTGCCATGGATCCAGTAGCCCAGCTGGCTCTGCAGTTGCAGGGATTATCCATGGAGCTGACGGACATTAAGTCCAAAGTTTTGTCTCCCTCGGAGCAAACCAGATTTGAACCTAAAGTAGCTCTCCCGGACAGGTTCACTGGTGGGCGAGACAAATTTTTTACCTTCAGGGAGGCATGTAAATTGTATTTTCGGCTTCGGCCTCGATCATCAGGGAGTGAAGAGCAGAGAGTGGGAATTGTTATCTCGCTCCTACAAGGGGACCCTCAATCCTGGGCCTTCTCCCTTCCTCCGGGATCCCCGGCTCTACAGTCAGTAGATCGATTTTTTACTGCCCTGGGTTTGGTATATGATGACCCAGATCGGATCTCTCTTGCTGAGACAAAATTACGTAAGATACAGCAGGGAGATCGTCCGGCGGAGGAATTTGCTTCTGAGTTCCGTAGATGGGCCACAGATACTCAGTGGAATGACCCAGCTCTTAGGAGCCAGTTTTGTCATGGGCTTTCTGACAAATTAAAGGACGTTTTGGCTCAGTATGATTCTCCTCCATCACTGGAGGCTGCTATGGCCCTAGCTATCCGTACTGATAGACGGCTCCGGGAGAGGTGCGAGGTAACTCCGCCCCCTGTTGTTACTCCACCTACTACTAAAGTCCCTTATGTTGAGGTTCCCCTTGTCTGTTCGGAGGAGCCTATGCAGTTGGGAGGGACATCATTTCGTAGGAGGGGATTGGCGGTACGCCGCAGGACTAGAAGGTGTTTCTTCTGCGGGAAAGAGGGACATTTTGTTGGGGGATGTCCATCCCGTGCCTTGTTGAGCAAAAAGTCACCGGAAAACTGTTAATCCCAGGTTGTGTGGTGGACGACAACCTGGGAGTATGTATTTCGTCCGCTAGTTCTTCTCAGTTCCTTGTACCAGTGGAGGTGGTGGTTGGTACGAGAGTGGAGAGATTTTCTGTTCTTCTTGATAGTGGGTCCGGGGCTAATCTGGTTGACGCTCAGTTTGCTCAGGCTCAAGGTATGCATCTGAGTGTATTGGTCAAACCGATCCCTATATTCTCCATTGACGCCAGGCCTCTCGGCCAAGGTAGCTTTGTTCATGAGGTTCATAACATTGACCTTCGGGTAGGGGCAATACATAGGGAACTATTATCTTGTTATGTGTTGGAGGGTCTACCTACTCCTATTGTGTTGGGACTTCCTTGGTTGGTTAAACATAACCCTGTGATTAATTGGCAGTCCAGAGATATAAGCCAATGGGGGGAGTTTTGCAAAAGTAACTGCATGAACACAGTCATCAGTGCGGTCGTGCCTAGTACTTTGCCTCCTTTTTTGGAGGACTTTGGGGATGTGTTCTCTGAGGAGGGGTGTCAGGAGTTGCCTCCTCATCGCGTGTATGACTGCTCTATTAATTTACTTCCTGATGCTAAGTTACCTAAAGCTAGGTTATATAACCTTTCTGGTCCTGAGAGGCAGGCTATGAAAGATTATATTTCGGAAAGTCTGGCCAAAGGGCATATTAGACCTTCATCTTCCCCAGTGGCCGCGGGGTTCTTCTTTGTGAAGAAAAAAGATGGAGGCCTACGCCCTTGCTTGGATTTCCGCGAACTTAATCGGATTACTGTTCGAGATCCGTATCCACTCCCTCTGATTCCTGATCTCTTCAATCAAATTGTTGGCGCCAAATGGTTCTCTAAATTGGATCTCAGGGGGGCGTATAATCTGATTAGGATAAAAGAGGGGGATGAGTGGAAAACGGCGTTTAACACGCCGGAGGGACATTATGAGAACCTTGTCATGCCTTTTGGTCTGACTACTGCACCAGCAGTATTCCAACATTTTGTTAATGACATTTTTCGTCATCTGGTGGGGCTGTTTGTGGTCGTATATTTGGATGACATTTTAATTTACTCACCAGATCTTGTGTCTCACCAGGAGCATGTGAGACAGGTGTTGCAGATCTTGCGAGACAATAAACTATACGCCAAACTGGAAAAGTGTGTATTCGCCGTACAGGAACTTCAGTTTTTGGGTTTCTTGGTGTCAGCCTCCGGTTTCCGTATGGACCCTGAAAAGGTGAGAGCAGTGCTTGAATGGGATCAGCCAGAGGATCTTAAGGCTCTGCAGCGTTTTCTGGGGTTTGCTAACTACTACCGGAAATTTATTTGTAATTTCTCATCTGTTGTCAAACCTCTCACTGACATGACAAGAAAAGGGACGGATTTTTCTAAATGGTCGGACAAAGCTTGCCAAGCTTTTTCCTCTTTGAAAAAATGTTTTGCTTCGGCACCCGTTCTCATCCAACCAGATGCATCACAGCCGTTCGTTGTGGAGGTGGACGCGTCTGACGTAGGGGTGGGTGCAATATTGTCCCAGGGTCCGTCCCCTGGTAAATGGCATCCGTGCGCTTTCTTTTCTAAAAAATTGTCGTCCGCCGAAAGGAATTATGATATCGGCAATAGGGAACTTTTGGCCATTAAGTTGGCTTTTGAAGAATGGCGTCACTTTTTGGAGGGGGCAGTCCACCCGGTCACCGTCATTACTGATCACAAGAACCTGCTGTATTTGGAATCTGCTAAGCGTCTGAATTCCAGACAAGCTCGATGGTCGTTGTTTTTTACCAGGTTTAATTTTGTTGTCACTTATCGCCCTGGATCTAAGAATGTTAAGGCGGATGCCTTGTCTCGCAGTTTCCCAGGGGCCGGGAAAATGGATGACCCGATTCCTATCCTTCAGGAGGGGGTGGTAGTGTCGGCTGTATGTTCTGAGCTTGAGGAGGAGGTGTTAGAGGCTCAGGGGGACGCCCCTGCAGGACCTCCAGGGAGACTGTTTGTCCCAAATCAGTTGAGACAAAAGGTTATTGAGGCCATCATAATTCTGCTTTAGCAGGACATCCAGGGAGTAAGGCTACTTTAGATCTCCTTTCTCGCCGGTTTTGGTGGCCTAACGTTAATAAAGATGTTTTAACTTTTGTCGCGTCCTGTGGGGTTTGTGCTCGCTCTAAGACCCCTCATACCCGTCCGTCTGGGACCCTCTTACCCTTGAAACTTCCGGAGCGTCCATGGACTCATTTGTCTATGGACTTCATCACGGACCTTCCTCAGTCGTCAGGGAAGACTGTCATACTGGTGGTTGTTGACAGGTTCAGTAAGATGGCACATTTCATTGCTCTTCCTGCCCTCCCTAATGCTAAAACTCTGGCGCAGGTGTTCATTGGGGAGATTGTGAGACTTCATGGGTTGCCTTCTGATGTGGTGTCAGATAGGGGGTCTCAGTTTGTGTCCAAGTTTTGGAGGGCATTTTGTTTACGTCGGGGGATGCAATTGTCATTTTCCTCGGCTTTTCATCCGCAGACCAATGGTCAGACAGAGCGTCTGAATCAAAGCCTAGAGACTTATCTTCGGTGTTTTGTCTCAGAGAACCAGGAGGACTGGTCTTCTTTCTTGCCTCTGGCAGAGTTCGCTCTTAACAACAGGCGGAGCGAGTCCACTGGTAAGTCCCCGTTTTTTGGGGCATATGGTTTTCATCCCCAGTTTTGTACATTCAATGGGGGGGGCCCTTCTGGGGTTCCTGAGGAGGAGCGTTTCTCGTCGTCACTTGCTTCAGTGTGGAGAGGTGTATTGAATAATCTGAGTGCTATGGGGAACCGTTATAAACGTATGGCTGATAGGAGGAGAGTTTCTGGTCCAGATCTTAATGTGAACGATCTGGTATGGTTGTCTACCAGGAATATAAAACTTAAAGTTCCCTCCTGGAAGCTGGGCCCCAGATTCATCGGGCCGTACAGGATCAGTTCCATAATTAATCCTGTGGCATTTCGTCTGGACCTCCCTCCTACGTTTAAAATCCAAATGTGTTCCACAAGTCATTACTTAAGAGGTACGTGGCACCAGTCATACCATCACCTCTACCTCCTCCTCCAGTGGTGGTCAATGGTAACTTGGAGTTTCAAGTGTCAAAGATCATTGACTCACGTCTGAATCGCCGGTCCCTTCAGTACTTGGTGCATTGGAAGGGGTATGGTCCAGAGGAGAGGACGTGGGTTCCTGCGTCTGACATTAACGCAGATCGTTTGGTGCGGACCTTCCACAGAACTCACCCGGGCAAACCTGGCCCTGAGGGTCCGGAGGCCCCTCGTAGAAGGGGGGTACTGTCATGTGTGCATCGCCACGAAGATCGTCGCGGTTGCACATTCTGACTTCTCACAGCTGAGTTGCTGTTTCTTTGTGTTTGGCAGTTAGGGAGTTAATTCTGTCTGTGCTCAGTTCTGGGACTGGGTGCAGTTTTCTCCCGGCTGCAATTAATTATTTGTTGATTGGTTTCCTTTAAATCTCTGGTTGTCTGTGTTGGGAGTTGCCAGTGAAATTCTTCATGCAGACCACAGATAGGATTGTATCTGTATAGACTTAAGTTAAAGAGCTCCTTAGTTGTTTTAAGCTCACCTTGCTTAGAGTTTAATATCCAGATCATTTATGTTCCTTCTGTGTTTGAGTGTGTATGCAAGTCTGTGTTTTCTCCAGTCTGTCTTATATGTCTAATCTGTGTATTTAGCAGAGATCAGCCCATATCCCTTTGGTGGTAATCAGTAATCCTTCTTAGGACTGATTACAGGGTTCAGGGACTGATAGGAGACAGGGTTAGGCTGGAGACTTGGACCTCTGAACCATTATCAGTACCT
Organism: Oophaga sylvatica; assembly: GCA_033576555.1. Lineage (NCBI taxonomy): Eukaryota > Metazoa > Chordata > Amphibia > Anura > Dendrobatidae > Oophaga > Oophaga sylvatica. Next base: position 15,910,654 of record JARQOD010000009.1, read on the forward strand.
CCAAGGTGAGGGATTAGTTAGGACCCCAGTTTAGGGTCAGGTTAGACCCCCGGTCCTCCTCTTTCCTGTGGACAGTGTATCAAGTCCTCAAGATTAACCCTGAGTTCAACGGATATCGTGTCAGGTAAATCTATTCTATATTTACATGCTGATGTTGCTAATCTATATGTTGTATAGAGTGTTGTTCTTTTAAGAATAGTTTACTGACATCGTACACATATCATAAGACCGCGTGACATTTATTATGCAAATGTCAGAGGGGTTAGGAAATTATTCTCCAGGATGCTTTATATTCAATTCAAGAACAGCAAGCCCTCTCCATAAAAAATTGTTTTATGTAGATTGTGGAACAGTTTGTTTACCAATTCTTAAACCATCCAACAATGGCGTCTGCATTTGTATGGCCCATTCGACTCTTTGCTACCTTTGATTTTGTACATCAATGGGATTTGGCCTGAGACAAAGTTAGAGGACACTATCACATAGGCATAACTCCTGATATGAACTGTTAGAGTCGAGAGAAGTTTCCTTCCATAACATTTGCAAAGCTACACACCGTAACAATTTATTGCATTTTTCGAGTTCACCTCTGCCAGCGATAAACCTGCCATTTTGATAGGGTTAAGAATGTTCAGAACCACGAAATGTCCCAAAATCTCAGTGAGGTTTCAGACAGGATTCAACGAGGAAGAATCGCCAACCTAGACATAGGCACAAGCATCCAGAGGTACTCGTACATAATGCACCCTCATATAGAATTCAAACCATCTGGAGGAACGCGTCTTTCTATCCTAGAGGCATACCCTAACAGCTGAGTTCCAAACCATCTGTACCATGTTCGTGACCCCATAATTTAAAAAACAAACTATAGGCAGATATGGATAACAGAAAAAAAAACCACACAGTCTTTCAAGACACCATATATGGCATATCCCTGTCTAAATTATCTCAATGCAACAATGTCCTCAAAGGTGAATTCATCTATCACCGCATACGGGTAGGGAATTAAAATAAAGGGATTGTTCACATGTGAGCCAAAGTATATACAGTTAGGTCCATAAATATTTGGACAGAGACAACATTTATCTAATTTTGGTTCTAGACATTACCACAATGAATTTGAAACAAAACAAATCAGATGCAGTTGAAGTTCAGACTTTCAGCTTTCATTTGAGGGTATCCACATTAAAATTGGATGAAGGGTTTAGGAGTTTCAGCTCCTTAACATGTGCCACCCTGTTTTTAAAGGGACCAAAAGTAATTGGACAAATGACTCCAAGGCTATTTCATGGACAGGTGTGGGCAATCCCTTTGTTATGTCATTCTCAATTAAGCAGATGAAAGGGCCGGAGTTGATTTGAGGTGTGGTGTTTGCATTTGGAAGGTTTTGCTGTGAAGGAAACATGTGGTCACAGGAGCTCTCCATGCAGGTGAAACAAGCCATCCTTAAGCTGCAAGAACAGAAAAAAACCCATCCAAGAAATTGCTACAACATTAGAAGTGGCAAAATCTACAATTTGGTACATCCTGAGAAAGAAAGAAAGCACTGGTGAACTCATCAATCCAAAAAGACCTGGGAGCCCACGGAAGACAACAGTGGTGGATGATCGCCGCATACTTTCTTTGGTGAAGAAGAACCCGTTCACAACATCAACTGAAGTCCAGAACACTCTCAGTGAAGTAGGTGTATCTGTCTCTAAGTCAACAGTAAAGAGAAGACTCCATGAAAGTAAATACAAAGGGTTCACATCTAGATGCAAACCATTCATCAATTCCAAAAATAGACAGGCCAGAGTTAAATTTGCTGAAAAACACCTCCAGAAGCCAGCTCAGTTCTGGAAAAGTATTCTATGGACAGATGAGACAAAGATCAACCTGTACCAGAATGATGGGAAGCCAAAAGTTTGGAGAAGAAAGGGAACGGCACATGATCCAAGGCACACCACATCCTCTGTAAAACATGGTGGAGGCAACGTGATGGCATGGCCATGCATGGCTTTCAATGGCACTGGGTCACTTGTGTTTATTGATGACATAACAGCAGACAAGAGTAGCCGGATGAATTCTGAAGTGTACCGGGATATACTTTCAGCCCAGATTCAGCCAAATGCTGCAAACTTGATTGGACGGCGCTTCATAGTACAGATGGATAATGACCCCAAGCATACAGCCAAAGCTACACAGGAGTTCATGAGTGCAAAAAAGTGGAACATTCTTCAATGGCCAAGTCAATCACCAGATCTTAACCCAATTGAGCATGCATTTCACTTGCTCAAATCCAGACTTAAGAGGAAAGACCCACAAACAAGCAAGACCTGAAGGCTGCGGCTGTAAAGGCCTGGCAAAGCATTAAGAAGGAGGAAACCCAGCGTTTGGTGATGTCCATGGGTTCCAGACTTAAGGCAGTGATTGCCTCCAAAGGATTCGCCACAAAATTTTGAAAATAAAAATATTTGTTTGGGTTATGTTTATTTGTCCAATTACTTTTGACCTCCTAAAATGTGGAGTGTTTGTAAAGAAATGTGTACAATTCCTACATTTTCTAACACATATTTTTGTTCAACCCTTCAAATTAAACATTACAATCTGCACTTGAATTCTGTTGTAGAGGTTTCATTTCAAATCCAATGTGGTGGCATGCAGAGCCCAACTCGCGAAAATTGTGTCACTGTCCAAATATTTCTGGCCCTGACTGTATGTGGGACAAACCTCACAGGAGTTGAGAAAGAGGGCCCAAAAACACATCTCTACCATCCATTTGGCAGCGGCAGACCTAAAAAAAGGGAAGATGCTTACACCAATTGCTGGTCATTTTTTGGATGTACATAAGGGCAATGCTTCTGGCTTACAAATAGTGGGCTTACAAAGGATTTGGTCCAATTCCAGGGGGGTGACAATGGTAAACGTTTACTTCAAGTGGAATCCAGATGGATTTTTGAGTTACAGTCAGTTTCGCCTTCAGGATTAAATGAGGAGCTATTGTATACTGGCTTCCTGGGTTGACTGATGGTTATAATTATTTATTTCTTGTTTCTTTTATTCCTTAGACTATATACCAGGTCAGTCTCACATGAGCCAACAAGGGGGCATTTAATCCTTGGATTTGATCTTTTGAGCTTTGGTCTTTGGATATTTATCCTAAAATGGACCTATTTCATCGACATCTCATGGAGGACCGGGACATGAGGG
>JARQOD010000009.1:15922862-15960469 GCA_033576555.1 Oophaga sylvatica
CAATATATGTAAGTTCTCTTTTGCGTCACAGAGAGGATCGCAGAAGTTGCAAAGCAGGCTAGCAGGACGCAGAGAGCAGGAGCGATGCTGGAAATTCCTATGAATCAGAAGTGCTCAGTACATGCTAATGACAGATCCTAACGACCGCCAAAGTCGTTAAAGAGATCGCTGACTGCTGATGAGTCGTTTTTGAGATCTCCTGTTTGGCAGCTACTAGCGACCTAAAAGCGATCACACCAACGATCTCGTTAGCTTGCGTCGTTATTGAGATCGCTAACGAGATCGCTAAGTGTGGCAGTACCTTTACTTTCTGCCAGCTACTGTTTAAAGTGTCATTAAACCACTGAAGTTTGGACTCTAAGCCTGTGTGTTGCCTCATTACTGCGGCCCTGCCACTGCCTGCCAGAGCAAATCCCTACAATAGCAAAAACCAGCTGACAGATTCCCTTTAAGCTTTGACTATGCAACCTTAAAAGGGGTTGTCCACTACTCGGACGACCCTTTCTGAATTACAATGTTCCCTCACATAAAAAAAAAAACAGCTAGTACTCCCCTCCGATGCTGTTCCAGCAATGTCGGCGCGGAGTCTACGGTGACATTATGTCTCATGCACTGCAGCCAATCAGCGGACACTTCACTCTCACTTCCTTCGGACATAAGACATCCAGAAAAAAAAAAAAAAAGCAGTGACCACTGATTACGTCATGCAACCAATATCACACCAGCGCTAATGCCGCTAGAACAGCACCATATGGAAGTATAAAGTGTTTTTATTCTATGTGGAGAATATTATAATTGAGAAGAGGTGCTCTGAGTAGTAATTATCTACAAGACTGCCAGAACGGTGCACATGAGGAATAGTAGCATGCTGCGAAACCTGCACAAAACAGATCACCACAACCAAATATCATACAAGACTGGCTGCAGTCGCCAAGTCAGAACCATCTATTCTTCAAATGTTGCCAAACGTTTCATGGAGATCAACCTACTCTACGGCACCAATCTATCCAGACATTCATTTGCAGGCCAGTCTTGATGAACAGTGCTCTGGACTAAGATGTGCGTCTCTTAATGAATTTGGCACATCTTGTTGTGCACGCAGGGTCTTTGTGAGGGGGCGTGCTGAGTCAGACGCTCCTGCTCTATTAAGAGGTGCATGCCTCTTAATGAATCAGGAGCGTCGGACAAGTGGTCTCGCCACAAATCCTACTGCAGTCCATGATGGAGTGATGTATGTGGGGTAGCAAACATCACAGCCCGTCTTAAATTTCACAAGGGGAGGATGCTATGCCCCGATTCCGCCCATATTACCGGAGCTGGGCAAAAATTTGTGTGAGAACGCCAAGTCGCAAAGTTACGCCGAAATTGACTTTTAAAATGTTTTTTGCAACAGAATACTGGCGCAAAAGCTTTGATGAATCTGATCCTATGACTTTATAGCTAACACTTGCTGTCACATCAAAAGGACCCATATGAATGACCAGAAACATCCTAACACACCCCACTCCAAGGCTACGTTCACATGACTATTTTCGGTTCAAGTACTGAGAAAAAACTGACAGCACCCAGACCAATGGTATTAACTAGGGCTGTTCAGATGACTTTGTAAGGCAGGAAATACTTACCTAAAGAATGCTCGGGTCCGGAGCCAAAAACAAGTTAGTGACCTGCATAGTTTTGCTGACCATTTTCATTAAAAGGACCATTATTGTTTCAAGTGAATCCACTGGAGTAATGTCCTTCATTCCCAATGATAGGCAGGATTTCCTGAGTGCACTATGTAGCCATCAAATCCACATGTGAACAAGCCCTTACTGGATTGCTTTTGCTATCCTTAGCGTGCAAGAATCTCACATAAACGCTCAGTACTGCTACATTAAACATAAAAATGTCTGCACCAAAGACGATGGGATGACAGACTTAGATTATCTAACATTAGTTCTCCTACACATAAACCACGTGGTGCATTAAACAGGTTTAAACCCAGAAAATCATTTACATGGTAAACTGGTTTTGAAAGTTTTTTTTAGAATTTTTATTAAAACATTTTAGTCCACTTGATAGTGCCAGCAATGTACGGGGGATGTAGAATAACCCTCAGTCCTTATAAATATCTTGTCCATTTGAACGGCTTTCAAGGTTTCTGGCTCATCTTCTTCAAAGTTTTGTTTAGCTGTAAAGCAGAAATGTAAGTTTCAGTCACATAATACAGACGTACTGAAGAGGCTTTACAGGCCTCAACTGCATTTTTTTTTTAACTAGCATTAAACTAGTCCAATATGGCATTCTTGTCTAAGTTTTTGGATATGTGCATCTCTATTAAAAATTCCTTAATAAGCATTGACAGTAAAGTAAAATGTATAATTATATAATTTCCAATTATTAGAATCTAATAAAATACTATACACATTTGCAGCAGAAACCAGAAACGATAGGGCATCACGGTGGCTCAGTGGTTAGTATTGTTACTTTACAGCACTGGGGTCTGGAGTTCAGTTCCCACCAAGGACAACATCTGCAAGAGTTTGTATGTTCTTCCGTGTTTGTGTGGGTTTCCTCCTACACTCTACAGACATACTGATAGGGAATGTAGATTGTGAGCTCCAGTGGGGACAGTGCCAATAATGTCTGTAAAGCGCTGTGGAATATGATAGTGCTATATAAGCAAAAAGCCTAAATCTGCAAATAAAACTTCATAATAATCAACTTATTTATCATAAGATTAAAGTGAACCTGTCAGATCGGTTAACGCCATTAATCTGCAATAGCTTTATCAAGCTGCCCAGCCGCAGTACTGAAAATGCAGCAAAAAATGAACTTCATTTCTCCAGGGAGCAGACAGCTTTCAGTCATACAGACTTGCAAGCATGGCTTCATTTACCGCTCACAGCACCGGGAGGCTGTAACCATGCCCCAGCATTCTGACTGACTGTACTTATGCCCTGAAGAGTCAGCTGCCTGTCAAAATGTTGGGGGCTTGCTTATAAACTCACCTCTCAGTATGGCGAGCGGTAACTAAAACTGCAGCAGGCAAGCCAGCCTGACTGAAAGCTGGCGGCCAACGGGAGAAATAAAGTTAATTTTCTCCCAGGTGCAGAACTATGAGTACAGCGGCTGGGCACCTTCATAAAGCTATTAATCTGCAGATTAACCTTATATCTGCAGGTTAATAGAAGTATCATACCTTACAGGTTCCCTTTAAATTGGATGCTAAATCTAAAGAAAGCCTGGTCACAGGAGACATATTTAGAGTTTATTTTTCCTTGAACTAAAGAGATAATCTGGTTCGGCTCACTTATGTATCAGTAAGTGAGCAGGACCAGTGATGTCGTGTCTACAGATATCTGACAGGTGTGCCTGAGCGGCAGGTATTGGGCACCTGTCCTATTCTAATTAATAGACTTAATACATGGCTGACTGTTCTAGCGAAAGAATTCCAGTTGGAATCAAAAGTGAATTACGGTTTGCATGCGCGAGTGAGGACAGGAGCACGATACCTGCCACCAACGCCCACCAGCTGTAAGATATCTGAAGGTGTGACATTAATGGCCCCACTCACCTCCAGATATAGAAGTGAGCAGAACCAGCTTACTACTTTAGAGCGGTTAAAACATGAGCACTTATAAGTATAGAAAACCCTCACCTCTTCAAACTTGTGTATCTGTCGTATAAAGAAGTCTCCGTAGCGGCGGGCGACTTTGGTATCTGCAATGTGAATCATGTCCTAAAGGAGAATGGAATCAAAATAAGTTGCGGAAGGTCAGTTCCACGTATAACACATGAACACGACGACTATGCGGATAAAACAAAAACCAGAATGTCATCCATTGTATTATTAAATGTGTAAAACATGGCAAATCACGCAGCTGAATACTGTACCTTATCTATATAGAAGTCCACTTCTGATGCGGACTGAAACTCTCCCTCCAGCGCAGAAATGCCGCTCGTCCACACGAGGTTCTTCATCTTATGCTTGAAAACAAGAAGCTGAATGCGAAATTCCTGTTCTGGTAAATCCAAGAATCCTGCCAACTTGGCCACAGGCATAGTGGTGTATAACTTCAGGAAACTGGGAGGGAAACAAAGATATTAAAAAATGTTAAACTCATTTTGTGAGGTCTCTGGACATCTTCCTACCCCAACATTCTCCCTTGAAGGGATATCCTTAGGACCATGTATGACCAAGCACTTTGAAGCTTATGTCTTGCTGATTCTTGCTTTATATCTTATTGTGCCTGCATAGGATCATGCATTGATACAACATGGGCTCATTGGATATTATGAGCACCGTGCATGGGCCCGATGTCACATCTTACACCAGCGCCAGACTGGAGACGCACCTGCGGATGGTGGACAGTTGCGCCTGCTGCTGGACTTCATCAAGAAAGACTTTAAGCTGCTGAAGATATGGTTCTTTGTGAGAGTTGGGATGAACATTATCATAGTTAGGGACCACCGGTGACAGGAACTTGGGGCAGGCGTAATTAAAGAGCTCTTCGTAAATCTGTGCATCCCTAAGGAGTAGAAGAAAATGTACAAGTGATCAGAAATGACAAAAACACAGAATATTTACTTCTATTACATACCCGAATGTTATAGATCATCTAAACCCTCGGACGTATATTTCTATTTGAAAGGTGTACTGAGCCATCTACTCTAATCACAAGTGGAAGTATTTAGGAATCGCAGATATCAGCCACAAAGTGGAGACCATGTAAAGACACAGAGAGGTGTCACGGAGTGCTGAAAAGCAGACGTCATAAGTCACTAGTGCTCTACATAACTAGAGTCCAAACATCCTCTGGCATTAACATCAGCAACAAAACTGTGCACCGCGGGAGCTTCATGTTATTTGTTTTCACGTCGGTGTAGTTGTATGCAAACCTTACACCACCAAGCACAATGACAAGTGTCGGATAGAGTGGTGTAAAACATGCCACCACTAGAGCAGTTCTTCAAAGTGATGAATTGCTCTTCTCTCTTGCAGCTGATGGATGAGGCTGGGTTTAGTGAATGCCAGGAGTACGTTACCTGCCTGACTACGAGTCAACTGTAACATTGGTGGAGGGATAATGTTGTGGGGTTGTTTTTCAGGGGTCGGCCTTGGGCCATCTTACTTCCAGTGAAGGGAAATAAGACTTCAGCATATTAAAGCACTTTGCACAATAGCAGCTCCTTGCGTGAACAGTTTGAAGGATTGACCTTTTCTGTTCCCAATGACTGTGGCCAGCGCACAAAGCAAGGTCCATAAAGGCATGGTTGGGAGAGTTCGGTGTGGAACAACTTAACTTGTATGTAGAGTCTGGACCTAAAATACATAGCACACCTCTGGGATGATGTAGAAAGGGGATTGAGATCCAGGCCCTCTCGCCAACATCAGTATCTGATCTCACAAATACTCTTATGGATGAACGGGCAAAAATCCCCGAAGCCACAGGAGATTTTAATCAGATTAGCTGGTCTATTCCTGCCCTATAAATTGTAGGCTTTTTGCCACAAGAGAGGTGACATATCAGGTTAGTGACCCAATTGACGAAGGACACCGTGACGTGGTAATTGGGCATACATACATTGGCCAATCTATGCGCTAAGAGCCTTCATTTTTCATAGCAATTTTTTGCAGATACATATTTCATATATTCATATATACATCATATAGCGCTTTTTTCATTTTTTCTGTGCAGTAATGCAGTTCCTATGCTTTAGAGTAATTATTCTTGGTTAGTTATGGTGCAGACCTTAATATTTTTTGATTTGCTCTTCTCTCTGGCAGCTGATGGATGAGGCTGGGTTTGGTGAATGCCAGGAGTACGTTACCTGCCTGACTACGAGTCAACTGTAACATTGGTGAAGGAGGGATAATGTTGTGGGGTTGTTTTTCAGGGGTCGGCCTTGGGCCATCTTACTTCCAGTGAAGGGAAATAAGACTTCAGCATATTAAAGCACTTTGCACAATAGCAGCTCCTTGCGTGAACAGTTTGAAGGATTGACCTTTTCTGTTCCCAATGACTGTGGCCAGCGCACAAAGCAAGGTCCATAAAGGCATGGTTGGGAGAGTTCGGTGTGGAACAACTTAACTTGTATGTACAGAGTCTGGACCTAAAATACATAGACCAACTCTGGGATGATATAGAAAGGGGATTGAGATCCAGGCCCTTCGCCAACATCAGTATCTGATCTCACAAATACTCTTATGGATGAACGGGCAAAAATCCCCGCAGGCACCTCCAAAATATTACAGTAAGCCTTCCCAGAAGAGTGGAGGCTGTTATAACTGCAAAGTGGGAACAACTCCATATTAATACCTAGGGATTTTTAATGGGATGTGAAAAGATCCTGCACATATAGTGTGAAGGGGTCCTAATGCTGTATATAGAAGATTTGTTGCATAAATGTGGCCTAAAGGCTGCAACTCCTATTTACACAAGACAAACGCTTATTCCAGCACCACATCACTGAGGGTGGCAGGCACAAACCTACCTTCATTTACACTAATGCAAAATCTAGGTCAAGCTCAGCAAGAACCTTGTTTTCTCTGCTCAGCTCCATGCTTATCCAGGGACTATGCAGAGAAAATCCCGAATTGCCCATGACCCTTTTATTCTAGCTCTAGATGGCAGCCCTAGTGATTTGCCAGATCTATGGTTAGAAAACTGAGCCCCTGCCATATCTATCCAGATAGAGCGATTTAACAGATATCAAATATTCTGCAACCAAAAAAAGACTTTTTTTAGCCATTTGGAATGAGAATCAATAGTAAAGAGACTCCAATAGATGTAAAGAGGCCATAGACGTGCACCATAAAAACCGGTCATGCAGATTACTGCTTCCTTACCCTTTCTGCATACGTAACATTTTGTCACCATATTTCTCTCTGAGCTGAGTGTGAATACTCTCATCAATGCGCATGGGGTACATGGTGAGGGCGATGGCCAGCAGGGCATGCATCTGCTCATTCTGCTTGTTAATCTGTGCATGAGGGACACAAGGTTTGTAAATCCAGTGATCCTTTATAATGTGAGAATAAAAGTAGAGGAGATGGCAGAAAGATACGAGGCTTACCATTTCATACTTGTAGGTGGTTCTCTGGAACATACTCTTGGTTCTCTGGATATATAGCAAGATGTTAGCGAAGACACGAATGGCATCCTGATATCGTCGCATCATAAGGTAAGCAAAGCCAACATAATAGTATGTGGTCACCTGGCACTCAGGCACGCGGGAGTACATACTCTGCAAGAAAAGAACACAAACATTAGAATTCCAGATCTGCTGTCATTTCCTGGACAACTGACTACTTGTAAGAAATTATTACATGGTTGACAGTATAAACAGAAATCTATGTCTGAGCAAGACCTGCAGTGGTTCTCGGATTCAGATGCCGACATTTATGACTCCTTATGCACTAAAAGTTCTTGGCAGCCATTAAAGGATTTATCCAGGATTTTTTTTTTTAATTAAGGGATTAAAAACTAACATGCAGGTAGTTGCTAACAACCTGCCTGTTCTGCAGAGCGGTCTGTGAACGCTCCTGCCAGCGATTCAACTGCTGCACATCAACGGAGCAGCTGTTCTTCTTCCGCTCTGGTCTGTCGATGCCGCATGACTGCCGACATCATGACCTGTCAACAGAAAAGAGCGGAAGAGAAGCCGCTGCTCTGTCGACATGACGTCAGCCGCTTAATAGCTGGCTGGAGCGGTCTGTGCCAGCAGAGATTGGCACAAGGCACAACAAGCAGATAGGTAGCAGCTACCGGCCTGTTAGTGCTTGGGTACATAGCAAATGAAAAATACAGTCCTGGATAACCTCTTTTAATTATGTAGAACTTTCACACAGGTTATTTTATAAACATGTAGATAAAACACTTCAGCAGCAGACCAGAGATCTCAGCTGAGAAACATGCCATTAAACCAACGGCAATTTGCACAACATTTTTCTTTAGCACAAGAGATTTGCAAAATCTGTGTTCAAGTACTGCATGTTCACACTTGGCAGATTTGTTGCAGAAATTTCTGCAGAATGAAATAAAATATGGAGTAGCTAAAATGTTGTTGATGAATTCTCCTTCTGCAAAAAATCTCTATTAGGTAAAGTTGCTCGAGAAGAAATCAAGTAAAATAAAACTGAAAATACTTCCACATTCATAGGTAACAACTAATTTGGTGCCAAACCAGACTTCTGCTTCACCATCTCAGCAACCAAAAGTTATATGTTCTTATAAATAGTAATGCTACCTTCTTATTGAGCTCAATGTTTTCCAATACTTTAATAGCCTGATAATAATCTCCAAGAAGCGAGTGCAGACGAAGAAGTCCAACCAAGCTGAAGTACCCAAGCATCTTGTATAGTGAATGTCTGCCGTATTCTCCAGCTACACTTTCAGGGTCACCTGGAAAAGAGAGGGGGATTTATAAAAAGAAACTAAAACAATGCTATGTATTGCAAATATATTTGTGTACTACAGCAAACCAAATACTGCTAGTTAGTAGGGCTCAAGAGCGAGTCTGCACAACTGCAGCCAGTTACCATTTACTCTGAAACACTGTGATAATTCAAAGAAATCAGATTGAAAAGTTGGCCGGGGACTATAGGGAGAATCTGACTTGTCCAGTGTGGTCCCAGACCAGCTACTCACCTGATCCAGTTAATTACTAGGTCTCTCGACATGTACACAAGCAGCAGTGGTTCAGAGTAAACGGCACTGCAATCGTGCGGCCAGGCTGCAATCGTGCGGCCAGGCTGCAATCGTGCGGCCAGGCTGCAATCGTGCGGCCAGGCTGCAATCGTGCGCCAGGTGCATTGCAATCGTGCGGCCAGGCTGCAATCGTGCGGCCAGGCTGCAATGTGCGCCAGGCTGCAATCGTGCGGCCAGGCTGCAATCGTGCGGCCAGGCTGCAATCGTGCGGCCAGGCTGCAATCGTGCGGCCAGGCTGCAATCGTGCGGCCAGGCTGCAATCGTGCGGCCAGGCTGCATTCCCAATCGTGCGTGCATGTGCGGCCAGGCTGCAATCGTCGCAGCTGCAATCGTGCGGCCAGGCTGCAATCATGCGATAATCTAATGACTATTTCCCTTTCAGTTGGTCATAGATTTCTCCACTGATGAGCATTTAAGCAAAATTAAATGAGTACTTCTAATTACCAAATGTTTGTAGAGATCTAGCAGACACTGCACAGGGAGAATTAAGGTGACCTAAAAATAAACAGGTACCTCACTTATCCAGGCGGCACAGGACGCAAATCTGCAGTCACTTTGTGTGACGTTTGAGTCTGTACACTGCGCGCTGTCAGGATTCTCCGCTGCTGGCACGCGGAGCAGGAGGGCACACAACCGTAAGTATGTGATTTGCATTCATGCGATTACGTATCAATTAGACGTGTGCGACACTGTTTAATGCAAGTGGATTAAGCGAGGCCAGACATGTCTCGTCGGAATATGGCCAAATGTACACAAATCGCATAATTCCAGTTACATGACCGCTTGCTTGCAGAGCCATAGTCCTGACAGCGCGCACTGAGGATTCGCTAGTCTGCAGCCTCAAGCCTGGATATCCCCACTTTAAAAAAAAAAAAAAAGCACAACTGTCAGTAGCAGAAAACCCTGACAGATTCTGTGTCAAGAAGATGAGCCAAAGACACCAGGCATCAAGTACAGCTCCATCCCTCACCTCCACTGGTGTAAATCTCCAGCTGCCGGTTAATGTTGGATTTATCCACTAGTGAATGTAAGACATTAAGGACGCTGTGAACGTTCCAGATCTTGGGGTTGGATCCAGGAATTCAATTTCTTCCTCTGATTTCTTTGCGGTCTTACAACGATACTGGCTGAATGACTGAAACTAAATAGTGCAGAAATAGACAGATTTAATCAAGAGTGAAAATATTAAAACAGCATGATCAAATAAAGAGAAGCGTGAGCAGAGTGGGAGAAAGGCTACAGGAAAATAGCTGTACCTGGTAAATGAATTCATCAATGATATCCCACAGCCACTGGTTAGGCAGCTCCAAGGGCGCAGGACCGTCAGCATCTACAAGGAATTCATCAGTGTCAGTGCAAATGCATCACACCAGCACCACTAGCCACAGACAAAACATTCATGTCATTCTTAAAGTGGCTATGCCACAAATTATGATCATATATCCACAGAATTGACATGCATGTTCAATGCTGCCATAAGCCGTAAATGGAGCGGCGATCACTACTGCTCTGTCCACTCTGGGGACATAGGATCACCTTTTTTATGTTTAATGGCGGAGGAGGAGTTGCATTGGTAATACACCACTGATCACAACAGTTGATACATAAATGTTTGTGTGAAAACACCTCTAAAAGGGGTGGTCCGAAGGCCAAAGAAATTTTCATCCAAATCTACATTTAGTGATTTTTTTTTCCCACTTCCCGTGCAATGACACTGTGTGAGAATTCCAGTGCATGCTGAGCTATTCAAACGAAGCATCTTCAGGGGGCTGTGGTCACTGCTGAAGCCTTAGCCCCCCTCCCTATAACGAAGCGTCATCAGCGATGTCATTTTCAGGAGCTGGGCTAGTCCCTGCTCAGTCTCAGAATGCCATGTGATGCGCAGTCACAGCGCGCGCTGTGTTGTTGGCTCAGATCAGTAATAACGAGCCAGCAACACAGAGAAAAGTGCACTGTCCGAGCGCGGTGTCAGAATATCCGGTGGCGTGCAGAGAACAGCGCCACCCCCAAAAGTGACAGCATTCAAGGACTAGCCCAAGCCCTGACATAAGCATCACTGATGCAGCTTTGTTTCAGGGAGGAATCAGGGGCTGTGACAGTGACTGAAGTTTATCCCACCTGATGAAGCATTCTTTGAGTATCCCAGTGTGCACAAAGAGTCATCAAACAGGAAACGCGAAAAGCAGTTAAGATAGTGCAGTTAGGGGACGGAAGGGAATTTTTAATGCAAGTATATTAGAAACTAGTTTACATTACAGCACTAAATAGATAGGGATTTAGATAAAATCTTACTCAAAATGTAGTTGAAGAGATTGCAGTAGTTGTAGTAAGATTCGAAACGCTGCTCCAATGTGGGTCCTCCCTAAAGAAAGGGCAAGAATCCGTGTTATTGCATCTCACCAAATACAAAATCTGCATCCGTGTCCAAAATAAACCTGGAGAACAGATACTTACGCTAACTTTGGCGTAGATGTGTCTGTAATATAGCTCCTTATAGAGAATTAAGAACACGGCATCTGAAAGAGAAAGGAACTGGTTATAACACTCACACATCCAGTTTCCAGGTTTGATTTAGAACAAAGTCAGAAAAAAATAGGGAAACAGTTATCAAAACCACAAGAAAAAGTAGATAAAAGTATCTATAGTAAGAAGTTGTCAGCGCTTAGTTAAATGCACTGCAACTGCCTGCTAGTTGCAATGGAAAACGGCTTCCCTTTTCTATTGTACTAAATTTAAATGACTCTTCTGATTGCAAAGACATTTCAGCCTCTAAACAAGGGTGCAAACACTAACTCATAGGGTATGGGCACACATCGTTTTCAGAGGGATTCCGCCTGAAAAAACACCTACACAAAAAAACCCAATGCACAGTAATGTCAAAATGGCATTGCTGTGCACATGTTCCGTCTTTTGTTACTTCTTCTAAACACTTCAAGCTTTGAAAACCGGGTAGCGCTTTAAAGTGGCAGCATGTTCATTCTTTGGGTGGCTTCCGCTTAGAAGCTGCTCGCTATTAAAAATTACAAAAAAAGCCGACTGTAAAGCGAATGCAAAAACGCCAGAAAAAACACCAAGACGCTTCAGGAAAACACTGCCTCTGTTTTCCCAAAGACTCTTAACCTTTGAAAACTCAGCAGGTACGCCGGCATATAAAAGATGTCGTGAGCACAAACCCCAAGTCATACGACCATCAATAACATACAGTATATGCCCATACACACCATTCCCAACTTGAGGAGCGATTGCTTCTGCTTCAGGCCATGGGGAATTCTTGAAAAAACGTTCAGTTAACTTGGTCCAGCTGCAATGAGAGGAAGGAGCAGGAAGTCAGTGCAAAATAATGATGGTAGTGTCGGTCATGAGGGTAGCAGAGCTGCCAAAAACTATAGCTCGTTCCTGAGCACACTGTCATGTGAACCTCCATCCCGCAGACATCTACCTGTTCTCATAGATATCTTGTATCTCGTACACCTTCTGGTCGATGACATCGCTGGACACTCTGCTGGCTTGTAGCTCGTATACCTTCTGGTCAATCAGGTCAGACACGGTCTTGTGGAAGTACTGAATAAAGTTCTTTATCACTTCTGGGATGACCTGGTAGGTCTGCTGCTCATACTGGCGTTCATATGCCAGGTCCTGCTTGGGGTCACCTGTGATAAAAAGTGAAAATGCTTATGACTACAAAATAATATCTCACACATACTCGATCGATATATGATGTCATGGCGGGCTAAATGGAGGAGGGCTCCAAGAAATACTGAGCAATTAGTGACGCAATATACGGTACACAGTTTGCTGCTGATGTTTTTATAGGAGCATGATTAGGCTTATGATAAACAGAATGGAAATCACCAATCCAATTCTGCCCCATCTCACAGGCTGCACGTGTAATATACAGAAGACATAAATCAAGGTTATGTTTTAAGAGAAAATCTGTCATATCAGAAAAAGCTTTTTTTAAATACATTTTTATTGGGTTTTTCCCATTTAGTTTTCCAAATAAAACAGAGAAATAGTCTAGCACGTTACAAATGTCACCATATTTAAATTTATGAGGGCGCTTCATATAACAAACTTAAAGCCGATGCGGCTAAGTGTTAAACTTTTAAAGGGAACAGGTCACGTGAAAAAACGCTATTAACCTGCAGATATGGGTTTAATCCTCAAGTACTGAGAGCAGCGGCTGTAAGCATTGACTGAAAGCCGACTCATCAGTGTAGAGCCGCCAATCTCAGCGCTGTGAGCAGTGACTGTAATTGCTCCTTACACACCTCTGTGACTGAAAGCGGCGGCACCAGGGAGAAATAAAGTTCATTTTCTACCCGGGTGCCGCACTTTTAGCGCCACGACCGGACACCTTCATAATACTATTACCCTGCAGATTAACCCTATATCTGCAGGTTATTAGTTTTATGAGATCTGACATGTTCCCTGTAATGAGACTGGTGGAATATATAATGCAAACTCAACACTGTATGAACAATCAAGAAGAGGTCAACTAAATAAGAGTACGAGGTGGCAGGTACAGAACCACGTGTGTATGTTTGTGTGGGGTCAGGAGGAATAGCAAGAAGAATTTCCTCCCTTCTCCCAAGAGCCATACCTTTATCATTCTTCTGTCAGCATAGCAGTATGAGGACTTGCTTTTTGCAGTAGGAAAATTCCAACCGGAGTGAAATGGTAAGTACAAAAATGGAAATCTGCCATTGTTTTTTGGGGTTTGTTTATACAGCATTCATTGTGTGTGTGTTAAAAAAAAGTGACCTGGCAATATAATTCTCCAGGTCAGAATGATTACAAAATTAGACATTGTTAGGGAAGCTCGTTAGCCAAAAAAACGGAAATTCTGGAGTTTTAATTATTTTCTATGTACGGTGTTGACCATACGAGTTAATTTACTTAATATTTTCATTTACTGGACTTTTACAGGCGCAGCGATGACAAATATCACTTTAAAAAATAAATACATGTTTTTAATATCTATTGTATTTTTAGTCCCCTCAAAGGGCTTGAATCTGTGATCCTTTGATCGCTTGTTCTATATACGACAGTACTGCAGGATATAGAAGAAATGATGATCACTTCTGAAGTCCAGTGATTGACAAACATTTATGTAGTTAAACCACTATGTCAAAAGTGACCAGTTTTGCTTTTAATTCCCACTACTCCCATATAAATCGGGCATACAATAGAGCCGCCTTGTACAGAGCGTACACACTATACCCGCATCTGACATGGGACGTGGTAGATCCTATGTGGGGTAAGGGCAGACCATAGGACAGTCATCAACAATTCCTAGGGTCTAAGGAGTAAGGTCTATCCTTGTGGAGAGTGACATACCAGCTCTGGCGACTCGAGGTAAGGAGGCTTATTCGCCGTGCAATGCTCCTCTGGGAAATTTAATATGCAAATTGCCTCTTCAAAAAAAGAGGACTTGTACTCTATAGCGCCACTTATTGGAAGTAGCGATCCTACAAGTCACAATCAACCCTTTAACGAGTCTTGTAATATGACTTAGGATAAAAGCCAAATCAGTATCTCCATTCCTAATAACGCAGTGCAAAGTCACAGCGACATTTAGGAAGCGGCTTCTATCAGCAGAGACCCTGCAGACACAAGCTGCACATACAGAACGATGGGTGCTCCCAGACAGGGCATCTGACCAGTGGGACTTTGCAGTTTAGTCAATGCCAGTTTATCATATCTGGTGTGACTTGGAGAATTAAAAAATATAGCAGCCTTTTTCTTTTTGACATAAGTGGGGGTCTGCAGAGGTTGGACCTCCACCAACAAGACATCAATAAATAAATGTCTGTATTGTTAGCAGCACTCATAACTGGAAAATAACACAAACTAAAAAGGTGTTGAATTAAAGGGTCATCCCCTTTCAGAAAACTATCTTCTGCCAGTTACAGTTTGTTATAAGAAATCGCTCTTCACTCACTTTCTTCAGGAGTCGGCACAGAGTCTCCGCAGCTGCTCCAATGCCTAAACTGCTGAGGTCACATTGACAACGCTGCAGCCAATCAGTGAGAGGAGAAGTTTGTATCGCCAACATGAGAAGAGCCCCTGAGCTCAGATTGGCTACAGCGCTGTTAACGTAGTTCAAAGTTTGGCTACAGCGCTGTTAACAAGATCTCAGTGCTGCAGCCAATCAGTGAGAGGAGCAGGCGGCAATGAGCAGGTTGTATCGTCAACTTGATAAGAGCCCCTGAGCTCAGATTGGCTACAGCGCTGTTAACAAGATCTCAGCGCTGCAGACAATCACAGACGCCGGAGGCGCGGCACAGACGCTGCGCTGGATCTGGGGACGGTAAGAGAACAGCAGGCTGTTACAATAAGCTGCAGCAGGAGGATTACAGGTCTCTGAATGGGGACAGTGTGCACATAGGAGACAGGTTACACATCCGGGACGTGATGAAATGGGGCAGTAATCCTACCTGTGTGCGTGTCATAGTCCGCCTGGTAGCTGTAAGGATCATATGGGGTCTACAGAAAAACAGATCAGAGGGAAGTAAGCATAAGCTGCAATAACCCATCACACTGGGACAACGACAGCCGTAAAGAGAGCAATCACAGAAGACTCGTGCACACAACCACACTGCGATTCATTCTTCATACATTCCGCAGCCACCACATCGTAATCCTCGTAAGACATGATGAAGTCTGCAGACCGATCACCGGCAGCTGCAGCGCGCACAGGGAGAAGAGGAGAGAGCTACTTCCGGCGACGTCCTATCACCGCACTTCCGGTGCCGCGGACATCCAATCATGGCCGCTTTTACTTTTCTGCCTCAACGCAATTCTTTGTCACCTTGTGCCTGATTGGCTGTTGTTGGTCACGTGTGATACAGGCCGTTCTCGCGTGTTGATGGCTTTAGCACATGGATGGAGTTGGTTGTTAGCTAGGAGCAGATCGTCTGCAGCAGCTCCTGTAATGGAGACATTACTGCAAAGCTGCTCCTAGGATCTGCTGTAGTGTCCACAAGTCACCCTAGGTCTGATCATTCCTACAAAGTATTCATCAGGCGAAAAGGGTTCACCCAATGTTTAGGCTGTGTTCACACTGAAGGTTTTTTTTAGCAGGTTTTTACAGCTGTTCTCCGAAATCCTCTTCTGGATTGCATAGAAAAGTTCCTTCTTGATAGAAAACCCATTTTATCTTTCATAAGAGTTTTTTTTTAGCATTTTCCCCCTTTATGGCTACGTTCCCACCATGAGCTTTTGTTGAGGTTTTGACGCTGCAGATTTTCTACATCTATTATGTAAATCAGGTTACTTGTGTTTTTATCCTGTTTATTTTTGCCTGTTGTTGGTTTGTCCTGCTTAGAATAAATTTGCTTTGTTTTTATACTGCTAAAGTTGGTTTCTTATTCGGCAATTTATTTTTTTTTCAGTTTTTTACAGGTTTAACGATAAAAAAAAATACAATGGAGCGAAATGTCGTGGTGTGAATACGCTTATAAACCGCTACAAAAGTTACAAAACTGGCACAAAATTGGGTATCAAGGTGGGCACTGAAGGGTGTTATTGAAAGGGTTAAGTGACTTTGGGACACCACGGTTATATACCTAGTGATGCCCCACATCAAATTCAGGTCTCCAGCCTGTCCTAAATGTGTTCGATCATCAAAGTAAATGGTGTTTTTGAGGGGTTAAATGACTTTGGGCCTCTGATCTCAGACTAAGAATACACAGTGATACCCTGCATCAAACCCATGTCTCCAGTCTGGTCCAAATGGATTCTAGGCATCAGAATTGGCATCAAAGTGGTCACACAGTCAATTTTGGCCATTTGATTAAGTAACTGGTGTTTTTGAGGGGTTAAATGACTAAGGTCCTCTGATCTCATACCAGCATTATATACATAGTGATGGACTTCATCAAATTCAGGTTACTCCAGCCTGGTCTAAACGGGTACTGGGCATCAGAACGCTGCATCAAAGTGGGCAAATAGCCACTTTCACAGATTGGAATAAAGTAACTGGTATTTTTCAGGGGTTAAATGAATGACCTGAATTTGATGCTGGTATGAGATCAGTGGCTCAAAGTCATTTAAAGGGAACCTGTCAGCAGGATTGTGCACAGTAACCTACAGACAGTGTCAGGTCGGCGCCGTTATACTGATTATAATGATACCTGGTGATGAAATCCTTCTTGTGGTTGTTGTTTAATCTTTATTTTCAATTAATGATAAGTTTGTGCCCAGGGCGGCCTGTGGGGGTCTTCATGTGGTGCTCTGCTTAGCTATTCATCAGTATGGCTTAGGACAGGTCACTGGTCCCTCACTGACCGGCCCCCTGTTTTACATACTGAATATAATATGTTTTGCAAAAATAAAAAATCACATTCAGCAGGCAGGCGGCGGTGCCTGCGCTGTAGGATGATCGCATGTATAATATCTATTTTATTTGGTGATATAAATGTATTCAGAAAAGAAAAAATCTCTCTCAAAATGGCGATCTGATTGATACTGCTGCGCAGTTGCTGCCGCCACCATTTTGCTAGAGGAGCAAAATTTTTTGTCTCCACCAAGATGGCGCTGGCGGTGCTTGCGCAGTAGTATCTATCGGATCGCCATTTTGAGAGAGAATTTTTTTTTTCCTGAATACATTTATATCACCAAATGAAATAATTACATAGATATTATATATGCGATCATGATACTGTGCAGGCGCCGCTGCCTGCAGAAGGTGAATTTTTTTTCAAAATATATTCAGTATATAAAATAGGGGGCCGGTCAGAAGCCATCAGTATGAATACCTAAATATAAATACAGCACCACATGAAGACCCCCCACAGGCCGCCTCGGAGCATGAGCATATCATTAACTCAAAACTGAAAATAAAGAATAAACAACGACCACAAGATGGATTTCATCACCAGGTATCATTGTAATCAGTATAACGGCGCCGACCTGACAATGTCTGTAGTTACTGTGCACAATCCTGCTGACAGGATCCCTTTAACAACCAAAAAACACCAGTTACCTATTAAAATCGACTTCCCACTATTATGCCTGTTCTGATGCCCAGACCCAATTTGGGCCAGGCTGGAGAGATGGGAATTTGATGTGTGGCATCCTGATCTACATGTCTGTAGTGTTTAAGATCAGTGGCCCAAAGTAATTTACACATTTCAATAATGCCCTTCAGTGCCCACTTGGATACCCATTTCTGTGCCAGTTTTCCAACTTTTGTAGCTACTTTTAAGCATATTCCCATCAGGACACCTCGCTGCATTGTATTTTATTATTATATTTTTTTATTGTCGTTAAACCTGTAAAAAAAGGGAAAAAAGAAATGGCCGAATCAGAAACCAACTTCACCATCGTCTTTGTTTTTTTTTAATATTTCCTGTTATTTGGCTTTGACAAAACGTTATTGATACAGTCATGTGCGGAGTACATGAGTTTTTTACCTGCATTTAATGCAAGTCTATGGGGAAAATCTGCACTTAAAACTCAGTGTACCAGTAAGAGAAATTGACATGCTGCAGATTTGAAACTCGCACCACAGGTCAGTTTCATTGCAGTAAAAAGTACAATGGGCAGGAGATTTCTATGAACCCATCCACTTTACTGGAACTGTAAGATGCTGTGTTTTTTAACTAGCAAAAATATTCTTTGGAAAAAATGCCCCAAAAGCTGATTGTGGCAGCATTATACTCCTCAATCTGTTTTTTACCTCCAGAGACTAAAAACACATCTGACTGTGTATAAACTTTAGTATGTGGTGTTTAGTTCTTCCTTTGTTTCTCCAGTTTTTCCTCTGCTCAGGGGCTATCTCAGGGCACCTCCATGGAGGGAAATCTGTTAAGGGGATGCAGCTTTACTAATGATCCATTAATAAGAGTTGAAAACCCCTTTAACTATAAGTGAGAGTAGCTAAAAATATATCTTCTATGAATTGTTAGCATAGGGCCAGATGCCCAGGAGTATGTATAAGGCCGGGGTCAGACTTGCGGGAACCTCTAACGAGTCTCTCGCATCAACACCCGGCACTGCCGCCAGCACTCGGACCGGAGCGTGCAGCTGCATGTATTTCTATGCAGCTGCACGCTCCGGTCCGAGTGCCGGCAGCAGTGCCGGGTGTTGATGTGAGAGTCTCGTGCGAGGTTCTCGCAAGTCTGACCCCGGCCTAAGAGGTTGTGAATTAGGAATTAGCAGGATGGGGTATTTGACACTGAAAACAGGCTTTAGAATTCGTGCCCTACACTCTCTTGTGCACTAGAAGCCATGATGGTACTGACAGTCGCAGGGACTCCCATATCAGTGACCTCCATACTTATGTCACACATGATACAATCACTGTGAATATGTTCAGCACTATATAAAATTATTAAATAAAATTAATCCTAGAGTAACAAGATTTTTTTCTCCAGAAATGACATATCTCATCTTCCTAAGCTTGCTCCAGTCTCCATCTTCTACTTGCAGGGGTCATCTTGATGAAAGAGCTTTGTTCTCTGCAGCTTTTAGGTTTTGTCATGGGGAGTAGCACTCAGGGTATGTTTCCACGGGCCGTATTACATCCGGATTTGCTGCGGATTGAACGCTGCTTACAGCCGCAGCGTTTAATCCACAGCATCCAGATGTTACAGCATAGTGGAGGTGGAGGTGACACACCTGCTAAACCGGTCATGCGGCGCGTCTTTATAGAACGTAGCATGTCTGTTTACCATGCGTAGACGCTCAGTCTCTGCAAGGTAAATAACCTGTTCTATGTATGCGATGCGGTATTCAATGAACACATCCGGAATCACCGTGCATACAACAGGGGGCAAGGTTTTGAGTGGAGTGGGCTTTCCGCTCCGTCTAAAGTGCAGGCAATGCGCTTAGTGGAAATATTCCCTTATTAGTGGGGATGCGGCTCCCTGTGTTCTTTCCAGTGCAGAGATCCTAATTCCAGATGACTTGAGCTTGCAATCACTTTTCTAAGATTAAAGAACTCATTCCACAATAGCTAAACATCATCTGTGAGGAAGGAACAGCCACCATCTTGGATATGGCCTGCTCTAGCCGCCATTTTGTCTGAATTCAGATTCACAGCAGCTAACTGCTGTAATTCCCTATGGCCTGTGGGCATATTTAATACAATAGGGTTTAGTCTACACTGTGAACAACCCGGCCTTTTGGTATGCTAAGTAATTCAGGCCCAATGTTGAATAGCAAGGTCTGTTAGTATGATAATGAGATAAGGCCAAAACAAGACCTCAAAGTTTTAGTCTGGAGCCATGGTAGCCTGTGGTCTGGAGATGCCTGGAGGCTTCAATTAGATTATACCTGCCAGCCAGACACAGAAAACACACCCATTGTATATCCCAGCCACGACGGCTCCGTTCTAGGATTATGAATTAAGAGCACATCTTTCTAGGTACAAACTCATAAAAAATATCTGCGTGATCCTACGGACCTCGGGCATCTGACGGTGCAACTCCCGAGTCGGTGATGGCTCGGGGGCCTGAGATATAGAGATTGGCCCTCCACAGAGACCCAATCGGGCCAGGTTTGATCTCCACGCAACAGGCAAAACATGCTGCATCCGCTGGTATCTCTCGTGTCCTGATCCGATCGTCCCGCAGAAAGTTAACCCCTTTATTGTATATTGGGAATAAATTCTGCAGGGGGCTAAGGGTGGAGATTATTAGCCCACCCTCTGACACCGAGGGGAGGGACCTAGCAGGTTTAAGAACTGTGAGCTATGGGCAGACTCGATTTATTCTCCCAGAAGCCAAGACGATGAAGAACTAAGGAACAAGGGACAGATCTGCCAAGGGAGCAGCGGCACACGTTTTGGGGGACTGTCCAGCAACTAAGACTTTCACCTGTGGATCGCAGAGCTCCCTGCCTCCACATGACCCTACAACCTGGTAATATTGACCTCTAGCTAATACCTCTAAGCCTTGTACATTATTGTTGTATTTTATGCTGACTGGAAATCCATTGTAATTCGTTGTATAGCTTACTGTATATTTCTGTAATTATCTAGTGCGCCCTTAAGGCAATTAAACCATAAAATTAATTTTGGGCTGATGCTTTTACTCTGATTACAAATCTTAGAATATCCAGTGGGTAACAGGACACCTTCCCCAGCGGCTATTTGCTCTAGGGCAGTTCCCTTACTGACCTAAGAGACAAAGGGGGCGCCGGAGAGCTGTGCCTGTGTAGTTACGTCACATTGGTGACGTGGAAGGAAGGGGGTTTCCTTCACATCATCCAAACCAGCTAATTTCAGTAGGATGAGCTGACCATCTAATGTGTATGGTGGTCTCCTGCTTCTCCTCTGAGAGACGATAACAAGGAAAGACGGATCCGGCCTCTTGAATTCCAACAGCCGATGCACTGTGCAGCTCTGTTCATTGTGTAGCAGTCGCTGCCGGGTACTGCAGAACAGCTCCTACTCCAGTTATCTGAACGCAACCCTCAGCAACACAATGCAGCTCGTTCAGTGTGATTACATCTGGTCACACTTGATAGCTGGGGTTCCCGAACCCTCACTGATCTGGAGCTGTGTGGCAGATTCAATATCATAGACATCTAATGAGTAAGCAGCACACTTTATGATGACTTTTGCACTTTAATATGGAACTTATACATATGAATTGTGTCCACGACATGGAACAGAATTTTCTTGTACGTGCATACTATATAGAAATAGCAGGCTTTGGATATGCTTGCATATGTGATGGCCTATTGACATTCTTCCATGACTTTTTTCCTCTCTGATAGACCACTGTGTCATCTATAAATTTTAATTATGTTCTAAATAAAGGATTTTTTTATTATTATATTCTGGTGGTTTGTGATGACTCTAAGGGCTTGTGCACACGTTGCAGATTTGGTGCGTTTTTTCCTTGCAGATTTTCTAGAAAAACGATGCAATCCTGATGCCAGCAAAGTGAATGAGAATCCTGAAGCGTCACGCACACGTCGAGTATCTGTGGCTTGCAGATTTGGTGCAGAAAATCATCAATCACATCCACTTTGGTTGAATTGATGAACACAGCAGATTTTCTGAGCAAAAAAAAAAAGAAACTATACAGCCGTTATGTGTGAACAGATCCGTGAAATGTAAGGGGGAGATGTGCGGTTACATTCCACACGTCCATCTGACTGCAGCTTCTGCCCTCAGGGTTTGTTCTCATGTTCTTCCTCCAGGAGGTGCTGTCTGATCGTGGACAGCTGCAGAGCATTGCTTACAGCTCCTAGGAAACCGACCTCTTCTGATAGACTGCAGAGGTAGCCGGTAACCTAGGCAACTAGCAGTAAACTATACAATAAAATAATCCCTACTTTCCTCAGAATGGAGAGGATTTTTAATAAGAGTTCCTTGTTTTTTACAAGCATTTTGCAATTTGATCCCTTCCAGAATTGAGACAACTCCCTTTAATAAAATTCTATAAAAAGGAGAAGGGACATCCGGGAATGTACATGACTAAAGCAGCTCGGTCATAAGGAAGGCTCCCCCCAGCGGTTGGGCGGTGTAACTCCTCATCCTCCCTTCTCCCAGCTGTGAAGAGCAGGGAGCTCAGCGTTCACACAGTATGTAAATAAGACTGACGTCACGCCTTCCTATTGGTTGTTTCTACGAAGGGCTTTCCTGTGCGTATAATGTTTGACGTCGTCGCCTTTTCTCGGTGCTGATTGGCTAGAGTCGTTGGTCGTCATGGTGATTGCGGCCTGGTGGACTGACTGGAATCCGTGGAGCGAATGGAGCTTGAAGAGCAGGGGAAGTCGTCTCTCTCCGGAGAGCTGGCCGCGGGAGTGCCCGAGCTGCTGAGGGCGCTGTGGGAAGAGCCCGAGAAGCCCCGGAGGAGTCCCGGAGGCCGCGTCAAGTCCCTCCGGCAGCATCGGTACCGGCTGTGCCCACTGGCCAGGGAGAGCTATGGTAAGCGGCTGTCACTGCTGGAGATGCCGAGAATTCCTCCTGTACATTTTCAGGAGCGTGCACCATGCATACTGCAGGCAGGAGGTGCAGGGGCCACAGTGTACTGTCCGCGGGGGCCCCGGAGCTCGGCCCCCAGTATACAATGTCTGGCAATGTGCTGAGCTGTCCCCAGGTGAGGAGCAGCCGGCCTGTGCACCCCCTGCTCCCCCAGGACTCAGGCAGGGGCCACAGTGTACTGTCAGCAGGGGCCCCAGAGCTCGGCCCCCAGTATACAGTGTCAGACAATGTGCTGAGCTGTCCCCAGGTGAGGAGCAGCCGGCCTGTGCACCCCCAGGACTCAGGCAGGGGCCACAGTGTAATGTCAGCAGGGGCCCCGGAGCTCGGCCCCCAGTATGCAATGTCTGGCAATGTGCTGGGAGCTGTCCCCAGGTGAGGAGCAGCCGGCCTGTGCTCCCCCTGCACCTCCAGGACTCAGGCAGGGGCCACAGTGTACTGTCCGCAGGGGCCCCGGAGCTCGGCCCCCAGTATACAATGTCTGGCAATGTGCTGGGAGCTGTCCCCAGGTGAGGAGCAGCCGGCCTGTGCTCCCCCTGCACCTCCAAGACTCAGGCAGGGGCCACAGTGTACTGTCAGCAGGGGCCCCGGAGCTCGGCCCCCAGTATACAATGTCTGGCAATGTGCTGGGAGCTGTCCCCAGGTGAGGAGCAGCCGGCCTGTGCTCCCCCTGCACCTCCAGGACTCAGGCAGGGGCCACAGTGTACTGTCAGCAGGGGCCCCTGAGCTCGGCCCCCAGTATACAATGTCAGGCAATGTGCTGGGAGCTGTCCCCAGGTGAGGAGCAGCCGGCCTGTGCACCCCCAGGACTCAGGCAGGGGCCACAGTGTACTGTCAGCAGGGGCCCCGGAGCTCGGCCCCCAGTATACAATGTCAGGCAATGTGCTGAGCTGTCCCCAGGTGAGGAGCAGCCGGCCTGTGCACCCCCTGCTCCCCCAGGACTCAGGCAGGGGCCACAGTGTAATGTCAGCAGGGGCCCCGGAGCTCGGCCCCCAGTATACAATGTCTGGCAATGTGCTGGGAGCTGTCCCCAGGTGAGGAGCAGCCGGCCTGTGCCCCCCCTGCACCTCCAGGACTCAGGCAGGGGCCACAGTGTACTGTCAGCAGGGGCCCCGGAGCTCGGCCCCCAGTATACAATGTCAGGCAATGTGCTGGGAGCTGTCCCCAGGTGAGGAGCAGCCGGCCTGTACTCCCCCTGCACCTCCAGGACTCAGGCAGGGGCCACAGTGTACTGTCAGCAGGGGCCCCGGAGCTCGGCCCCCAGTATACAATGTCAGGCAATGTGCTGGGAGCTGTCCCCAGGTGAGGAGCAGCTGGCCTGTGCTCCCCAGGACTCAGGCAGGGGCCACAGTGTACTGTCAGCAGGGGCCCCGGAGCTCGGCCCCCAGTATACAATGTCAGGCAATGTGCTGAGCTGTCCCCAGGTGAGGAGCAGCCGGCCTGTGCTACCCAGGATTCAGGCAGGGACCCCCTCAGTTCTACTGATGCTTTTTATGTTCTTCCAAGGGGGGGCTCTCAGTGATTACACACAGCAGCCTAAAGCCCCCGAAGCGTCGTGTCAGCCACGTCCAACTGGTCAAGACCAGGAAAATCAGCACTAAATAAGAAGCCCAGATTTCTGAAGCTCTACGGAAGATCACAAGACCCCAAATCTAAAATACTCAAAGGAGCAGCAGAAATAGAAAAGGAAAATGATCCCGGCTGCTCCACACCGCTGACAGATCCTAGGGGCGCAGAGTGACGATGAGATTACATTTCCACCACCTATTAAATGCATTTTTAACCAAGTGTAAAATTGTTTATCTCCTAACAGCTCTCCGCAAGTTACGAGAAGCGGCCAATGGGAATGATCTAGACACAGGTACTGTCGTACTTAGCTCATCTATATACTGTATACCTGCATCATTACAGCATGTTTATTATTTATTCGCTGGTAACATTTTCTGTGAACATTTATACCTGCTTATGAGCTTTTAACAGAAAAAGTGTATGGTGGCACAACCCCTTTAAGTGTTTTTTTAACCCCTAAATGACCGCTGATATGCATTAAAACGGCAGCCGCAAATGATAATTATTCCCTCATTGCCGTTTTAAAACATCGATTGGGAATAAGGCTGTATCACCCCCCCCCCCGAGCCGGAAAATCTCCAGGGTCTCTGCTATCGGGGTAGCTGAGGCCGTGGAGAACATGAGCAGGGCCAGATTTTCCGGTTTGTGATGACAAAAAAAAGAAAAAGTGTGCCCACTGGTACAATGATTTCTCTCCTCACATGATATGCCTATCAGAAGAGAGAAAAGATGCCCCCCCGAGACCCACTGATGCCTCCACTATCCCTCGGCCCTCTGCGTCATCTTCCTGAAGAAAAAATATCTCTCTGCTGGTACTCCGCAACAATAGGACATTTTTCTTATTGGTTCCTTTTGAGCACTGTGATAGACCTTATCACAGTGATCAAAAGAAAAAAAAATAGTAAATCAAATGCCCCTTAGTTAGATAAAGATGCTGAAATAAAAGTTTTTTTTCCATTTGTTGGGGGTAGAATTTTTAATTTTTTTTTTTCAAAAGTAAAAAAAAAAAAAATGACGATATGACAGCTAGTGTTGAGCGCAAGTGCTCACTACTCAAGTTTGCATCTGGTATGCACCGAGTATCGCGGATCCCCGCATGTGTTTTTCTGGGTATCTAACATCTGAAAAACATGCGGGGCAGGGACTTGAGCATGTAACTGGAGCACCCGCGATATTCAGTGCATACCCGAGCACCCGATGCAAACTGGAGTAGCGAGCACTTGTGCTCAAGGCTGATGACGACATATTCGATATAGCAACCTAATGTTATCAAATTCTGTGTTGTACCTGTGGGTACAAAATACTCACTATACCTCTGGATAAAATCCTATAGGGGTGTGGTTTCCAAAATGGGGTCACTTAGGGGGGGGGTTCCACTGTTTAGGCACATCAGGGGCTCTCCAAACGCAACATGGCGTCTGCTCATAGTTCCATCAAATTTTACATTCAATAAGTCAAAAGGCGCTCCTTCCCTTCCGAGCTCTGCCATGTGAACAAACAGTAGATTTCTCCCACAAATGGGGTATCTGCGTACTCAGGAGAAATTGCACAACATATTTTGTGGTCGATATTTTTTTTTTTTTTTTTTTTTTTTCCTGTTACCCTTTGTGAAAAAAATGTAATGTTAATTGTTTTCCTTCCACATTGCTTCAGTTCCTGTGAAGTAACTGAAGGGTTAATACACTTCTTGAATTTGGTTTTGAGCACCTTGAGGGGTGTAGTTTTTAGAATGGTGTCACTTTTGGGTACTTTCTGTCATATTGATCCCTCAAAGTGACTTCAAATGTGAGGTGGTCCTTAAAAAAATAATCGTTTAGTAAATTTTGGTGGAAAAATGAGAAATCGCTGGTCGAATTTTAACCCTTCTAACTTCCTAACAAAAAAAAGTTTCAAAAATTGTGCTGATGTAAAGTAGACACGTGGGAAATGTTATTTAACTACTTTGTGTGACATAACGCTCTGATTTAAGGGCATAAAAATGAAAGTTTGAAAATTGCAAAACTTTCAAAATGTTTGCGAAATTTTCACAAATAAACGCAAGTCATGTCGAAAAAATGTAACCACTATCATGAAGTACAATATGTCACGAAAAACTATCTCAGAATCACCGGGATCACGGGAAGCGTGACAGTGATCAGATTGGTAAAATTTGGCTTGGTCATTAAGTTCAAAATTGGCTCAGTCACTAAGGGGTTAAATAATGGCTCAGGTTATTAATTTTAATACAGATACAGCATAAAGGTTGTGTTTTCTTTTTTTTTTTTTCTCCAGTACAACGCCTGCTAGATGAAGGAGCAGATCCTTGTGCAGCCGATGACAAGGGGCGGACAGCATTGCACTTTGCATCTTGCAATGGAAACGATAAAATTGGTATGGGATGTGGCAGAATGTATAGTTTATAGCTTTATTTGTATGGAAATATAAATATTGGTATAGAAACTAAGAGTCTAAGAGGAAGATATGCACAGCAAGGCGCAGAGATGAAAGAAATGTCCTCCACTAAGCACCTTATGTATGCTTGCTCCAAACTGTCTTGGGTAGATATAAATATCATGGTCGCGGAGGGAATGCACAGCTTACTGCCTCACTGTAAAGGAACCAGAAGATGGAAAATATTGCATTGCAGCCATTTTCTCATTTGTACTGTATTAAATTTGGGGTTACACATTAAAGGGGTTGTCCAGTCTAAAATGAGAAGTCTGCAGTCGCTGTGTGTGACTGCAGACTTCTCATTTTAGATCAGACAACCCTCTAAATATCTGCAGAAGGACTGTCTGCAACATCAGATGGCAGGAAAAACACTACATGAAGTAACTTTAAAATCGGTGCTTTTTTTTTTTTTTTTTTTTTCTTGCACTTTTGTTGCAGATTTTTCCCCACTCAGAATCGGTGAAATCTGCAACAAAAGTGATGAAAGAAAGGACATGCTTCAGATCTAAATCTTCTGCAAACCTTCATGGATAAAATAACCACCGTCTGCATGAGACATCAGGAACCTTATTCACTGTGCTGGCACTATGAAATCCTTCAGTTTAGTGACAACTACGCAGAAAAAAACACAAAAAATGCAATGTGCGCACACAGACTAAGTAGACGCGCTGTGGAATGGGCTTCCCCACTGCTGTGATTGTAATAGGATACAAATGTTAAGTCCCATCCCTTTCTTTAGGCCCCATTGACCAGCCATAAATGGTAGCGATAAGTGGAAAGTAAACTCTTTGTGCTCTGCAGGAATGTTTACAGAACCTGCGGATTATGGGTGTATACACGCGTACCAATGCAGATTTTTCATATGGAAAAAAATCTGTAGTCAACTCCAACATTTAGCCATAAAACCAGTGTCTATGGACGCTTGGTAACAAAAGGAGTTTTTAGCACTTCCTGACTCTCATTATTAACCCCTCTCTGACATTAGACGTACTATCCCGTCCATAAAACCCGTGACAATCTGACCATGGACGGGATAGTACGTCATAGGCGATCAGCTGCGCTCCCGGAGGGAGCGCAGCTAATCGCCGCCGGGTGTCAGCTGACACCCGTGACTGTGTGTCAGGAGCGGTCACGGACCGCTCCCGGCACATTAACCCCTTGCACACCACGATCAAACATGATCGCGGTGTACTGGGGGCACAGGGAAGCATCGCGCAGGAAGTGGGCTCCCTGCGCGCCCCCCTGAGACCCTCAGACCAGCGCGATGTGATCGCGCTGTTCTGAGGGCTTCCTCCCTCCCAGGACCCGGATCCAAGATGGCGCCGGGGTCCTGGAGGGAGGCGGCTTCCTCAGTGCCTGCTGAGAGCAGGCACTGAGAAGCCTGCTGCACTGCCTGTGCGATCGCTGGTGTGACAGAGTGCTGTGCACACTTCACACCAGCGATCTGATAAAATACAGTGATGTCCCACCCTGGGACAAAGTTAAAAAAATAAAAATAAACATGTTTTAAAAAAAAAATCCAAAATAAAAAAAAAAAAAAAAATATTCCCCAATAAATTCATTTCTTCCTGTAAACAAAACAATAAAAGTACACATATTTGGTATCGCCACGTCCGTAACGACCCCCCTATAAAACTGTCCCACTAGTTAACCCCTTTAGTGAACCCCTTAAAAAAAAAAAAAAAAAAAAAAAAAAAAACAAAGCAAAAAATCAATGCTTTATCATCATACCGCCGAACAAAAAGTGGAATAACGTGCAATCAAAAAGACCGATATAAATAAACATGGTACCACTGAAAACGTCATCTTGTCCCGCAAAAAACGAGCCGTCATGCAGCATCATCAGCGAAAAAATAAAAAAGTTATAGCTCGCAGAATAAAGCGATGCAAAAATAATTATTTTTTATATAAAATTGTTTTTATTCTATAAAAGCGCCAAAACATAAAAAAATGATATAAATGAGGTATCGCCATAATCGTACTGACCCGAAGAATAAAACTGCTTTATCAATTTTACCACATGCGGAACAATAAAAACGCCTCCCCCAAAAGAAATTCATGAATTGCTGATTTTTGTTCATTCTAACCTCCCAAAAATCGAAATAAAAAGCGATCAAAAAATGTCACGTGCTCAAAAATGGTACCAATAAAAACGTCAACTCGTACCGCAAAAAATAAGACCTCACATGACTCTGAGGGCCAAAATATGCAAAAATTATAGCTCTCAAAATGTGGCGATGCAAAAAACTATTTTTGCAATAAAAAGCGTCTTTTAGCGTGACAGCTGCCAATCATGAAAACCCGCTATAAATGGTAAATCAAACCCCCCTTTATCACCCCCTTAGTTAGGGAAAAATAATAAAAATAAAAAAATGTATTTATTTCCATTTTCCCGTTAGGGTTAGGGTTGCGGCTAAAGTTAGGGTTAGGGTTGGCGCTAAAGTTAGGGTTAGGGTTGGGATTAGGGGTGTGTTAGGGTTAGGTTTGTGGTTAGGGTTGGGACTAGGGTTAGGGGTGTGTTGGGGTTTGGGTTGGAGTTAGAATTGGGGGGGTTTCCGCTGTTTAGGCACATCAGGGGCTCTCCAAATGTGACATGGCGTCTGATCTCAATTCCAGCCAATTCTGCGTTGAAAAAGTCAAACGGTGCTCCTTCTCTTCTGAGCTCTGTCATGCGTGCGTCCAAACAGTAGTTTATCCCCACATATGGGGTATCAGCGTACTCTGGACCCCAAGAGTTATTGTGCAATATGTCCTATTTCTTCTGTTACCCTTGGGAAAATAAAAAACTGGGGGCGAAAATATCATTTTTGTACAAAAAAAAAATATTTTTTTGTTTTTACGGCTGTACATTATAAACTTCTGTGAAGCACTTCGGGGTTCATAGCGCTCACCACACACCTAGATAAGTTCCTTGTGGGGTCTATTTTCCAAAATGGGGTCACTTGTTGGGGATTTCCACTGTTTAGGCGCATCAGGGGCTCTCCAAATGCGACATGACGCCCCAGACCATTCCATCAAAGTCTGCAGTCCAAAACGTCACTACTTCCCTTCCGAGCCCCGACGTGTGCCCATACAGTAGTTTTCTCCCACATATTGGGTATCAGCATACTCAGGACAAATTGGACAACAACTTTTGGGGTCCAATTTCTCCTGTTATCCTTGTAAAAATAAAATATTGGGGCGAAAAAATCATTTTTGCAAAAAAAAAAAAAAAAAAAGATTTTTTATTTTTACGGCTGTGCGTTATAAACTTCTGTGAAGCACTTCGGGGTTCAAAGTGCTCACCACACATCTAGATAAGTTCCTTGTGGGGTCTATTTTCCAAAATGGGGTCACTTGTGGGGGGTTTCCACTGTTTAGGCGCATCAGGGGCTCTCCAAATGCGACATGACGCACCCAGACCATTCCATCAAAGTCTGCAATCCAAAACGTCACTACTTCCCTTCCGAGCCCTGACGTGCGCCCATACAGTAGTTTTCTCCCACATATTGGGTATCAGCATACTCAGGACAAATTGGACAACAACTTTTGGGGTCCAATTTCTCCTGTTACCCTTGTGAAAATAAAATATTGGGGGCGAAAAAATCATTTTTGTAAAAAAAAAAAAAAAAAATTTTTTTTTACGGCTGTACGTTATAAACTTCTGTGAAGCACTTCGGGGTTCAAAGTGCTCACCACACATCTAGATAAGTTCCTTGTGGGTCTATTTGCCAAAATGGGGTCACTTGTGGGGGTTTTTCACTGTTTAGGTGCATCAGGGGCTCTCCAAATGTGACATGACGCCCCCAGACCATTCCATCAAAGTCTGCAATCCAAAACGTCACTACTTCCCTTCCGAGCCCCGACGTGTGCCCATACAGTAGTTTTCGCCCACATATTGGGTATCAGCGTACTCAGGACAAATTGGACAACAACTTTTGGGTTCCAATTTCTTCTGTTACCCTTGTGAAAATAAAATATTGGGGGCGAAAAAATCATTTTTGTAAAAAAAAAAAAAAAAAAGATTTTTTATTTTACGGCTGTACGTTATAAACTTTAGTGAAACACCTGGGGGTTCAAAGTTCTCACCACACATCTAGATAAGTTACTTGAGGGGTCTAGTTTCCAAAATGGTGTCATTTATGGGGGTTTCCACTGTTTAGGCAGATCAGGAGCTCTCCAAACACGACATGGCGTCCAGCCAATTCTGCGTTGAAAAAGTCAGACGGCGCTCCTTCCCTTCCAAACTCTGCCATGCACCTAAACAGTGGTTTACCCCCACATATGGGGTATCAGCGCACTCAGGACAAATTGCACAATAACTTTTGGAGTCTTGTTACCCTTGGAAAAATAAAAATTGGGGTGAAAAGATCATTTTTGTGGAAAAAATATGATTTTTAAATTTTACGGCTCTATGTTATAAACTTGTGTGAAGCACTTGGGGTTCAAATTGCTCACCAAAGATCTAGAAAAGTTCCTTAGGGGGTCTAGTTTCCCAAATGGAGTCATTTGTGGGGGTTTCCACTGTTTAGGCACATCAGGGGCTCTCCAAATGCAACATGGCATCCAATCTCAATTCCAGCCAATTTTGGTTGGAAAAAGTCAAATGGTGCTCCTTCCATTCCGAGCTCTGCCGTGCGCCCAAACAGTGGTTCCCCCCCACATATATGGGGTATCAGCGTACTCAGGACAAATTGTACAACTTATGTGGTCCAATTTCTCCTGTTACCCTTGGGAAAATAAAAAAAATTAGTGACTAAAAGATAATTTTTGTGGGAAAAAAATAGGATTTTTTATTTTCATGCCCGGGCATTATAAACTTGTGTGAAGCACTTGGGGGTTCAAAGTGCTCACCAAAGATCTAGATAAGTTCCTTAGGGGGGTCTAGTTTCCAAAATGGGGTCACTTGTGGGAGGTTTCCACTGTTTAGGCTCATCTGGGGCACTGCAAACGGAACATGACCCCCATCAACGTCTGCATTCCAAAACTTTACTACTTCCTTTCCAAGCCCTGCCGTGCGCCCAAACAGTTCCCCCCCCCCCCCCACATATGGGGTATCAGCGTACTCAGGACAAATTGGACAACAACTTTTGGGGTCCAATTTCCTTGGGAAAATTCAAAAATTTGGGACTAAAAAATCATTTTTGTGGAAATTTTTTTTTTTTTTCACACCCTTTTTTTCACAAACTTTTGTGAAACACTTGGGGGTTCAAAGTGCTCACAACAGATCTAGATAAGTACCTTAGGGGTCTAGTTTCCAAAATGGTGTCACTTGTGGGGGTTTCCACTGTTTAGGCGCATCAGAGGTTCTCCAAACGCGACATGGCGTCCAATCTCAATTCCAGCCAATTTTAGTTTGAAAAAGTCAAACGGCGCTCCTTCCCTTACAAGCTCTGCCGTGTGCCCAAACAGTGTTTTTCCCCCACATATTGGGTATTGGCGTACTCAGGAGAGATTGCATAACAACCTTATCTGTCCATTTTCTCCTTTTACCCTTGTGAAAATAAAAAAAAAAGTTTGTAAAAGATCATTTTTGTGGCTAAAAAGTTAAATATTCATTTTTTCCTTCCACGTTGCTTTAGTTCCTGTGAAGTACCTGAAGGGTTAATAAACTTCTTGAATGTGGTTTTGAGTACCTTGAGGGTGCAGTTTTTAGAATGGTGTCACTTTTGGGTATTTTCTGCCATATAGACCCCTCAAAGTGACTTCAAATGTGAGGTGGTCCCTAAAAAAAAATGGCTTTGTAAATTTTGTTGTAAAAATGAGAAATCGCTGGTCAACTTTTAACCCTTATAACTTCCTAACAAAAAAAAAATTTGGTTCCAAAATTGTGTAAAGTAGACATGTGGAAAATGTTATTTCTTAACTATTTTGTGTGATATATTTCTCTGTTTTAAGGGAATAAAAATTCAAAGTTTGAAAATTGCAAAATTTTAAAAGTTTTCGCCATATTTGCGTTTTTTTCAAAAATAAACGCAAGTTATATCGAAGAAATTTTACGTCTAACGTGAAGTACAATATGTCACGAGAAAACAATCTCAGAATCGCGAAGATCCGTTGAAGCGTTCCAGAGTTATAACCTCATAAAGAGACAGTGGTCAGAATTGTAAAAATTGGCCCAGTCATTAACGTGCAAACCACCTTGGGGGTGAAGGGGTTAAGATCCAAGCTTGAATGTACACTTCAAGTAGCTTATTCAAAGATAATATAATGTATCTAAGTATACATCCAAGCTGGATACACTGAAAGCTCCTGCTTATGTTCCTGTACATATGATTCTACCAACAATCCCACAAGAGTGACGGGTAAAAGGCGAGATGGCAGCTTTCCCAAGATGAGATATAATGTGCGTATATGCATCGCTCCTAAGGTGGGCAGATGATGACTCCCTATAGCCCGATGAAGGTTTTTTTTGACAGTACTTCACAAGGTTGCACCCCGTCTTCTCTCCTTTTTCTTTCATAGCATAAAATGTACCCATGCGTCCATTTAATAGTGTCCGACGTACCATGGAGGATAATGGCAGCCAAGATCTGAAATCTGCACATTTTGTAGAAATTCTCCACTCGATAATTGACCTGCGGCATGGCAATTTTCCAGAAAAAAATATCTCCAAAGACTTAAACATGTTTAAAATAAGATTGTTTTAAGATTTGTTCTTTTAGGTTGAAACCTGTGTAGAGGACTCCGGGCTCTGTATTAGAAAAAAGGAGGCACCATATGTCTGACAATATTTTAGAAAATTAGTTGGCACATAGTTTTAGGCCTTGGAAAAAGATGACGATTCAGCGTACAATTAGGGTTTATCCCCTGGGTGGGTACCATGGAATCACCACGACAGTGACCCTAATGGTTTTTTTTTACAGGTAAAATAGTCAAAATGACTCTTTGCAAGGTCAAAGCCTTCTGCTACTTATCTTCCTCATTTCAGCAGAGCAGGTAGCAGTAATCCTGTAATTTTACATGACTGTTTTATTGCCCTTGATGTAATTAGTGCAAAGTTAGATGATAATTCAGTATTATTTCCTCTTCTCATATTATTTCAGTGCATTTGCTCTTGGACCATGGTGCTGATCCAAATCAGAGAGATGGGTTGGGGAACACCCCATTACACTTGGGTAGGTGTTTAATTAGAATTTTCTACATTTTTCCTACATTGATTAACATTACATTGTATGAGCTGCTCATTTTATTTGTTTTCTAGCTGCCTGCACCAGTCATGTTCCAGTAATTACAACCCTTTTACGGGGCGGTAAGAATCTTATTCATTCTTCAGAAAAAAAAAAATTCATATACATTATTATTTTTACTTTTTTTAAATTTTTTTCACTTTGAAAATGTCGTGTTTTTTTTTTTTCTCTTAAGGCGCCAGAGTAGATGCTTTAGACCGTGCAGGCCGGACCCCTCTTCATTTAGCGAAATCTAAGCTAAACATATTGCAAGATGGAAAGTCCCAGACTTTGGAATCCCTGCGGCTTGAGGTGAAACAGGTAAGAGCTTGGGAACTATAACTTTCAATTAAATGTACCATCTTTACATATAGACTGATTTAGAGATCACTTGGGACACAAAAAATGATATCTATTGCTGCCAAGTACAGTCGGCCTGGTCCCATTTTTCTGGCCATATAGCAAAATGAGGGCTTGTTTTTTGCGGAACACGTTATACTTTGGAATGAAACCATTAATTTTATTATATGGTGCACTGGAAAACAGGGAAAAAAATTCCTGAGTGCTTTGAAATTGTAAAAAAGTGCAATTTCACAATTTTTATTTTTTTTTACGGTTTACCATGTTCACTATATGGTAAAACTGACCTGGCAAATATGATTCCCCTGGTCAGTACAAGTATGCAGATACCAAACATGTATAATTATTTTTGTCTTTTATTTAAGTGGTGAAAAGAAATTTAGAAATTTTGTTGAAAATAAAAAATAATTGTTTTTGTCGCCATTTTCCGAGACTCGTAACATTCACTTTTCGGGATCTGGGGCTGGGTGGGGGCTTATTTTTTGTGCCCAGAGCTGACCTTTTTATTGACACCTTTTGGGGGTACATACAATGTTTTGATTGCCTGTTATTGCATTTTATTTCAATGTTGCGGCAGCTGAAAAAACGCAATTCTAGCGGGTTTTTTTCTCGTTACATGGTTGACCTATCGGATTAATTTATTAAATTGCTTTATTTTTAATGGGGCAAAAGGGGAGTGATTTGATCTTTTGTGGGGGGTTCTCATATTCTTTTTTTTTTCTCTGCTCTTCATTTGCCCTTTAGGAGACTTGAAGCTTGTACCGTATTTTTCAGACTATAAGACGCACCTGACCATAAGACGCACCCCAAATTTTCAGAAGGAAAATAGGGGAAAAAAAATAGTGTCAAATGGGGGTCCGTCTTACAGTCCGAATTCAGCTTACCTGTGAAGGGATCAGCACAGGTGGATGATTGGTCACAGGGGTCATTTGGTCGGCCAGGCTGGTGCGGCGGCAGGGCTCTGTGCTCCGCGCAGGGGCTCTGTGCTCCGCAGCAGGGGGCTCTGTGCTCGCGCGCGCAGGGGCTCTGTGCTCCGCAGCAGGGGGCTCTGTGCTCCGGCAGGGGCTCTGTGCCGGCAGGGGGCTCTGTGCTCCGCGGCAGGGGGCTCTGTGCTCCGCGGCAGGGGGCTCTGTGCTCCGGGCAGGGGGCTCTGTGCTCCGCGGCAGGGGGCTCTGTGCTCCGGGCAGGGGGCTCTGTGCCCGGGCAGGGGGCTCTGTGCTCCGGGGCAGGGGGCTCTGTGCTCCGGGCAGGGGGCTCTGTGCTCCGGGCAGGGGCTCGTGCGGGCAGGGGGCTCTGTGCTCCAGGGGCCCCAGGGGGCTCTGTGCTCCGGGGCAGGGGGCTCTGTGCTCCGGGCAGGGGGCTCTGTGCTCCGGGGCAGGGGGCTCTGTGCTCCGCGGCAGGGGGCTCTGTGCTCCGCGGCAGGGGGCTCTGTGCTCCGCGGCAGGGGCTCTGTGCTCCGCGGCAGGGGGCTTTGTGCTCCGCAGGAGGGGCTTTGTGCCCCTGGGCAGGAGGGGCTTTGTGCCCCTGGGGCAGGAGGGGCTTTGTGCCCCTGGGGCAGGAGGGGCTTTGGCCCCTGGGGCAGGGGGCTCTGTGCCCCTGGGGCTTAGGGGCCTCTGTGCCCCGGGTCAGGGGGCTCTGTGCTCCGGGTCAGGGGGCTCTGTGCTCCGCAGGAGGGGGCTTTGTGCCCCTGGGGCAGGGGGCTCTGTGCTCCGCAGGAGGGGGCTTTGTGCCCCTGGGGCAGGGGGCTTTGTGCCTCTGGGGCAGGGGGCTCTGTGCTCCGGGGCAGTGGCAGCGGCTCTCTGTGCTGTGTGTGGGGGCTCCGCCGGCATTTCGTCAAAGCCCGGAGGCCCCCGCTCCTCCGTTAATGCGATGCTGCGGTGGCCTCTGGGAACATGGCCGCCGGCAAGATGGCCGCGGGCCAACGCATGCTCAGATTCAGATCTCGGGACGAGATCTCGTTGCCGAGATTTGCATCTGAGCATGCGTTGGCCTGGTGGCCATGTTCCCGGAGGCCACCACAGCATGGCATTAACGGAGGAGCGGGGGCCTCCGGGCTTTGACGAAATGCCGGCGGAGCCCCCACACACAGCACAGAGAGCCGCTGCCACTGCCCCGGAGCACAGAGCCCCCTGCCCCAGAGGCACAAAGCCCCCTGCCCCAGGGGCACAAAGCGGGCTTTGATGAAATGCCAGCGGAGCCCCCACACACAGCACAGAGAGCTGCTGCCACTGCCCCGGAGCACAAAGCCCGCTACCACCACACTACAGAGCACCGCCACAGCCGCACCAGCCTGGGAAGGGAGGCTGCATCGGGACCGCTGCCACCAATGGTATTTGTAAGTGTATTGCGACCATAAGACACACCCCCATTTTCCCCCAAAATTTTGGTTTTGTACATTTTGTTGGAAAAATAAGAAATCGCTGGTCAACTTTTAACCCTTATAACGTTCTAACAAAAAAAAATGTTTGCCAAAATTGTGCTGATGTAAAGTAGACATGTGGGAAATGTTATTTATTAACTATTTTGTGCGATATAACTCTGATTTAAGGGTACAAAAATTAAGCCTGAAAATTGAAAAATTTTCAACATTTTTGTCAAATTTCTGTTTTTTTTTTTCATAAAAAACGCAAGTCATACTGAATAAATTTGACTACTAACATGAAGTACAATATGTCACGAAAAACAGTCTCAGAATCGGTGGGATCCGTTGAAGCGTTCCAGAGTTAAAACCTCATAAACTGACAGTGGTCAGAATTGTAAAAATTGGCCCCGTCATTAAGTACCAAATTGGCTTTGTCAGTAAGGGGTTAAACATCCTGTAAAAGTTTTCTCAAAGAACTTTTCAATCTTTTGGTGTGATACCATGTGGATGCAATAAATGGTGTAACAATCTGGGATATTTCTTCTGTGTCACAGTAATTCTCAATAAATTGTTTCCACTTGCCAAAGTATTCGTTCTTTTTAGTTATTTTTTCTCTTGGTCTAATCTCTCTGTGAAATGACATTTTGGGATCGAAGGTCTCCGCCAACATCCCAACAGGATTATCACATGTACCAGGGGGCCATTGAGGGTGGGTGCTTCTTTTCTTTGGCCTACTCTCTTGGCCAATAGTGGAATAATATAGTAAGGGGTTTTGGCCCCCAGAAGTTAAGCAGTATTGGTCATGTCCAAATACTCAGCGCCATGTTGCCCTCGTGTTGCTGGGACCATAGCCGAAGTTCTTTTTGCTTTTGATCCTCTGCGCAACAGATATCGTTAAGATGTCTGAGGCAGTTGCTTTGCGCTGGTCTGCAGGGATATCGGGAGCTCAGAGAGACGTATCTTTATATGATCAGAACCGGAAATCTTATTTGTTGTTTTATTTCACTTTATCCCCCGGAGTGCCGAGTTTTCATCGATCTCCCCTTCGGATTGTAATCCTACTCAGTCACCAACCTATCCACACCAGAGTGCCGTATATC
>JARQOD010000009.1:15960569-15985059 GCA_033576555.1 Oophaga sylvatica
ACTTATGGGCCCCATTTCCCCTTTACCCTTGGGAAAATAAAAAAAATTGTGATTTTAAAAGATAATTTTTGGGAAAAAAAATAGGATTTTTTATTTTGCCGGGCTTTTAAACTTGTGTGAAGATTTGGGGGGTTCAAAGGCTCACCAAAGATTAGATAATTTCCCTTGGGGGGGTTTTTGTTTCCCAAAATGGGGTACTTGTGGGGTTTTCCACTGTTTGGCTCATCTGGGGACTAAAACGGAACTGACCCCCATAAAAGTCTGATTCCAAAACTTTTTTACTTTTTCCAAGCCCTGCCGGGCGCCCAACAGTTCCCCCCCCCCCCACTATGGGGTATCAGCGTACTCAGGACAATTGGACAACAACTTTTGGGGTCCAATTTCCTTGGGAAAATTCAAAAATTTGGGACTAAAAATCATTTTTGTGGAAATTTTTTTTTTTTTTTCACACCCTTTTTTTCACAAACTTTTGTGAAACATTGGGGGTTCAAAGTGCTCACAACAGATCTAGATAAGTACCTTAGGGGTCTAGTTTCCAAAATGGTGTCACTTGTGGGGGTTTCCACTGTTTAGGCGCATCAGAGGTTCTCCAAACGCGACATGGCGTCAATCTCAATTCAGCCAATTTTAGTTTGAAAAAGTCAAAACGGCGCCCCTTCCCTTACAAGCTCTGCCGTGTGCCCAAACAGTGTTTTTCCCCACATATTGGGTATTGGCGTACTCAGGAGAGATTTGCATAACAACCTTATCTGTCCATTTTCTCCTTTTACCCTTGTGAAAATAAAAAAAAAAGTTTGTAAAAGATCATTTTTGTGGCTAAAAAGTTAAATATTCATTTTTTCCTTCCACGTTGCTTTTGTTCCTGTGAAGTACCTGAGGGTTAATAAACTTCTTGAATGTGGTTTTGAGTACCTTGAGGGGTGCTTTTTTTAGAATGGTGTCACTTTTGGGTTTTTTCTGCCATATAGACCCCTCAAAGTGACTTCAAATGTGAGGGTGGTCCCTAAAAAAATATGGCTTTGTAAATTTTGTTGTAAAAATGAGAAATCGCTGGTCAACTTTTAACCCTTATAACTTCCTAACAAAAAAAAAATTTGGTTCCAAAATTGTGTAAAGTAGACTGTGGAAAATGTTATTTCTTAACTATTTTGTGTGATATTTTCTCTGTTTTAAGGGATAAAAATTCAAGTTTGAAAATTGCAAAATTTTTAAAATTTTCGCCATATTTGCGTTTTTTTTCAAAAATAAACGCAAGTTATATCGAAGAAATTTTACGTCTAAGTGAAGTACATATGTCACGAGAAAACAATCTCAGAATCGCGAAGATCCGTTGAAGCGTTCCAGAGTTATAACCTCATAAAGAGACAGTGGTCAGAATTGTAAAAATTGGCCCAGTCATTAACGTGCAAACCACCTTGGGGGTGAAGGGGTTAAGATCCAAGCTTGAATGTACACTTCAAGTAGCTATTCAAGATAATATAATGTATCTAAGTATACATCCAAGCTGGATACACTGAAAGCTCCTGCTTATGTTCCTGTACATATGATTCTACCAACAATCCCACAAGAGTGACGGGTAAAAGGCGAGATGGCAGCTTTCCCAAGATGAGATATAATGTGCGTATATGCATCGCTCCTAAGGTGGGCAGATGATGACTCCCTATAGCCCGATGAAGGTTTTTTTTGACAGTACTTCACAAGGTTGCACCCGTCTTCTCTCCTTTTTCTTTCATAGCATAAAATGTACCCATGCGTCCATTTAATAGTGTCCGACGTACCATGGAGGATAATGGCAGCCAAGATCTGAAATCTGCACATTTTGTAGAAATTCTCCACTCGATAATTGACCTGCGGCATGGCAATTTTCCAGAAAAAAATATCTCCAAAGACTTAAACATGTTTAAAATAAGATTGTTTTAAGATTTGTTCTTTTAGGTTGAAACCTGTGTAGAGGACTCCGGGCTCTGTATTAGAAAAAAGGAGGCACCATATGTCTGACAATATTTTAGAAAAATTAGTTGGCACATAGTTTTAGGCCTTGGAAAAAGATGACGATTCAGCGTACAATTAGGGTTTATCCCTGGGTGGGTACCATGGAATCACCACGACAGTGACCCTAATGGTTTTTTTTTTACAGGTAAAATAGTCAAAATGACTCTTTGCAAGGTCAAAGCCTTCTGCTACTTATCTTCCTCATTTCAGCAGAGCAGGTAGCAGTAATCCTGTAATTTTACATGACTGTTTTATTGCCCTTGATGTAATTAGTGCAAAGTTAGATGATAATTCAGTATTATTTCCTCTTCTCATATTATTTCAGTGCATTTGCTCTTGGACCATGGTGCTGATCCAAA
Source organism: Oophaga sylvatica (assembly GCA_033576555.1). Classification (NCBI taxonomy): domain Eukaryota; kingdom Metazoa; phylum Chordata; class Amphibia; order Anura; family Dendrobatidae; genus Oophaga; species Oophaga sylvatica. The sequence goes on from JARQOD010000009.1 coordinate 15,962,921, forward strand.
TCAGAGAGATGGGTTGGGGAACACCCCATTACACTTGGGTAGGTGTTTAATTAGAATTTTCTACATTTTTCCTACATTGATTAACATTACATTGTATGAGCTGCTCATTTTATTTGTTTTCTAGCTGCCTGCACCAGTCATGTTCCAGTAATTACAACCCTTTTACGGGGCGGTAAGAATCTTATTCATTCTTCAGAAAAAAAAAAATTCATATACATTATTATTTTTACTTTTTTTAAATTTTTTTCACTTTGAAAATGTCGTGTTTTTTTTTTTTCTCTTTAAGGCGCCAGAGTAGATGCTTTAGACCGTGCAGGCCGGACCCCTCTTCATTTAGCGAAATCTAAGCTAAACATATTGCAAGATGGAAAGTCCCAGACTTTGGAATCCCTGCGGCTTGAGGTGAAACAGGTAAGAGCTTGGGAACTATAACTTTCAATTAAATGTACCATCTTTACATATAGACTGATTTAGAGATCACTTGGGACACAAAAAATGATATCTATTGCTGCCAAGTACAGTCGGCCTGGTCCCATTTTTCTGGCCATATAGCAAAATGAGGGCTTGTTTTTTGCGGAACACGTTATACTTTGGAATGAAACCATTAATTTTATTATATGGTGCACTGGAAAACAGGGAAAAAAATTCCTGAGTGCTTTGAAATTGTAAAAAAGTGCAATTTCACAATTTTTATTTTTTTTTACGGTTTACCATGTTCACTATATGGTAAAACTGACCTGGCAAATATGATTCCCTGGTCAGTACAAGTATGCAGATACCAAACATGTATAATTATTTTTGTCTTTTATTTAAGTGGTGAAAAGAAATTTAGAAATTTTGTTGAAAATAAAAAATAATTGTTTTTGTCGCCATTTTCCGAGACTCGTAACATTCACTTTTCGGGATCTGGGGCTGGGTGGGGGCTTATTTTTTGTGCCCAGAGCTGACCTTTTTATTGACACCTTTTGGGGGTACATACAATGTTTTGATTGCCTGTTATTGCATTTTATTTCAATGTTGCGGCAGCTGAAAAAACGCAATTCTAGCGGGTTTTTTTCTCGTTACATGGTTGACCTATCGGATTAATTTATTAAATTGCTTTATTTTTAATGGGGCAAAAGGGGAGTGATTTGATCTTTTGTGGGGGGTTCTCATATTCTTTTTTTTTTCTCTGCTCTTCATTTGCCCTTTAGGAGACTTGAAGCTTGTACCGTATTTTTCAGACTATAACAGAATAGACGCACCCATGACATAAAAGCGACCCTAATTTTCAGAAGGAAAATGAGGGGAAAAAAATAGTGTCAAATGGGGGTCCGTCTTACAGTCGAATTCAGCTTACTGTGAAGGGATCAGCAGGTGGATGATTGGTCACAGGGTCATTGGTCGGCCAGGTGGTCCGGCGGCAGGGGGCTCTGTGCTCCGCAGCAGGGGGCTCTGTGCTCCGCAGCAGGGGCGGGCTCTGTGCTCCGCGCAGGGGGCTCTGTGCTCCGCGGCAGGGGGGTGGCACTCTGTGCTCCGCGGCAGGGGGCTCTGTGCTCCGCGGGCAGGGGGCTCTGTGCTCCGGGCAGGGGGCTCTGTGCTCCTGTGGCAGGGGGCTCTGTGCTCCGGGCAGGGGGCTCTGTGCTCCGGGGCAGGGGGCTCTGTGCTCCGGGGCAGGGGGCTCTGTGCCCTGGGGCAGGGGGCTCTGTGCTCCGGGGCAGGGGGCTCTGTGCTCCGGGGCAGGGGGCTCTGTGCTCCGGGGCAGGGGGCTCTGTGCTCCGGGGCAGGGGGCTCTGTGCTCCGGGGCAGGGGCTCTGTGCTCCGGGCAGGGGGCTCTGTGCTCCGGGCAGGGGCTGGCGAGGGGCTCTGTGCTCCGCGGGGCGTGTGGAGGGGCTTGTGCCCGGGCAGGGGGGCTTTGTGCCGCAATTTGCGGGGCAGGAGGGGCTTTGTGCCCCTGGGGCAGGAGGGGCTTTGTGCCCCTGGGCAGGGGGCTTTGTGCCCTGGCGGGGCTTGTGCACTGGGGCAGGGGCTCTGTGCCGCGGCTGTGCGGTCAGGGGCTCTGTGCTCCGCAGGAGGGGGCTTTGTGCCCCTGGGGCAGGGGGCTCTGTGCTCCGCAGGAGGGGGCTTTGTGCCCCTGGGGCAGGGGGCTTTGTGCCTCTGGGGCAGGGGGCTCTGTGCTCCGGGGCAGTGGCAGCGGCTCTCTGTGCTGTGTGTGGGGGCTCCGCCGGCATTTCGTCAAAGCCCGGAGGCCCCGCTCCTCCGTTAATGCGATGCTGCGGTGGCCTCTGGGAACATGGCCGCCGGCAAGATGGCCGCGGGCCAACGCATGCTCAGATTCAGATCTCGGGACGAGATCTCGTTGCCGAGATTTGCATCTGAGCATGCGTTGGCCTGGTGGCCATGTTCCCGGAGGCCACACAGCATGGCATTAACGGAGGAGCGGGGGCCTCCGGGCTTTGACGAAATGCCGGCGGAGCCCCCCACACAGCACAGAGAGCCGCTGCCACTGCCCCGGAGCACAGAGCCCCCTGCCCCAGAGGCACAAAGCCCCCTGCCCCAGGGGCACAAAGCGGGCTTTGATGAAATGCCAGCGGAGCCCCCACACACAGCACAGAGAGCTGCTGCCACTGCCCCGGAGCACAAAGCCCGCTACCACCACACTACAGAGCACCGCCACAGCCGCACCAGCCTGGGAAGGGAGGCTGCATCGGGACCGCTGCCACCAATGGTATTTGTAAGTGTATTGCGACCATAAGACACACCCCATTTTCCCCCAAAATTTTGGTTTTGTACATTTTGTTGGAAAAATAAGAAATCGCTGGTCAACTTTTAACCCTTATAACGTTCTAACAAAAAAAAAATGTTTGCCAAAATTGTGCTGATGTAAAGTAGACATGTGGGAAATGTTATTTATTAACTATTTTGTGCGATATAACTCTGATTTAAGGGTACAAAAATTAAGCCTGAAAATTGAAAAATTTTCAACATTTTTGTCAAATTTCTGTTTTTTTTTTTCATAAAAAACGCAAGTCATACTGAATAAATTTGACTACTAACATGAAGTACAATATGTCACGAAAAACAGTCTCAGAATCGGTGGGATCCGTTGAAGCGTTCCAGAGTTAAAACCTCATAAACTGACAGTGGTCAGAATTGTAAAAATTGGCCCCGTCATTAAGTACCAAATTGGCTTTGTCAGTAAGGGGTTAAACATCCTGTAAAAGTTTTCTCAAAGAACTTTTCAATCTTTTGGTGTGATACCATGTGGATGCAATAAATGGTGTAACAATCTGGGATATTTCTTCTGTGTCACAGTAATTCTCAATAAATTGTTTCCACTTGCCAAAGTATTCGTTCTTTTTAGTTATTTTTTCTCTTGGTCTAATTCTCTCTGTGAAATGACATTTTGGGATCGAAGGTCTCCGCCAACATCCCAACAGGATTATCACATGTACCAGGGGGCCATTGAGGGTGGGTGCTTCTTTTCTTTGGCCTACTCTCTTGGCCAATAGTGGAATAATATAGTAAGGGGTTTTGGCCCCAGAAGTTAAGCAGTATTGGTCATGTCCAAATACTCAGCGCCATGTTGCCCTCGTGTTGCTGGGACCATAGCCGAAGTTCTTTTTGCTTTTGATCCTCTGCGCAACAGATATCGTTAAGATGTCTGAGGCAGTTGCTTTGCGCTGGTCTGCAGGGATATCGGGAGCTCAGAGAGACGTATCTTTATATGATCAGAACCGGAAATCTTATTTGTTGTTTTATTTCACTTTATCCCCCGGAGTGCCGAGTTTTCATCGATCTCCCCTTCGGATTGTAATCCTACTCAGTCACCAACCTATCCACACCAGAGTGCCGTATATCATCAGTACTCTGGTCTTGTATGGTCCGCAGTCTGATGATGGCTGGATTGCAAGGATTTTGATCTGGCAAATCTGCGCAGTTTTGTGCATGGAGACATTAGTATGGGGTATTCATGTTGTGCATTCATTGTTCATTATTGTGCAGTCTCAGCTTGGATCAGACTTTTTTCACACGTTCCATAACTTTTACTGCATTATTTCAGTACAATAGGCTTGGGTATTGGGGTATCGTTTATTTTCAAAATTCTTTGCTTTTGACAAACAAAAAAAATGTTCCCCATCTCCAGTCCTCAAGAGCCACAACAGGTCACGTTTTCAGGATTTCATCACCTGCACAGGCAATAATTCAACCATCTGGGCAATACTAAGGAAATCCTGAAAACATGACCCATTGGTGGCCCTTGAGGACTAGAGTTGGGGAACACTGGAAAATTGACCTGACAACATAAAGGGTAAAGGTGCGGTGCAATTAGCAATGATTGAGGAGAAATTTTGTCAGCCAGCAACGTGTGCAGGCTCCTAAAATAAACCTGCAGAAAACAAGAGGTGGAAATTGTGATCCACTATGGAGTCCATCTCCTAACTTTCTGCTGCAGAACCTCTCATTTGTGACGGGTCAGATACAAGTTTCTTGAGTAGGCTCAGACGCTGACCTTCTCCGTGCACAGCGTGTGCTAGCTGTGATATAAGCGGTTAGGAGGCCCGTCATGTGAAATCTAGCAGGATCACATTTGATTCATTTATTTGTACTGAATTTACTTTTCTTTTTTCCCCCATCTGTAGATTATTCAGATGTTGCGAGAATACCTGGAAAGGCTGGGTCAGCAGGAGCAGACAGAACAGCTAGACCACATCTGTTCCAGACTGCAGAGAACGAGCACCAAGGAGCAGGTTATGACTTTCTTTTTATATTTGACTTTAAAGGGATTTTCCAGTTTTTTGGGTTTATATTTGACCCTATGAGATTCCACTTTAACAATAATACCATCCGGTTTTACTCCTTACCCAGATCTAGCCCTACGTTTCGGCCACTGCTAAGGTCTTTGACAGGCTGCAACAGTGACATCTTGATTACGACACGCATGACCATTGCAGCCAATCAGTGTGTTCAGCAGCTCTTGCCGTCTATATAGTTGTAGTCGTGATTTCACTACTGCAGCCAAACAGACGGGCTCAGCTGCTGAGCATGGTGTGCAGTTGGCTGACAGAAACGTACCAATGCAAACAGATATTACATAGCAGTGAGTAGGATTTAGAAAAATGCCAGTCACACAAATGTGGTGAAAATGCTACTGTTATATCCCGCTGTATTAAAGGGAATCTGTGAGCAGGTTTTTGCTACCTTCACTGAGAGCAGCATAATGTAGGGACAGAGACCCTGATTCCAGCGATGTCACTTTGTATCACAACTGGTACACCCAGTAAACTATCAAGAGCATTTATATCAGAATTTTTAGATGTAGCAGCGCTCAGAAAGCTAATCCCTGCTCACACCCCTAATTTTAGTAGCTATTTGTAAACTGCCAATCAGTTCTGGGAGCAGAGTTGGACCAGAACTCGCCGAAGGTGTAGTCCCAGCAGTGATGATCTCCTGCTGATAAAACACTCATGAAACAACACACAGCCTAATAACTGACACATTGATGAAATTGTTGTCTTGGCCCTTACCGCATGCCGTCCTCAGATTATATAGCAAAAACTTCCTGACAGATTCCCTTTAAAATAATGTTATTGTATTCAGTATTAGGCTGAGTCATTACACTTTTCTCAAGAGCCATTATCTTGTGATATACAATAAAATAATTTTCTTTCTTTTCCAGGTGGATGAGGTGACGGAGTTGCTGGCTAGCTTCACATCACTGAGTATTCAGATGCAGAACATGGAGAACAGGTAGCCGGGAGTGCAGCATTCTCCCTACCCGAGTAACTGCATCAGGAGCTGTTCTGTCATTCTTGCCGTGATGTAACCAGTCTGCCAGAAGAATTGCATCGTCCTGCAATCTGACGACCACCCGGTGTACGAGTAACCACTCTAGCATGGATTGTCCATCGTAAAACTCCAGCACGGAGGTTTTGTTTTCATGGTACTTTTAATGGTCCCAATTTGCATTTGAATGTGATGAACATAGCTCCTATGCTATTCTGACAATCTTTTTTTTTTTTTTTTTTTGAAGCCTCTTCTTTTTTTTTTTTTTTCCTGTCTGGCGGTGCTATATATTTTCAGAATTTCTGTGGAATTCCATTTTTTTTTTTTTTATCTTTGTGCTACGTGATGGTCTCTTTTTAGATATGTCTCTGGATTTCTCCACATTTCGGCTGTATTTTTACTGTATCCATTTATATTAATTAGGAATCTAGTCTTATTTTCCCCTATCCAGTATAGCTGTAAATTATATCACGTCATTTGGAAGCTGCACTATGTATATAGGGCCCCATATCCAGGCAGCTGACATTAAAGAGGTTGTCTGGTGAAAATAACTTATCAGCTATTTACTGGATAGGTAATAACTTACTGATCATTGGGGTCCAACTGCTGGGACCAAAACCAATTAGCAGAGCAGTTACTTTTTAGTGCTGATGGGGCACTTTTGTTGGATGCCCGCACGTGGCTCCATTCCTGCTCTATGAGGCTGCCGGAAAAGGGCAAGTGCCGCTCTCTGCAGCCTCACAGGGAATAAATGGAGTTGTAGTTGGGCATGAGCACTCAACTTCTGATGGGGATTAGACAGGAGCGAATTTGTTCCTTTTTTTTTTTTTTTTGTCCCCGAATCTGATTTTGACATATTGGGGCCATATTCGAATACTATTTGTGCCGAATGTAAGTCTTATGATCGGTACCGAACATTTTTGGTAATTTCTACTCCCATTGACTGACGTTCGGCTGTGTTCGACGAATATTGCAAAAACAATATTCGAATCCGATCATATTCGGAACCGAATCCAAACAAATTTGCTCATCTCTAATGGGGATCAAAGTTCTCAGTATGCCCAGCAGTTGGACTCCCGCTGATCACTTATCCTGTGTAAACTTGATAACTTGTTTTCACCGGCCAACCCCTTTAAGTGATGTCTCTCAGGCGGTGTTCACACTAGCATTATTGATTCTGTTACAAACAGAATCATGACTGCTATGACCAGTCGCCATTATTTTCAAAGCATCTTAATAGACCCCATTGACTGCGCTATTCTTGCCATAGTAAATATAGGAACCCTGACAGCCCATAATGCAAGTGTGAACAGGGCCATACACCTGTATAAACCCTGCTAATCTATCTCTACTGAACTGTTCCCAGAAACTCCACGCTGTGGAAGTGACAAAGAGCAGTTTATGTCTGCGGCTTACTCTTTCAGGGTGGATTTGATTTAAATCAAACTGATTTAAATCACTAGTCAGTAAGGCTTGATTTAAATCAGTGATTTAAATCAAAGTTTCTACCTAAACTAGTTCTTGCTACTTTAACATGCAAGTAGATGAAGATTTTTAGAATCACTTTTTATATTACTTTTTTCTCCCCAGTTTAATGGGTTAATCATTCATATTTGGACACCACTGTTGTGTTGTACTTAGGAAGGAGAAAAATAATCCTGACCTGACTTGTCTGTCTGTGGCTATGCTGCAGTATTGTGCTCAAAGTTTCACTTTTATTTTCTTGTCTGCTTGCCCTTCCTCCTCCTCACACTTAGGCTAAATGCACATGTTTGCAGAATGTTTGCAGAATATTCCTGAGCAAAACCGGACTTTTTTCGCGGCAAAAACGCACGTTTTTTTGCGCAGATTTTGTGCGTTTTTGGTACCTTTTTTTTGCGCGGATTTGACGCGTTTTTACCGCGATTTTTTCCTGAACTTTCTAGGTCAATAATATAGCGGGAAAAACACTAGAATTCCGCAAAATTAATGGACATGTTGCTAGATTTTCCGCGATGCGTTTTTTTCGCGGAAAAAAAACGCACCATGTGCACAAAAATTGCGGAATTCATTCTAAATGATAGGATGCTTAATACATGCGTTTTTGACGCGTTTTTTCCCGCGAAAAAACGCAAAAAAAACGCAAATATTCCTGAACGTGTGCACTTAGCCTTAGATTCACATTCTTCTTGTGTTGTGCAGATCTATTCCACTCCAAACAATCAGAAACATATTGTCTAACTTCTTGGACTTGGCACTGAAGGGGTTGATTCTGTATTCATATAGGTTTGTAGAACAATAGGATTAAGGTCTTTTTCCAGGACGTCCCTCCTGACAGCACCATGGGACGTCCTCCTCTTTGCTGGGACAGGAAACACACAAGAGATTAAAAGTCCCTCCCCGCCCCCTTTTCCTCAGTGTGTGTTTCCTGTCCCTGCATGGAGGGACACACAGGAGACTTACCGGGTTCAGGGGGATCGTGAGGCCACGCCAGATCCTTCCCCCTGTGAAGCAGCCCAGGGCTGAAACTCTCCAGTGGGGAGTCCCTCAGCTCCAAAGACCAGGTGCGGCAGGCCCTGAATTGCGGACGTTCCTCCAGGTGGGAGGCTCTCGTCCGGGACCTCATACTGAGGGGTGCAAGGCGGTTCCTGGTAGGACAGCATCCCGCAGCCTGGCGAGTGCTTTGCGGTGGATACTTTCCATACCTCAGCTGTGACCAGCGTCCGGGGGAGCGGTTCACTTCCGGTTCAGTGTCGCACTTCCGGTGACGTCATATCCGGGAGACGCTCACCGCATGGAGAGCAGAACGCTTCCTGGAACGACGAGAGCTGGTGGAGACCATTACAGCACCTAATCGTGAGTATGGGTGTGTGATCTAGAGACACGCCAAGACAGGTGACATATCGCCGCTTCCCCTATCGGCAGGACGCAGTAATTTGGTCAAGCAGCCTACCTTGTTCCTCATGGATACAGACGCGGCAGATGGCGGTGGGGTAAGTGCGCTTGGCGCAAAAAACCCAGCCATAACCTGACAGCCACCCAGGAATCCGACCTAATTAAGTTCCTGTCTTTTCTATAGGACAAAGGAACTTCGTCCGCTCCCATAACTACAAAAAAGGCTGGTAAAGCCTTAGCAAAATCAGCCAGGTGTCCGGTGTGTGACAGCAAACTGCCAGATGGCTATGACAGAACCCTTTGTTCTTCTTGTACCTCTAAGGTTATGAGAGATGAACAGCCTTCATTGCTTTCTGAAATGAGGCGCATGATTTCTGAGGAGGTTCAGGCCTCTATATCCACACTTATTCAGCAGTGGCCATGTAGTCCTGGCTCTAGTCGTAAGCGGCCCAGATGGGAAACGGATTCAAGAGAACAAGATTTAAGCTCTGAAAATAGATCCGATTTAGAAGAAGCTATTTCAGAGGAAGAAGGAGAACTTCCCCCGACACTCAGGATAGGAAAAAGAAATTTCTATTTCAACCTGAGGATACTAAGAATCTGATTAGATCTGTACGGAACACCATGGAGATCGAGGAAACTCCCAGAACACAATCTAGACAGGATTTGATGTTCGGGGGACTTACGTCTCAGAAAGAGACAGTTTTTCCTGTTAGCAATCACATTAAAACAATGATCCTGGAGGAATGGAAGAGTGCGGAACGGCGTCTAGTTTTGTCACGTGACTTCAGGGGAAGACTACCGTTCGAACCTGAAGATGTTAGATTATGGGAAGAAGTTCCGAAAATCGATACCCCAATAGCTAGAGTCACAAAAAAGACTGCCATCCCATTTGAGGACTCCTCTAGCCTACGTGACCCTATGGACAGAAAGGCCGATATTCTCCTGAAAAGAGCCTGGGAAACGTCAGCGGCCCTTATTAGGACTAATATTGCTGCCACCTCTGTAGCCAGATCCATGGTTTATTGGATGAGTCAATTGGAGGATCAGTTATCCAATAAGACTCCTAGAGCTGAGATTTTAGCCTCTCTGCCGGTTATGAATTCAGCCACGGCTTTCCTGGCTGATATGTCTGCAGAATCGGTCAGATTTTCTGCTAGAAACAGCTCCTTATCTAATGCAGCTAGGAGAGCTGTCGGGCTAAAATCATGGTCCGGAGATAACGCCTCTAAGATGAAATTATGTTCCATTCCATTTTCAGGGCTTAGGGTCTTCGGACCAGCTCTGGATACTATCTTAGAATCAGTATCAGACGCTAAGAAGGGTTTCCCAGAGGATAAACCCCGCCGAGCTCAATCCTTTCGGCGAGGTTCCCTGTCTAGAAGACAGTTCGATTCTAGAGGTCAGGGAAGATCAAGCAGAGGATCAAATAAGAGTTACCATTCCCAGGGAGGAAAGAACAAGAATACGTTCTTTGGCTCCTCACATAGAACTAGGAGACAATGACGCCAACTTTATTGGCGGACGACTCCGTTATTTTGCAACAAACTGGGAACTGGTTACTCAGAATCAGTGGGTTCGCAGAACTATAGCGGAAGGTTATCGGATAGAGTGTTGCGCTCCGCCACCCGAAAGATATGTTCCCCCTACGGTGATCTCCACAGACTCGGTCATGTGGACAGATCTCCAGGACCTACTAAGGCTTTCTGTCATAATTCCTGTTCCCCGGGCAGAGTTAGGCAAGGGTCACTATTCCTCCCTCTTCACTATCTTAAAACCGTCCGGAGAATCCCGTACTATAATAAATCTGAAACCCCTAAACTATTGGGTCACATACAAGAGGTTCCGGATGGAATCAATCAGGTCTGCAACCCACCTTATAGACAAGGACGCGTTCATGTGCACTCTCGATCTGAAGAGTGCATACTACCATGTCCCAGTTCATCACTCATCACAAAGTCTTCTCAGGTTTGCAGTGCAGTTACCGACCCGGACCTGCCACTTTCAGTTTCAATGCCTACCCTTCGGGCTGGCCTCGGCTCCCCGAATATTCTCAAAATTGGTCTCGGAGATTGTGGCCTTTCTAAGAAGCAGAGGTACTATTATTGTTCCATACTTGGACGATTTTCTTATAGTGGCGCGAACAGAAGAGGCGCTGGTCGAACACAGAGATCGCTGCATTTCCATACTCAATTATCTGGGTTGGATAATAAATTGGGAAAAGTCAGATCTAGTTCCCGAACAAAAGAAAGTCTTCCTGGGTGTTATACTGGATTCAAGTCGAAGAATCTCTTTCTTACCTCGGAAGAAGCGAGAGTCCATACAGGATGTAACGAAGGTTCTAATGAAGCACCAGCCCTCTATAAGATCCGCCATGAAGGTTCTAGGTCAGATGACGGCTTGCATTCCATGCGTCAGATGGGCACAGTTCCACTCAAGACCCCTTCAGAAAGAGATTCTTTCATCATGGAATCGGAACTACAGCTCGATAGACAGGACATTACATCTGTCAAAGACGGTAAAAGAATCTCTCCTTTGGTGGATGCAGCCAGACAATCTAAAGTTAGGAGTAAGATGGTCGACCTCCCCTTATGTAAAAGTTACCACGGACGCCAGTTCCTGGGGTTGGGGAGCTCATCTGAAGGGCAGAATACTACAGGGCAGATGGCCAGAAGAAATCCAGTATCGATCCTCAAACTTCAAGGAGCTCTACGCTGTATGGGAAGCCCTAAGAAGGAACCAATCCGAACTCAAAATCAGCATATCAGGATTTACTCGGACAACATCACAGCAGTTTCGTTTTTGAATCACCAAGGAGGTCCCAGACATCGACCCCTTCAACAGTTGGCAGAGATGATATTCACCTGGGCAGAGCAGGTCGTCCTTTCCTTAACGGCAGTCCACCTGGAAGGTTCCCAGAATGTAATAGCAGACTACCTGAGCAGAAAGAAAGTGAGTCCTACGGAGTGGGAACTAAACCAGGATATCTTCAGAGATCTATGTCGGAGGTGGGGAACACCTCAAATAGACCTATTTGCAAACAGAAGAAATGCGAAGATTCCCAGGTTTTTCTCCTGAACCCCTTGGACGATCCAGAGGGATTGGATGCCTTATGCCAGAAATGGGAAGAACATCTGTTATATGCATTCCCACCTCTAGCGCTCATCCCGGCCGTATTACGGAAGATCAAGGAGGATCGGGCTACAGTAATAATGATCGCCCCTTATTGACCAAAGAGGAGCTGGTTTTCTCTACTAACAGACATGTCAATCGAAAACCCCTTAGAGCTGCCTCTGAATCCGGACTTAATTCATCAAGGTCCGATCCATCATCCGGACCTGAAGAGATTACATCTCTCAGCCTGGATCCTGAGAGGGTGACCTTGAAGGCCAAAGGCTTATCTGACCAGGTCATAACCACAATCCAGGCCAGTAGAAAGCCAGTCACATCGGCTATCTATCTCAGAATCTGGAAACGCTTCTGTACAGTGAGTGGCGGGTCCGACTTGGTGACAGGCACTCCGGACATTCCTAAGATTTTAGATTTCCTTCAGTCAGGCTTCAACATGGGACTCAGACCCAGTACCCTAAAAGTTCAGATCGCTGCATTAAGCTCCTTCTTAGACTACTCACTAGCTTCTCACCCATGGGTGATAAGATTTGTTAAAGCTATTCAGAGACTACGGCCCACGATTAGACAGTGTCTCCCAATATGGGACCTTACTCTGGTACTCAGGGCTTTATGTAATGATTCATTCCGTAATAACAGCACAATGCCTATTTCCTTGCTTACCAGGAAAGCAGCTTTCCTGGTAGCAATTACCACTGCTAAAAGAATAGGTGAAATTCAGGCTCTATCCACTAGAGACCCATATTTTCAGGTTAGGGATGACAGCATTCTGTTAAGGCTGGATCCTGCTTTCTTACCCAAGGTTGCTTCAGATAGTAACCGTAATCAGGAGATTATCTTACCTTCTTTCTGTGATAACCCTTCCAACGAAAAGGAGCTGAGGCTCCATTCGTTGGATGTCAGAAAGGTGGTACTAGACTACATAGATGCCACTAAAGACTGGCGTATAGATTCGAACCTATTTGTCCTCTACGGAGGAATCAGTAAAGGGAAAAAGGCGTCTAAACCTTCCATCGCTAGATGGATTACCTCTTTAATTTCAGAGGCCTATTTAGCTGAAGGGTCAGAACCTCCGGCGGGCCTAAAGGCCCACTCAACCAGAGCATTAGCTGCCTCCTGGGCAGAGAGGGCAGGCGCCTCTCTGGAACAAATTTGTAAGGCGGCAACATGGGCTAGAATTGATACATTCTGCAAATATTATAAGATAGATGTACTTTCTAACCGGCAGACGGCCTTTGGTAGGAAAGTTCTGCAGGCGGTGATCCCACCCTAAGGAGCTTTCTTTGGTACTCCCCATGGTGCTGTCAGGAGGGACGTCCTGGAAAAGGGTCATTAGACCTACCGCTAATTAGGTTTCCAGGAGTCCATCCTGACAGCACTGGTAGCTCCCTCCCTCTTCAATACGTCATATGCTGTAATATGATTTTCAATAATTAAAGTGTTTTGTGCATTATACATGTCATGGTTCTTGATACAACACTGAGGAAAAGGGAGCGGGGAGGGGACTTTTAATCTCTTGTGTGTTTCCTGTCCCAGCAAAGAGGAGGACGTCCCATGGTGCTGTCAGGATGGACTCCTGGAAACCTAATTAGCGGTAGGTCTAATGACCCTTTTCTCAACTCTGTTCATGTTGTAACATTTTTGCCGTGATGAAGAGGCTGGGACCTCTGCGGAGTCAAATTCAGTTTTGAGAACTGCGTAAGTAAAGTGAGCGTCTGTGATAATATAGGAGAGAAACTGCCTACTGGCACTAATCCTACAGAAACCTCTGGAAGAGCATGGCATTGTGAATGTTACACATATACAGCCTTTATTCTACTGAGTTAAACAACTCCGCTTTATCTCATGATGGAAGAACTTTTGATGGTAAAATATTTTCCTCAAAAAGCAGTTTATTGAAAAAAATCCGATTTAAATCAAAAAAATCCGATTTAAATAAAAAAAATCCGATTTTTTTGATTTTTTTAAAAAAATCATTGATTTTTATCCACCCTGCTCTTCATGGAACCTAAGATTGTCTTTATTCTGCTACTATCGCCTTAAAGGGAATCAGTCAAGACTATTAATGACATTATTATGGCTGTGTACATGCTAGCACAATAATAAAAATGATACCCGTCTTGTAGTGATGCAGTGTGCCAGAGCTGAAAAATTAACTCTCAAGATGCATGCAAATGAGCCTGGTAGTGCAGCGGGGGCTGTCAGGGTGCTCAAAGTGCTTAAACACCACCCCAGCATACTTCAGGCTAACGTGCATGTGGATTCAAAGCTTGATTACTACAAAACAGGTATTATTTTGTTGTCCGGACGTAGCTGACCTTCATACTGAGATATCGGGTAAGAGCACTTCAGGTGTACCACCCCCAGATGGGAATTCAGTTTGGGTTTTCTTTTCCCCAGATGCTGAACTAATCTGGTAATTTTTCTCTTACTGTGCAGTAATATTGCTGAGCTTGATGGATGATCGCAGGACGTGTTTTATGTTGTGCACTGTTGTTCTGTTTATATGAATGTTTAACCATTGAGAACAATCATATCTGTGTGCTCTTTTTCATCCTGAGAAAATGTATTCATTTTTTTTTGTCTTGTTCTACAATCCAGTTTGTTGTGCTGTGAAAATGACACTGTAACGTCATTATTGTTGTCCTTTGTTATTATAAAAAACTAAAAATCTGTCCCGCTTTCCAGGGCTGTGGAGTCAGTAAGCCAAACCTCCGACTCCCGGATACATTTACTGTAGTAAAATGGTAACATCAGGCTCTTAATCACCATTGTGATACAATAATCAAGCTATTTAGATACAACATAAAATTTATTTATTGGAATACAACTTTAGAACACAAAAAAACTTGAATAAATTGTAAATATGCAATACACTATGCAGTAAGTGGGGGGGGTGGGGAGTTTTCAAAACGTACTGAGTAACATTAGTGCAGTCTATCAGTTTGTTCTGAGAAATAGTATCGCCTCCATTAGATCCTCCTTTATAGATGACCTCAACTCTGATCTAATTATTTTGAGGCTAGAGAAGAACCTCTCTACTCTAACTTGGATTGGTGGCAAAGCAGTAACCACATGGGCAACATCTCTAACAATTTCAGGGTATAAAGGAATTGCCTCGTGCACAGTCAGTTTTGATGAACGGTTGATCTCTAATACTTTTGAGTACAAGTGAAACATTTTGCTGAAATCTGGTCAACCTGTTTGCTATGCAGGGGCGCACCTATCATGAGGCGAGTTGAGCACTCAGCCTCAGGCGGCACATCCCTGAATAGTGGGGGGGGGTGGCAGATTCTTATCTCCTGGCTCCTGCATCAGCTGGTCACGCATACCTCCCAACCGTCCCGACTTGAGCGGGACAGTCCCGATTCTATCCCTCCCACCCGCTGTCACGGTCAGGACACTGTGTTCCGCAGTGTGTACGAGGTGTGCGGAGCGGAGCCGCGTGTGTACGGGGTGTGCGGAGCGGAGCCGTGTGTGTGCGCGAGGTGTACGGAGCGGAGCCCTGTGTGTATGAAGTGTACGGAGCCATGTGTATACAAGGTGTGCGGTGCACTGTGTGTACGAGGTGAGCGGAGCCGTGTGTGTACAAGGTGTGCGGAGCTGCATGTGTATGAGGTGTGCTGAGCCCTGTGTGTATAAGGTGTGCTGAGCCCTGTGTGTACGAGGTGTACGGAGCGGAGCCGCGTGTGTACGAGGTGTATGGAGCGGAGCCGCGTGTGTACGAGGTGTACGGAGCGGAGCCGCGTGTGTACGAGGTGTGCGGAGCCAAGTGTGTGCACGAGGTGTTATGGAGCGGAGCCCTGTTTGTACGAGGTGTACGGAATGGAGCCCTGTGTGTACGAGGTGTACAGAGCAGAGCCGTGTGTACGGGGTGAGCGGAGCCAAGTGTGTGCAAGGTGTGCGGTGCGCAGCCGTGTTTGTACGAGGTGTACGGAATGGAGCCCTGTGTATACGAGGTGTGCGGAGCCCTGTGTGTACGAGGTGTGCGGTGCAGAGCTACATGTGTATGAGGTGTGCTGAGCCCTGTGTGTACGAGGTGTGCGGAGGGGAGCCACGTGTGTACGAAGTGTGCGGAGCGGAGCCGCATGTGTCCGAGGCATACAAAGTGGAACCGTGTGTGTATGAGGTGTGTGGAGCCGTGCATGTACGAGGTCAGTGAATGGCGGGGAGCATTCATACCTTCCAACTGTCCCAGATCCAGCGAGACTGTCCCGATTTTGAGAGTGCCCCGGCCAGGAGCTTACTTTTCCCATGGACACAGGAGTACACGGCGGAGCCCCGAGGAGAACTTTAAAACTCACACGTGACGTTCCACTGGAAGTGATGTGCTGGAAGCTGACCGGAAATGAGGTAATTTCGGGAGGAGATTGTAATGGAACCTTGGAGGCACTTCAGGGAATGCTTCAGATCTATCACCATGTCCTCCTCCGACAGCGCGGACAGCGGGATCGCCTTGGAATTGGTGATGTCGGCCATGTGAGCGGATGCTGATATGGCCATGTGAGCGGATGCTGATATGTCCTGCATCGGGAGGCACAGGTGGGCATGACAATGGGAGCCGGGCTGCTGTAGTATATAGAATCTTTCTTTCTTTCTCTCTCTGTTCTTTCTTTCCTTTCTCTTTGTTCTTTCTTTCCCCCTTTCTGTTCTTTATTTTTTTCTATGTTCTTTATTTCCCCTTTTTCTTTCTTTCCCCTCTTTTTTTTTTCTCTCTGTTCTTTCTTTTGCTCTCTGTTCATCTTCTTTCCCCTTTCTTGCTCTCTGTTCTTCCTTTCTCTCTCTGCTCTTCTTTCTTTCTTTCCCCTTTCTTTCTCTCTGTTCTTTCCCCTTTCTTTTTCTTAGTACCAGTCAGTGTGCCCATAGTACCGGCCACTGACACTATATACAGAGCTCCTGTGTATAATGTCACCAGTGATCACTGTATTACCTGTACACTGACACTATATACAGAGCTCCTGTGTAATGTCACCAGTGATCACTATTACCTGTACACTGACACTACATACAGAGCTCCTGTGTATAATGTCACTGTCTTCACCTTTTATCGGCGCCATCTTGTGACTGCAACTTCTGTCTGCGGGAAGTCAGAAGTAGCAGAAACCCTCTATCAGGCCACGTTCACACGTTCAGTATTTTACCTCAGTATCTGTAGGACAAAACCAGGAGTGGAACAATCAGAGAAAAAGTATAATAGAAACACGTCACCACTTCTCGATTTCTCACCCACTCCCGATTTGGCTTACAAATACTGAGGTAAAATACTGACCAAATACTGAACCTGTGAATGTGGCTTTAGGTTGGTTTCACACATCCTGATATTTCCGGTACCGGAGAAAACGTTAGTGGAGATATCCGTGTCCGTGTGTGTAATACGTGTGGCAACTGTGTGCCGCATCAGTACCACATGGACAGCCGCCGGGGAAGAAGCGCTACAGTAAGCACTGTTCCCCGGCCAGGGGCGCACCTACAATGAAACAAGTTGATCACTTCACCTCAGGAGTCACTGAAGAAGTGTAAAGATCGATGCTTCAAATATATTCCTATTTAAAAGTGTATGTATTTTACATGTGCGTCAAGTTAGGCTATTAAAGAGTAAACCAGATTTATTTGTACTGATTTTACTACGGGGGGGGGGGTCGCCATTTTGCAGTTTGCCTCAGGCAGCAGAGAGGCTAGGTTCACCCCTGTTGCTATGGGAGTGGAATCTCTTTCCCTGCGGCAACACTGCCTGCTCCATGTCGTCCAAATGCTTTTCAACATTAAGCTTCTCATCTGAGGCTGACAATATGGAAGCAGCAGAACTGACAAGTCCCAAGTCCTCTTGTTCTTTCCAGTCCTGTAGCCCACTCATCAAGTAGCTGTTGATCGTTAAGCAATATATGATGACTCGGGTCCACATAAACAGCTGCCAGAAGAATTTTTATTTTCTAATAGCAGTGTCTCTCTCCATTTCATTGAAGCAGCAATGCCATCTGCGATTAAACCGCCTCTTTGGGATACGCAAAACGGCAAGTTTTTGAAGTCCTTTATGAAAATGCCAGGAGTTAAATCCTTAGCTTGTAATTTTTTGTCACTGTAAATGGGTGATGAAGCAAGTCCTTCAATTCAGCTACTTGTGTCCATTGACCTTCATTTAGTGTTACCTGAGGGTTGGCCATGTCTACAAGAAAGGGTTGCAGCTCAAGAACTCACGCCATTAAATAGGTGCTATCCCATCAAGTGGCTTGATCCACAGTTGCTCCGTTTCCTCTTCAAGATGGAATCAATGTTAGGGGTTCTGGCAGCAATAACCAATTTCCTCATTTTGCTTTTCTTCTAGCTGCTGTTCAGCTTCATTATTCTCATTCATCAGTTTAACTGTACTTATGTTTGAAACATATGTTACAATAGCAATAACCTGTTCCTTTCTGAGATAATAAACTTGCAGAACTTTTTCCACTAAGGCCAGGAGAAACTGGCTGGTGTGATGAGCTTTAGTATCTTTTACTACCAGTATCTTGGTAACAATTTTCTTGTTGTCACAAACAATCGAACGTCGACAGCAAAATAGTCCACTCTGACATTTCCAGGCATCCATTGTTAAGAAATATAAAGCATCTGAGAGTTTTTTTTTAAGATCATTCTTTTGGTTAAGGGCTTCTTCAATCACTAATTTTCTAATACTTTCTCTTTCCAGAGAAAAAACAAGTTTGTGGGCTATTTCTCCATTAAAGGGAATCTGTCACCCCAAAATTGCCATATCAGATAAAGATATGGCTGAAAAGTGCGTCCCATAACAAAGCTATAGGTAGGTATCATATATCCTGATACCCCCGTTTTCAGATCAAAATACCTTTGTAAAGTTGGTTATTTTCGGTGTCAATCACGGTGGTCAGGTCAGGAGGGCGGCGTTTTCTCTCCTCTCCCCCCCTCCTCATCAGTTGCGTATCGCCGTCTGTGAATTCCACAGATGGCGTTCGGCTTCCGCAAGTGTGCAATTCAAAATCCGGCCCGGCGCATGCGCAGTGTGCTTTGCCCAACAGTGGGCAAAGCATAAAATCATTACAACACATGCGCTGCTCTTTCCTTGCCCCGGAAGTCGTCTAAGGCAAGCAGACATTTCCGGGGCAAGGAAAGAGTAGCGCATGCGTTGTACTGATTATATGCTTTGCCCACTGTTGGGCGAAGCACACTGCGCATGCGCGGGGCGGAATTTGAATTGCGCAATTGTGGGAAGACGAACGCCATCTGTGGGATTCAGACGGCGATACGCAACTGATGCCGAGGAGCGGGGGGTAAGACACGAGCGCAGCAGTCAGTTCCTCCTCCTCATTACATCACATCCACCGGTCATAGACACGGAGCGCAGCAGTCACGTCCTCCTCCATTATCATCACATCCACGGTGCATAGACACGGAGCGCAGCAGTCAGTGTCCTCCTCTCATTATCATCACATCCACCAGTCGACACGGAGCGCAGCAGTCAGGTCCTCCTCCTCTCATTATCATCACATCCACCAGTACAGACACGGACGCAGCAGTCACCGTCCTCCTCCTCTCATTATCATCACATCCACCGTCCATAGACACGGAGCGCAGCAGTCACGTCCTCCTCCTCTCATTATCATCACATCCACCGTGCATAGACACGGAGCGCAGCAGTCAGTGTCCTCCTCCTCTCATTATCATCACATCCACCGGTGCATAGACACGGAGCGCAGCAGTCAGTCCGTCCTCCTCCTCTCATTATCATCACATCCACCGGTGCATAGACACGGAGCGCAGCAGTCACCGTCCTCCTCCTCTCATTATCATCACATCCACCGGTGCATAGACACGGAGCGCAGCAGTCAGCGTCCTCCTCCTCTCATTATCATCACATCCACCGGTGCATAGACACGGAGCGCAGCAGTCACCGTCCTCCTCCTCTCATTATCATCACATCCACCGTGCATAGACACGGAGCGCAGCAGTCACCGTCCTCCTCCTCTCATTATCATCACATCCACCGGTCATAGACACGGAGCGCAGCAGTCAGCGTCCTCCTCCTCTCATTATCATCACATCCACCGTCATAGACACGGAGCGCAGCAGTCACCGTCCTCCTCCTCTCATTATCATCACATCCACCAGTACACAGACACGGAGCGCAGCAGTCATGTCCTCCTCCTTCATTATCATCACACCCCCCCAAAAACGGAGCGCAGCAGTCACCGTCCTCCTCCTCTCATTATCATCACATCCACCGTACAAGACACGGAGCGCAGCAGTCACCGTCCTCCTCCTTCATTATCATCACATCCACCGGTACATAGACACGAGCGCAGCAGTCAGCCTCCTCCTCTCATCATCACATCCACCAGTCAAACACGGAGCGCAGCAGTCATGTCCTCCTCCTCTCATTATCACATCCACCGGTGATAGACACGGAGCGCAGCAGTCAGCGTCCTCCTCCTCTCATTATCATCACATCCACCGTCATAGACACGGAGCGCAGCAGTCAGCGTCCTCCTCCTCTCATTATCATCACATCCACCGTGCATAGACACGGAGCGCAGCAGTCAGGTCCTCCTCCTCTCATTATCATCACATCCACCGTGCATAGACACGGAGCGCAGCAGTCAGTGTCCTCCTCCTCTATCATCACATCCACCGTATAGACACGGAGCGCAGCAGTCAGTCCTCCTCTCTCATTATCATCACATCCACCAGTACACAGAGCGCAGCAGTCAGTGTCCTCCTCTCATTATCATCACATCCACCGTATGACACGGAGCGCAGCAGTCAGTGTCCTCCTCCTCATTTCATCACATCCACGTGCATAGACACGAGCGCAGCAGTCACGTCCTCCTCCTCTCATTATCATCACATCCACCGGTGCATAGACCGGAGCGCAGCAGTCAGGTCCTCCTCCTCTCATTATCATCACATCCACCGTGCATAGACACGGAGCGCAGCAGTCACCGTCCTCCTCCTCTCATTATCATCACATCCACCGCATAGACACGGAGCGCAGCAGTCACGTCCTCCTCCTCTCATTATCATCACATCCACGTGCATAGACACGGAGCGCAGCAGTCACGTCCTCCTCCTTCATTATCATCACATCCACCGTGCATAACACGGAGCGCAGCAGTCACGTCCTCCTCCTCTCTATCATCACATCCACCGTAATAGACACGAGCGCAGCAGTCACGTCCTCCTCCTCTCATATCATCACATCCACCGGTGCTAACACGGAGCGCAGCAGTCAGTCCTCCTCCTCTCATTATCATCACATCACCGTCATAGACACGAGGCAGCAGTCACCGTCCTCCTCCTCTCTTATCATCACATCCACCGGCATAGACACGAGCGCAGCAGTCACGTCCTCCTCCTCTCATTATCATCACATCCACCGGTGCATAGACACGGAGGCAGCAGTCACGTCCTCCTCCTCTCATTATCATCAATCACGTATAGACACGACGAGCATCGTCCTCTCCATTATCATCCATCCCGTCATGAACGGAGCGCGCAGTCAGTCCTTATTTCATCAATCCCGGTCATAACACGAGCAGCGTCGTCCTCTCCTTATTATATCACCCAGCAAGACGAGCAGCATCGCTCTCTTTCACAATCCACGTCGACACGAGCCAGCAGTCGTCTCCTCCATATCAATCCACGGTCAGACAGAGCGACAGTCAGTCCTCCTCCTCTTACAACATCCCGTCATAACCGACAGCATCATGTCCTCTCTTATCAATCCCAAACGACAGGCCATCCTCCCTCCTATTTCCACATCCCCTCAAGACACGAGGCAGCAGTCACGTCTCCTCTCTCATCAATCACCGAACGAGCGCGCACGTCCTCCTTCATTCACCATCACCTCAAGACAGGCAGCAGTCGCTCCTATATCATCACATCACGAACACGGAGCGCAGCATCACGTCCCTCATTATATCACTACCAGTCAAACGAGCGCAGCATCACGTCCTCTATATCTCAATCCACGTCAGACACGAGCGCACAGTCACGTCCTCTCCTCTGTCCTCCTCATAACACATCCACGTCACGCCGACCACATCACCTCCCCCTCCATACACACACCACCATCACGCCGCCACAGTCACGCCTCCTCTCTCATAACAATCCCGTCAACCGAGCGCAGAGTCAGTCCTCTCCCTATATCATCACATCCCCGTCAAGACCGGAGCCAGCATCACCGCCTCCCTCCATTATCATCACATCCCCGTGCATAGACACGACCACGTCACCGTCCCCTCCTCTTCATCACTCCACCTAAACACGAGGCAGCAGTCACGTCCTCCTCCTCATTATCATCACATCCCGTCATAGCACGGAGCGCAGCAGTCACGTCCTCCTCTTCATTCATCACATCCACGTCA
>JARQOD010000009.1:15985159-16006473 GCA_033576555.1 Oophaga sylvatica
CATGGATGTCCGAAGAAAACACCCAAGTTTTGTCTTCCTGACCTTTTAACCTCTCCATTTAAACCAAATACTGGATTTTCCGTCTAAAAAACGAGAATTAAATTTTTCTCAACCACTACTCCCAGATTGCCCTCAACCAAAAACAGGGTCAGGAGGCACAGTTGTAGGAACCCTGGCTAACAAACCTCTTCAAAAGGACTTGTGGAACACGTTATGGATCAAAATGCCCGGAAAAGAAGCAAACGAAAAAAAACGGATTAAGAATCCCCTTTATCTTATAAGGTCCAATGAACCTGGCTTAAATTTAGGGATGCCACTCTCATGGAAAATATTTCTTGGGACAACCACCCCAAGTCCCCATTTAAACCGAGGCCATCAGTCCTATCCCGGTTAAAAAACCGGGGCCCCCTCTCCTGAGAGAGGGACAACCCCCCCAACCCTGGTCCAAATCTGTTGCTCGCTCCCACAGAGTAAACCCCCGGGGACGACGAAGCCCCCGTTGTCCAAAGAAAATCGAGGGTGAAACCCCCAGAATTACAGAAAAATGGGACATCAAAGTGGCAGGCTAGCCCTATTTTAAGGCAAACCAGCCAAAGGCAAAAAAAGGGCCCCTTCATTGATGCGACACAAAGCATTTAGAAATCTCCAATGTCGGTTTTTCCTCGTTTGCCTTTGGTCTAGGATGAAACGCCGGGAAAAAAAAAATTGAACCCCCAATTTTGAACAAAAGGTTCCAAAATTGGAAAAAAAAACTGGCTCCCTGTCAGACACATTTTTTCGGGAAAAGGGGTAAACAAACCACTGCTAAAGGGGGAAAAAGGCACCAATTCGAGGGGAAAGGAACTTAGGTAAGGACAGTGTATCATCTTGGAAAATATCGCAAATCCCCAGGACGGTCATTCTGAGAAACAGGAGGTCAAAAATTAAACCATAAGATAGGGCCCACGGCTTTTGGGCACAGGAATGGCATCAACAAACCTGAAGAGGAAAGGCTTTGGGGGAGAGAAGTCCGGGGGGCCGCACAAACTCCCTGACATCCGGAAAAAGGAGGCCCCCCAAAAGGCCGATAAAAAAATTTTTGGTCCAAAAATTCGGGGGGCCGGCCCAAACGGGAAAAAGAACCCGCATTACATTTTTTCCTGGCCCGGACAAAAAAAATTTCCCAACAGGAGCGCTCAGGCTTATCCCCTGACCCCCTCCAGAGCCAGTCTAAAATTTGGGGCGAGATGCGGAAAAAACTACACCCTCTTTCAAAATAACAAGGTAAAATTTAATCAGGGAGTCCCCAGGAAACTTCGAGAGGGCATCCGCCTTAAAATTTTTAGTGCCAGGAAAAATGAAAAAAAAATTTAAAACGTGTAAAAACAAGGCCCACCTGGCCTGCTAGGATTAAAAGTCGCTTGGCTTCCCCAGAAAAACTAATTCTTGGGGTCCGAAGGGCCCCACCCCTGATGTTTGGCCCCCCGCCAATGTCTCCCCCTTTAAAAAAAGCCCACTTCATGGTAAAACTCCCCATTACCCACGCATAATTAGTTCTGGGGAATTTTTCGAGAGAAAGGAAAAGGGTTACTTTTGGGGGTCTCTGGATCTCTTGGGAAAAAAACGGCACCTGCCCAATTTCAGGGAAAAACCCCCTAAAAGGGGAGAGAAACTCAGGCCCCCGAAAACAGGACAGAAGTAAACTCTGCTTAATTCCCCTGAAATGCAGAGACTGCTCAGGAGGCCAATTCACCACATCAAACCCCCTTTTTGGGGTCAAATCATTAAAAGGGTTTAAAACAATAAAGGGAAAATTCCAAAATTTACGTTTTAAAATTGGAAAACCCCCAAAAATTTTTAAGACCTTTAAAAAAGTGGTTTTGGCCCAATACAGAGGCCCCAAAACTTTGACCGGGGGTCCATTTAAAAATAACAAGGGGGAAAAAATAAACCCCCGAAATGGATCCTCAAACCCCAAAAAGACACGTGATCCCTTCAAACAGGATTCTCTCTCAAAATCTGGAACCAGTCCGAAATGTTTTACTGGGCCCCCGTCTTGGAAAAAATCAAGATATCATCCAAATAAAAATCAGAAAATTTATCCCAAAAAAACCGAAAATGCTTCATAAGGACTGGAAGACGAAGGAGCATTGTGACCCAAAGGGCACACAGGTATAAAATCCCCTTTAGGGGTATTAAATCCGTTTCCCTATTCCCCGTTCTTAATGGAAAAAGGTTTTTTCCCCCCCCCCCCCCCCGGGGTCAAGCTTTGGGAAACCAAGTCGTTTTTCACCCTGGAAAAGTCAGAGATAAGGGAACGGATATTTATTTTTTCACGTAATTTTTTTCAAGAGACGATAATCAATACAGGCCTTTTAAAGAACCCTCCTTTTTTGGCCCAAAAAAAAAAAACGGCCCCAGGGTGAAGAGGAGGTCTGATTGACCCTTTTCCAAAAGACCCCTTTATAAAAGCCCCCATAGCGTCATGTTTAGGTACAGACAAGTTAAAAAGGCACCTTTAGGGAATTTACACAGGCACTAATTCTTTGCGCAGTCATAGTCCCAGGGAGGAAAAGGGTGCAGATTATTTCGCTAAACACATCAAAAAAAACATCAAAAAGTCAGGAAAAACCCCGACCTGCGGGGGGGCAGAAAAAACAGGTGTTGGTATTTAACACTTGGGGGCCCCCCAAATGGTAAAGACACAGATTTCCAATCCAAAACGGGTTATGAGACTGAAACCGGGGGAAACCCCGTACGAACATGCAATTATACAAAAACCCCAAAAAATTTTAATCTCCTTGATCGGGGTTCACCCTCTTATCACCGAGTAAGAATGGGGTTTTTTCTCCCAAAGGGTGAATCGTCCCCTAGGGGTTAGATTCGTGGGGGGGGCAAGGGAAACCCACAAACGTTTAGCAAAATCAAAATCCATCAATTTTTTAGCCTCCAAAATCAACAAAAGCCTGAGCAAAAAATGAGGACGAGAGCTATAGGGAAAAATTTAAAAAAAACTTAGTCTAAAAACCCCCCAAAAATGACGAGAAAAAAAACTTTCCCCGTTTTTGGGAGACAGAAATAGCAGGGGCATCCCACAGTAGAAACAAAACCCTTGCGCTTTCGAAATTCATGACGCTGTGCCCCAGAACCATCTACACACTGATGTTTTGAAGCAGGTTCACAAGGCAACATTATTTCCCCATCCTTTCCCCTCACGCAACTCGTCAATTTGAATGCTAAGCAAAAATCATTAACCCCGAGGGAACAGGAATTCCCCCCCAAAAATCCTTTCATTAGGGGCGACCTTTCCCAAAAAAAGCTGCCAAACGCGTATTCCCTTTGGTCAGGCTGCCCCCTAGGGGAAACTTGACATATAACTCACGTCCTCAACCCCCCATTTAATGCCAAAAATTTTTTTTAGTTTTTCAGTGATTTGGCTCATTCAAAACCCCAAGCCAAAAAAATGCATCAACTTCACTCAAAACAGGCCCCCGGTGCGGGAAAAACCCCAACTGGGATCCCCGCGCGGGAAATGACAATTTGAACCTGCTGCGCTGCTTCCCCCGAGGACTTATTTTTAAGGCAAAAAACAATTTACAGTTATTTTTGAAATTCAGAAACTTAGCTCGATCCCCAAAAACAAATCTGGCATGGAATCCTAGGTTCAACAACGGCAACCAACAAGATAGGTAGTAATACTCCGAATCAGTGGCAAGCTGATCCACACGGCCAGACAAACCGTGCAAACTCCATTGAGAGAAAAGAAAAACTCCTCCCCAGCACCCAGAGATAGAGAGGGAAAAAAAAAAAATCTCTGACAACTTTTTTCTTTAACATTTTTTTTTTTTTTCCCTTCTGAAGTACAATATAATTTTCAATTTGTTAGGCCGGTGATACTGTTATGTTTCGGTAGCTGAGGAGTACAGGTAAAAAAGGCAATCACCAGAGCAGTTGGAACTATGAGATTGCAGTACCCTGACTAACCACCACAACTAGAGGCAGCCGTGGAGCGTTCCTACGTTGGGCCTAGACGCCTCGTCACAGCCTGAGAACTAACTACACCTAAAGATGAAAGATGAAAGCTATCTGCCCCGGAGCAGATCCCCAAGGACATAGAAAGCCCCCAAAACTGTAATGGCGGTTAGACAAGAAGAAATACTGACACAGACAGAAAATAGTATGAGCAAACGTTGGGGCCCAAACTTACTAAATAGAAAAGGAAGGAAGGGACTTACTGCAATCCCAAAAACCCGAAAGCACCAACTCTACTAATTTCAAAAAACCTCGAGATCACACGACCTCTACCACCTAAATTGTTCTCTGGTGTAACCAAAATCAAAACAGCAGCCACTGAAAAACTGGAAAAGCAAATGTACAAACATCAGTGGCTGAACTGAACTGAGAGGGCAAAAGCCCCAGAGGGGACCCTGAAGGCCCCCACAGAAGTGCAGGACAAAATGCAAAAATCAAGCACAAAACAAAAGAAGAAATGTCTTATCTGTAAGCAGGAGATAAGACACGACACAGCAGGCTACCAAGGAAACAGGAATCAAGGATTGAGACCAGAACAATTGGCGACTCCCTTATAAAGACCAGTCAGTAACACTGATTCCCAATCCTCACATCTTCCTGGACAGCCAGTACGTTTGTAACCACCAGGGGAGCTTCTGCTCAGAACTCATTTCCAGCTATCACAACGTACACACAGCTTGATGGAAGAAAAGATTGCCTTTATATCTGCTCTTTAAAGAATGCTCTTACCCTAAGAAATTAGGACTATCCACAATTTGCATGGTTTCAGGCGCTCCCTCAAAACACATTTGTTCAGAGCGGCCTATACATTCACTAATCAAAGTCATTGTAACGGTCTGGTGGGTGGAACTACTGACGAGACAGGTCAGGTTGGTGGAACCACAAAGCTTTATTATACAAGAGAGTTTACTTGTAAGAGAGCGGGTGCACCTGGGAAAAGGGCAGGGATTCACGGCAGGAGATATAGTAGTTTCTGGACAGGCAGGTTTGTCACAGCAAGTGACCAAGGAAGTCTCTGGGCAGGCAGGTTGTAACGGTAGTAACCGGAGGCAGTCTCTGGACAGGCAGGTTGTCACGGCAAGTGACCAAGGCAGTCTCTGGGACAGCAGGTTTGTCACGGCAAGTGACCAAGGCAGTCTCTGGGACAGGCAGGTTGTCACGGCAAGTGACCAAGGCAGTTCTCTGGACAGCAGGTTGTCGCGGCAAGTGACCAAGGCATCTCTGGGACAGGTAGGTTGTCACGGCAAGTGACCAGGCAGTCTCTGGGACAGGCAGGTTGTCACGGCAAGTGACCAGGAAGTCTCTGGGACAGGCAGGTTGTCACGGCAAGTGACCAGGCAGTCTCTGGACAGGCAGGTGACATGGCAAGTGACCAGGCAGTCTCTGGAACAGGCAGTTGTCACAGCAAGTGACCAGGCAGACTCTAGACAGGCAGGATGTACACGCAAGTGACCAGGCAGACTCTAGACAGGCAGGTATATACGACCTGATAGGTGGAGCCTCCAGGTAGGCTGCAGTCGGATGGCAATGATCGCTCCCAGGTGAGCAGGCAAGAGCCGGGGATCTCTGCAGATGATGTCCGAACTTCCGGATGGAGCTGCGTCGGATGGCAGATGACGCTCCCAGGTGAGCAAGGCAAGAGCCGGGGATCTCTGCAGATGATGTCCGAACTTCCGGATGGAGCTGCAGTCGGATGGCAGATGATCGCTCCTAGGTGAGCAGGCAAGAGCCGGGGATTCTTCTGCAGATGACGTCGAACCTCTGGATGGAACTGCAGACGGATGGCAGACAGGCAAGCGACAGGTAACAGGCAGGAAACTGGGAATCAGGAGCTGATGGCTGAAACAGAGTAGACTGCACAGGAACAACATTGCTCGGGCACATACATAAGGAGGAAGCCTTAATATAGGGTGGAGTCCTCCAGCATTGGCTGGAGACTGATTTGGAAAATGCGCGCGGCTCCTTTAAGAGCGGGGGAGGGTGCGGGCGCGCGCCCTAAGGCCAGTAGCAGGGAAGGAGCGCGCGGGACAGCAGGGGGAAGGAGGGCGCGAGGACAGGTGAGGGAGCGACGTCCCTTGTCTGGCAGCAGGCAGGGAGCGGGCGCTACAGTACCCCCCCCTCTAGGCCCCCCTCTCTTTAGGCCAGAAGAAATTTAGCTAGGATAAGAGGGGCATGGATGTTCTCCCGAGGCTCCCAGGTTCTCTCCTCAGGACCAACCCCTTCAATCCACCAAAAAATAAGTCTTTCTTCCTACCTTTTTGTGGCCAGAATGTTCTCTACCTCAAATTCATCATCAGCAGACACTGGAGCAGAGGTGTACCTGTAGACTTAAAAAATGAGTTAAGAAACACAGGTTTGAGGAGAGATACATGAAAAGAATTAGGAATTCTCAAATTGGCCGGGAGTTTCAATTTATAGGACACCCGGATTGATCTGACTGATGATCTCAAAAGGGACCGATGAACCGAGGACCTAACTTGTAGGACGGAATTTTGAGTCGAACATATTTGGACGAAAGCCAGACTTTGTCCCCAGGACGGAATTGAGGAGGATCCAGACGTTTTTTGTCAGCATGTCTTTTCATGCGCTCGGGAAGACTGAATGAGTGCGGACCGGGTACTCTCCCAGATGGAGGAGAATTCTCTAACTAGAGATTCCGCAGCTGGATTGTCCCAGAGATGGAAACAGGGACAGGGATCCGAGGGTGCTGACCGAAGACTACAAAAAAAACGGAGACTTGGTGGAAGATTCGCTCTCATGATTATGTAGGAGAATCGGCCCAAGGCAGAGCTCACCCAGTCAGAATGGTGGGCATTAACGAAATGTCGAAGATAACTGGTCAAATTCTTGATTTATTCGTTCAACTTGTCCATGGACTGTGGGTGGTAAGCGGAGGAAAAATCCAGGGTGACGTCTAGCACTTACAAGTGGCTCTCCAGAAACGTGAGGTGAACTGAACCCCACGATCCGACACAATGTGACGAGGCAGACTGAAGACGGAAGATGTGGCGGATAAAGTCTTTAGCCAACTCGGTGCAGACGGGAGACCTGGCAGAGGAATGAAGTGAGCCATCTTGGAAAAGCGGTCAGCGACCACCCAAATGACCGTACAACCGGCAGAGACGGCAGATCTTTATGAAGTCCATGGCTATATGCTGCCAGGGGGCAGCGGGTACAGGAAGCGGGAAGAAGACGGCCGGTAGGCAGGTGTCTCGGAACTTTGTTGCGGGCACGGAAACACAGGCAGAAACAAAGTCTATTACTCTTTGTGCAGGGTAGGCCACCCAATAATGGGGTAATGGTTGGAGGGTCTTTCTTTGACCAGCGTGGCCCAGCGAGTTTAGACGAGTGACCCCAATGTAGGATTCTCTTCCGATCGGTTTCTGATACGAACGTCTTACCAGGGGGAGACGATTTAGACTCACGGGAGCCACCTGCATCACTCTGGCGGGATCGATGATATGTTTAGGCTCATCTTCGAGATCCGACACCAGGAAAGACCGAGACAAGGCATCCGCCTTGACGTTTTTGTCAGCTGGCGAAAATGCAAAAGAAAATCGAAGCGGGCAAAAAACAAGGACCACCGGGCTTGACGAGGAAATTAAGTCTCTGTGCCTGCTGGAGGTATGCCAGATTTTTGTGGTCCGTGTAGATGATTCCCGGATGAAGAGCCCCCTTCGAGTAGGTAACGCCACTCCTCCAATGCCAACTTAATGGCAATAGCTCTCGATCTCCTATGGAGTAGTTGCGCTCGGAGGAGGAGAAGTGTTTGGAGAAGAAACCGCAGGATACCATCCTCCCGGATGGCGATTTTTGGGTAAGAACCGCTCCGGCTCCAACAGAGGAAGCGTCCCCTCCAGGAAGAACTGCTTGTTGCCATCCGGGCGATGCAGCACTGGAGCGGAAGAGAAGGCCTGTTTCAGAGAAAGGAAGGCCTCCTCTGCTTCGGGCGTCCACTGTTTGGGGTTAGCATCCTTGCGAGTGAGCGTGAGATTGGAGCAGTCCTGGAAGAGAAGTGCGGTATGAAGAGACGGTAATAGTTGGCAAATCCCAGGAACCGTGAATGGCCTTCAACCCCTCCGGTCGGGGCCACTTCTCGATGGCAGACAATTTCTCCGGATCCATTCGTAGGCCTGTCTGAGAAATGATGTGCCCCGAAACGGAAGCGATGTCTGCTCAAAGAGGCACTTCTCATATTTGGCGAAGAGGTGATTCTGCCTGAGCCTAGCAGAACCTGACGACATCCCTCCGGTGAGATGAAGATCCGGAGAGAAGACCAAGATGTCGTCAAGGTACACCACAACGCAGGAATAGAGGAGGTCCCGGAAGATGTCGTTGACCAACTCCTGAAAGACTGCTGGGGCATTACAGAGACCAAAGGGCATCACCAAGTACTCGTAGTGGCCATCCCGGGTGTTGAATGCCCTCTTCCATTCATCTCCTCGACGGATCGAACCAGGTTGTATGCTCCACGAAGATCTAGTTTGGTGAAGACTCTAGCCCCTCTAAGACGATCAAACAGTTCTGGAATGAGCGGAAGAGGGTACTTATTCTTCACCGTGATCGAATTTAGGCCTCTGTAGTCAATACAGGGACGGAGAGATCCGTCTTTCTTTTTAACGAAAAGAAACCTGCTCCCGTGGGAGGTAGATTTCCGGATGAATCCCTTTGCTAAGTTCTCCTCGATATATTCGGACATCGACCTGGTTCAGCAGCAGACAACGGGTAAATACGCCCACGGGGGGCGTAGTACCGGGCAACAGGTCAATCGGGCAATCATATGGGTCTTATGCGGGGGTAATGTCTCTGCTTCCTTTTTATTGAAGACATCAGCAAATGACCAATATGGAAATCGGGAGTCCAGGTAGATTAGCAGGTGTAGGAGAAGAATAGACAGGTTGAACAGGCACCAGACATGTTTTATGACAGTCCTGTCCCCAGCGAGAAACCCCTCCATTCTGCCAGTCGAGCACAGTGCATGTTTTTGGAGCCAGGCAGACCTAGTAAGAGAGCATGAGAGAGTCCAGGTAAAACATGAAACGAGATCTCTCAGAATGCAACATTCCCTACCTGCAGGGTTATGACTTCGGTGATAAGTCGGATGGGACGAGGTAGGGACCCCCATCCACAGCAGCAACAGATACAGGTTCAACAAGAGGTTTGGTGGGAATGTGATACTTCTTACTAGAGCCTGTGACAAAGAGATTCCCAGCTGCTCCAGAATCAAGTTGGGCCATTTCGAAGTGGCGGTTCTTACCGATCAGAATTGAAACCGACAGCAGCAGGGATGAAGAGGATTTATTTTTGTCTAGATTGACCTCTCCGAGCGAACCTAGACACAGGCGTTTTCCAGACTTCTCGGACAGGTTTGGATCCAGTGCTCCTTACTGCCGCAGTAGAAGCAACTTTTCTCGGCACGGCGTGAGCCCGACGGGCTTTGACCATCTTGGTCTGGTCGACCTGCATAGGCTCAGCAGGGTGCACCTGAGGAGAAACGGAAGAGGTTATAGATCTCTGACACGAGGGTGCAAGATGGGAAAACTCTTTTTTACGGGTGATCTCTTTGGCTCGTTCCGGGAACCGTAGATCAATTCGATTGGCAAGATTTATTAAATCATCAAGCGAGGTTGGAATGTCCCGACCGGCAAGTTCGTCTTTATACGGCCGGACAGACCCTCCCAGAAGACCGAAATTAGAGCTTCATTGTCCCAAGCTAGTTCTGAGGCAAAAGTCCGGAACCGTATGGCATATTGACCAACGGTGAAACTCTCCTGACGGAGACGCAGCAGAGATGATGCAGAGGAAGTCTTCCGTCCAGGTCGTCGAATACCTTCCGGAAGGCCGAGAGAAACGCAGGCGGGTCAGACACCAGAGGATCCTCTCTCTCCCAGAGAGGGTTTAGCCAGGCCAGGGCCTCTCCAGTGAGATGGGACATGATGAAGGCAACTTTGGCCCGGTCAGAGTTAAACTGGTGTGCCAGGAGTTCAAAATGCGGGGTGGCACAGATTAATAAAACCCCGAGCCAGAGCAGGATCGCCTCCAAACCTAGGAGGAGCTGACAGTCGGGGTCCGGGGAATGGAAACCACGGAATTGGGAATCAGCGGGACTGACGGATTATGAGTCATGGCTCCAGCGATGGTTGCTATTGATGATTTCAGAGTGTCCAGACGGGATTTGACGTTCCGCAGGTGACCCAGGATGGCCTCCTGTTGAGACCTCTGGCGAGACAGTCATGACACAGTTCCGGGAGTGAAGGGTTTGGGTGCCACCGGGTTCCATGGCCCGAGCAAAACTGTAAACGGGTCTGGTGGGTGGAACTACTGACGAGACAGGTCAGGTTGGTGGAACCACAAAGCTTTATTATACAAGAGAGTTTGTTGTAAGAGAGCGGGTGGCACCTGGGAAAAGGGCAGGGATTCACGGCAGGAGATATAGGTAGTTTCTGGACAGGCAGGTTTGTCACAGCAAGTGACCAAGGAAGTCTCTGGGCAGGCAGGTTGTAACGGTAAGTAAACCGAGGCAGTCTCTGGCAGGCAGGTTGTCACGGCAAGTGACCCCAAAGGGAGTCTCTGGGACAGGCAGGTTGTCACGGCAAGTGACCAAGGCAGTCTCTGGACAGGCAGGTTGTCACGGCAAGTGACCAAGGCAGTTTGGGACAGGCAGGTTGTCGCGGCAAGTGACCAAGGCAGTCTCTGGGACAGGCAGGTTGGGCACGGCAAGTGACCAGGCAGTCTCTGGGACAGGCAGGTTGTCACGGCAAGTGACAGGAAGTCTCTGGGACAGGCAGGTTGTCACGGCAAGTTGACCAGGCAGTCTCTGGACAGGCAGGTTGACATGGCAAGTGACCCAGCCAGTCTCTGGAACAGGCAGGTTGTCACAGCAAGTGACCAGGCAGACTCTAGACAGGCAGGATGTCACAGCAAGTGACCAGGCAGACTCTTAGACAGGGCAGGTATATACGACCTGATATGGTGGAGCCTCCGGTAGGCTGCAGTCGGATGGCAGATGATCGCTCCCAGGTGAGCAGGCAAGAGCCGGGGATCTCTGCAGATGATGTTCCGAACTTCCGGGTGGAGCGCAGTCGGATGGCAGATGATCGCTCCCAGGTGAGCAGGCAAGAGCGGGGATCTCTGCAAGATGATGTCCGAACTTCCGGATGGAGCTGCAGTCGGATGGCAGATGATCGCTCCTAGGTGAGCAGGCAAGAGCCGGGGATCTCTGCAGATGACGTCCGAACCTCTGGATGGAACTGCAGACGGATGGCAGACAGGCAAGCCCACAGGTAACAGGCAGGAAAAAAGGAATCAGGAGCTGATGGCTGAAACAGAGTTAGACTGCACAGGAAACAACATTGCTCGGGCACCTACATTAAGGAGGAAGCCCTTAATATAGGGTGGAGTCCTCCAGCATTGGCTGGAGACTGATTTGGAAAATGCGTGCGGCTCCTTAAGAGCGGGGGAGGGTGCGGGCGCGCGCCCTAAGGCCAGTAGCAGGGAAGGAGCGCGCGGGACCAGCAGGGCGGAGGAGGGCACCGGGACAGGTGAGGAGAGCGACGTCCCTGTTGGCAGCAGGCAGGGACCGCGGGCGCTACAGTCATTCTATATGTAAGTGTGTGTGGTAGCCCATTCACTATCTCCATGCTCCATCCATCCCTCACTCCCTCAAGATGGCTGGACCATCATTGTAAATGCACCATTGTATATACACACCTGTACTTTGTATCTCCCCACCTCATTTGTAGATTGTAAGCTCTCACAAGCAGGGTCATCTTATCTTGCTTTATTGTATTGTTAACGTTGTTACTTATAAACTTGTGTTTTTGAAACTGTTATACTGTAAAGCACTGCGGAATATGTTGGCGCTATATAAAGATTATTATTATTATTTGAAATGGGAAGTGTGGAACTCAAAATTTCAATGAGATTGTTCCTACCCATGAGTTATAATTAAAGTACGTAAGTTTTATTTGTTTAAAGTCTGGAATGTAATTGTAATTATAATAATTTGTCTAGATTTTAGAGCGGGCTCTCTTTTTTTAAATTAAACCCTTTTCCCTTTCCTTTAAATTTTAAAATTTCAATAAAAATTATTTGAAAAGAATTGTAAAATTAGCCTGGTCATTAAGTACCAATTGGCTCTGTCACTACGGGGTTAAATATAATTTTTTTAAAAAAGAACTCCTACATCTTCATACTGAAGTCTATTTTACACAAAAGTGTTACTTTGAATTATAAAGCCCATCGTGTGTTCCACAACCATTATGGCAATACTTGGTGTGGTTATGGGGTCACTAGGGTGGTCATAGTGGAAATGTTGAACTTAAAGGGAATCTGTCATGTCCTTTGTAGCATGTAACTCCCCAGTGCGTAGTTAGTGATGCAATGTGCATCACTAACACTATTTTTACATTAAAACCGGTGCTGTAATGTGCAAAAAGCACTTTATATAGTTAGATCGTAATGCATTTTGCACATCATTACAGCGCCGTTATTAATGAAAAAATAGTGTTAGTGATGCACAGTGCATCACTAACTACGCACTGGGGAGTTTACATGGTACAAAGGACATGACAGGTTCCCTTTAATAACGGTCTACACATTTGGAATTAATGAGGTGCCCTAACCCTAACTACATTTTACAGATATGATTATTTTTTTTTAGTTTGTTTAGTAAATCCATCATAAACACCTGAAAATTAAACCTGCTGGAGATCTCATGCTGCTATTATATTTATTTATTTTACTCATTTATATAGCGCCATTAATTCCGCAGCGCTTTACAGACATTATCATCGCTGTCCCCATTGGGGCTCACAATCTAGATTTCCCTTGTCAGTGTGTCTTTGAAGTGTGGAAGGAAACCGGAAAACCCAAGGGAGAAATACAAACTCCTTGCAGATGTTGTCCTTGGTGGGATTTGAACCCAGGACCCAGCGCTGCAATGCAAACCCACTGAGCCACCTTTCTGCCGTTATATGGCTATTAGGCCGGGTAGAAATACATGCAGCCGTACACTCGGGTCCGAGAGCGGGCGGTTGTGCCGGGTGTTGATGCGAGAAAGTCGTGCGACTTACTCGCATCAAACTTGCAAGTGTGACGCCGGCCTTACAAGGATTTTAACTCCTTCATCCCAGGACAATTTTCCTTTCTTTGTTCTCCTCTTCTTCCAAGAGCCATAACTTTTTCTATTTTTCTGCCCACATAGCTGTATGAGGGTTTGCTTTTTTTGGGGGTGGGGATGAGTTGTACTTTTGATTGACACCAATTATTCTACCACATAGTGTACTAGAAAACTGGGAAAAAAATTACAGTGCGTTGAAATTGCAAAAAAAAGTGTAATTCCACATGGTTTTTTTTTTTTTTTTTTTTATATACCATGTTCACTATATAGTAAAAACTGACCTGACAATGATTCTCCGGGTAAGTACGATGACATGTATACCAAACATGTATATAGTTTTTTATTTAAATGATGAAAAAAAATTGACATTTGTAAAAACATAAATAAATTTGCTTTTGTTGCCATTTTCCAAGACCCGTAACATTTTCATTTTTCGGGATATAGTGATGTGTGCAGGCTTATTTTTTGCGCCCTGAGCTAATATTTTTACTGATACCATTTCAGGGTAGATACAGTATTTTGACAGCCTCTTATTACAATGTTGTGGAAGCTAAAAAAAATGCAATTTGGGATTTTCTTTTTTTCTTGTTACGCCATTTAGAAATTTAATTATTTACTTCCTATTTTGATAGGTCGCACTTTTACGAATGCAGCGATACCAAATGTGTATTTTTTTTTAAATGTGGAATGGGGTCCTGGGCTATTCCCATTTTGCTGGCCCTGAGTGCTGGCTCCCAAACTGAAGGCCATAATCTAGGAAGCAGAGCAGACAATAGGGCATCTTTCATACACACATTGAAAAATCTAATTCACCTTAATCTTTTATGGAGGACTTCTATGTTATGAAAGTACTAAGGTGCAATTTAAAAACTTGTCTTTCCTGCTTTGCACCGTGCGTTCTGCCAATATGGACATTATAAAGTACTATGACAGGTGTTGGATGTAAATCATTTTGCACACGTTAAAGAGAAGAGCATTTTCCTTCTGACCATAATGTCAGTCCTCTGTGCTTTAGTTCACTTTATACTTGTGTTTAGCAAGTAGTATATAGAATATTAACATGCGGTACTCTGCTGGCAGTGCTTGTTGCTTCTCTGTGCCGGGTACTGCATTGTAAAGTGGGCAAAAGTAGATTTGTAAATGCATTAACAGCCCTTGCTTGATGGACATCCCAGAGGCTGGCATACATTATTACACACCTGTTCGGACATAATCCGCTGTTTCTGTGTTGTATTGATAAACCTGAGACCAGTATACCTCACTTTACGGCACACGAGTCAGTTGCTGCCTGAGCTAGCTTCTAAAAACATATCCCAGCCTGTGAGACATCAGTAATCAAGTAAAAAGAGGAGCATGACTTATCAGGAGTGGGGCGCCAGCTTTATATGACACCGCCCCTAGGACTTTCAGAAGTGTGGCACTGCCTCTAGGACTCTACAGGTGTGCGGCACTTCCCCTAGGTCTCTTCAGGAATGTGGCACCGCCCTAGGACTCTTCAGTAGTGTGGCACTGCCTCTAGGACTCTTCAGGTGTGCGGCACCTCCCTAGGTCTCTTCAGGAATGTGGCACCGCCCCTAGGACTCTTCAGGAGAGCGGCACCGCCCCTAGGACGCTTCAGGATTGCGGCACCGCCCCTAGGACTCTGAATGAATAACACAAACAGATTTCAAAGCTGTTTTTCTTGTGCTGCATTTGGCAGAAAAGCGGATTGTTCTCATCTTAATACTGGACAGTGGTGGTTTAGCGGTGTAAGGTGCAGTTATGATTGAGAGATCACACGTTTATATGACATAGACTGGTGCTGAGCTCTGACATGCGTTCATCATGCAGATAATCACACATACTTGTACATAGAATTAATTGTATTTGTGCATTCAGTTATTCACCTAAAGAATGTAGTATTACAAAAACGCTCTTGCTTTGCATAGATTATGTGATAACAGATGAGCCCATTATGATTACAATGAATCATGAGATCCAGTGTATATATAGACCTGCTTCCTATGAAGTCTGCTCCTGATTCTTTCAGCACTGTTTACTCTCAGGGTGAGTTTCCACGATCAGTAAACGCTGCGTGTTTGGCGCTGTGAGCTGGCGCAGGCCAAACACGCAGCGTCCAGATGTTACAGCATAGTGGAGGGGATTTCAAGAAATCCCGTCTCCACTATGCGTAACAACACGCAGGTGGCAGACCTGCGTAAACGGACATGCGGCGCGTCTTTTCAGACCGCAGCATGTCCTCGCGTGTTGCGGCGACGTTGCGTCGCCGCAACAGAATTTCACACAGGGCTATGCAGCCCTGCGTTCTTTCCGGAGGTGTTCCGGAGGTGTTCTGAACACCTCCGGAAAGAGCGCGCGTCACAAAGGGGGCGGGGCTTAGACGGAGCGGAATTTCCGCTCCGTCCAAAGCGCTGTGGTTCCGGACCGTGGAACCACAGCCTCACACGCCTGTAGACTGCATCCACCCTGATATAAATAATCCGTGTCCACACCCAGCAGACAGTGGAGTTTTGCATGCTGTTTCCTTGTATATCTCGTATTATAAGTGCTTATGGCCTTTCCCTTGGAGTTTAGTCTATCACAGCAGATGGGTGCATGAACCCCAGACAGTGCATAATCTTACACTGATAAACACCAGCAATAACAGTAGGGAATGTAACAATCCCATATTTATCGTATCATTTCTAAGTGTCATTGTTTCATTAGGTGTAATGTACAGATTTACAATTCAGGCCTCATATGCTTCTGAGTCTGTACTGTACTGTGTGCCTCTGAAATCTGCTTTCTCCAGTATTCTCATACCAGTATGGACAGGGTTAATAGTATGAACCACATACACTACTGAATAGATCGCAGACCTGAAGAGACTAGTGTACTTACTGTACAAATCCATGTCAGTGGCTGCATAATATTTTTTTTAGAAATGTCCTACCTAGTGTTAAAAAGAGTCCATCTGTAGCTAAAAGTAAGTACACCGGCCCCGTCAGGACTAAGATCTATTTAATCACTTATACGGTTTATATTCTGGTCACCTTTTTATATAAGTTGAAACGCCCGACAAATGTACGGTATTCTTCAGATAGAAATATTTTTATCCAATAAAGTGTAAGGATATATACCAAAAAGATTATTACCGTATATACTCATGTATAAGCCGACCCGTGTATAAGCCGACCCCCTAATTTTGCCACAAAAAACTTGGAAAACTTATTGACTCGTGTATAAGCCGGGTGTACAAGTTGCCATCCTGCTCTGTGCTACCCCATCCAGCTCTGTGCGTCCCATTCTCCTCTGTGCTCCCCTCCTCCTGCTCCATTATCCTGTCCTGCTCGTACTTTCCATCCTCCCCCGTCCTGCTCCGTGCTCCCCTATCCAGCTCTGCACTCCCCCATTCTCCTCTGTGCCCACCCCTGTCCTGCTCCTTGCTCTCCGTCCTCCCCCCTCCGTTCTGCTCCGTCCTCCCCCGTCCTGCTCCGTGCTCTCCGTCCTCCCCCCGTTCTGCTCCGTGCTCTCCGTCCTCCCCCGTTCTGCTCCGTGCTCTCCGTCCTCCCCCCCCGTCCTGCTCCATGCTCCCCCCATCCTCCTCCATCATACTCACCCTCCCCGTGCCATCGCTGAACGTCCCAGCCGGCAATCCAGCGTTCTCCCCGGCTTCCTGCAGCTCTCCCCGGCTTCCTGCAGCTCTCCAGCGCTGAGCGGTGACGTAATACCGCTCATTAAGGCCATGAATATGGAGGCCATGCCCATGGGAGTGGCATCACGTCCATATTACATGACCTTAATGAGCGGGTATTACGTCACCGCTCAGCGCTGGAGAGCTGCAGGAAGCTGGAGAGAGCTGCAGGAAGCCGGGGAGAACGCAGGATTGCAGGGACGTTCAGCGATGGCACGGGGAGGGTGAGTATGATGTCCCAGCCACCGACTCCTGCTGCCGCATCCCCTCCCCCGCTGGTTTCTGCCCTAT
This sequence comes from Oophaga sylvatica, assembly GCA_033576555.1. NCBI lineage: Eukaryota > Metazoa > Chordata > Amphibia > Anura > Dendrobatidae > Oophaga > Oophaga sylvatica. Next base: position 16,002,256 of record JARQOD010000009.1, read on the forward strand.
GACTCGTGTATAAGCCGAGGGGGCATTTTCAGCACAAAAAAGGTGCTGAAAATCTCGGCTTATACACGAGTATATACGGTATTATTATTATTACACATTTATATAGCGCCATTTATTCCATGGTGCTTTACATATGAAAAGGGAAAATATAGACAGGTACAATAAACGTGTGCTAGACAAGGGACACACAAGTACAGAAGGAGAGAGCACCCTGCCCGCGAGGGCTCACAGTCTACAGGGATGGGTGAGGATACACTAGAGCTTGTCGTGCGATTGTCAGTAGACTGAGGATCACTGCAGGTTGTAAGCTTGTCGGAACAGGTGGGTTTTCAGGTTCTTCTTGAAGGTTTCCGTTGTTGGTGAAAGTCTGATGTTCACTTTTGTGACGCTGCTACCTTAGACAGACATTGCTGGAGATCCACAGGAGAAACTCCTACAAGCGGAGACACTACAGTCATGGCCAAAAGTTTTGAGAATGACACAAAATATTATATTTTCATATGATCTGCTGCCCTCTGGTTTTTATGTGTGTTTGACAGATGTTTTTATCACAGACAGAAATATAATTGCAACATATGAGTAACAAAAGCTTATATTGACAGTTAGAATGAGTTAATGCAGCAAGTCAATATTTGCAGTGTTGACCCTTCTTCTTCAGGACCTCTGCAATTCTCCCTGGCATGCTCTCAATCAACTTCTGGACCAAATCCTGACTGATAGCAGTCCATTCTTGCACAATCAATGCTTTCATTTTGTCAGAATTTTTAGGTTTTTTTTGTCCACCCGTCTCTTGATGATTGACCACAAGTTCTCAATGGGATTAAGATCTGGGGAGTTTCCAGGCCATGGACCCAAATCTCTATGTTTTGTTCCCTGAGCCATTTAGTTATCACCTTTGCTTTATGGCAAGGTGCTCCATCATGCTGGAAAAGGCATTGTTGATCGCCAAATGCTCTTGGAGGGTTGGGAGAAGTTGCTCTTGGAGGACATTCTGGTACCATTCTTTATTCATGGCTGTGTTTTTAGGCAAGACTGTGAGAGAGCCGATTCCCTTGGCTGAGAAGCAACCCCACCATGAATGGTTTCAGGATGTTTAACAGTTGGCATGAGACAAGACTGGTGGTAGCGCTCACCTTGTCTTCTCCGAATGAGGCGTTTTCCTGATGTCCCAAACAATCGAAAAGGGGATTCATCAGAGAAAATAACTTTACCCCAGTCCTCAGCAGTCCACTGCCTGTACCTTTTGCAGAATATCAGTCTGTCCATGATGTTTTTTTCTGGAGAGAAGTGGCTTCTTTGCTGCCCTCCTTGAGACCAGGCCTTGCTCCAAGAGTCTCCGCCTCACAGTGCGTGCACATGCCTCACACCTGCCTGATGCCATTCCTGAGCAAGCTCTGCACTGCTGGTAGCCCGATCCCGCAGCTGAAACACTTTTAAGAGACGGTCCTGGCGCTTGCTGGTCTTTCTTGGGCGCCTGGAGCCTTTTTGGTAACAATGGAACCTCTCTCCTTGAAGTTCTTGATGATGCGATAGATTGTTGACTGAGGTGCAATCTTTCTAGCTGCGATACTCTTCCCTGTTAGGCCATTTTTGTGCATTGCAATGATGACTGCACATGTTTCTTTAGAGATAACCATGGTTAACAGAAGAGAAACAATGATGCCAAGCACCAGCCTCCTTTTAAAGTGTCCAGTGGTGTCATTCTTACTTAATCATGACAGATTGATCTCCAGCCATGTCCTCATCAACACCCACACCTGTGTTAATGGAGCAATCACTGAAAAGAGGTTAGCTGGTCCTTTTAAGGCATGGCTGCAATGATGTTGAAATGTGTTTTGGGGATAAAGTTCATTTTCTAGCCAAATATTAACTTTGCAAGTAATTGCTGTTAAGCTGATCACTCTTTATAACATTCTGGAGTATATGCAAATTGCCATTAGAAAAAGTGAAGCAGTAGACTTTGTAAAAATTAATATTTGTGTCATTCTCAAAACTTTTGGCCATGACTGTACAGGGAGGAACAAGATGGCCGTACACCTGTGCGATGTTTCGGGGGGCATCCTCCCCTTCTTCAAGCATGGACACTGTATCCCAGGTACCATTGCATATATCACGTGATCACTTCCTACAAACAACAAATACAAGCACATAATAGACATATGATGTATATCCACATGTGGGCTACTGACATACATACAAATACAGGGGTCACACAGTTTTGCTACAGTGCCTATTCATTTAGTTAACTACTTAAGCTCCTTCCATGATATGGACATCTATTAACCCCTTACGCATTCAATGATTTTTTTTTCTACAATAAGACTCTTCCTATGACCTACATGCCCATGTAGACGGCTTAGGAGGGTTGATCCTACTCACAGATTCCCCACTATGGTCACTTGTGTATTTCGGTCACTGTTGCAGCAGCATCTGTAAGTCAGAAACAGGAGTGAAGCCTTCAGAAAAAAAAAAGTAAAAGGGAAGCACTTGTTCCACTTCTGTGCTCTGGATCCTGGTTTTGGCTTAGGTATTTTTTGCTTTCATTGTTTGCCGTGTTTGTTGTATACTGTGGGTGAGCTTACAGCACATATGCCAAATGTTGCCATAGGCCTTCTTCACCCAGTGGAGGCCAGATGTGTGGCCATTAGTCCTCTGTCATCATGTATGTGCAGCAGCCACTAGTTTCCTGCTCCGTCGACTATAAGCCGCAATATACTTTTTCAGCATCACATATGCCAATATATGGCTCTATAGTGCCAAGTGCAAGTATTATGCCCCTAACTCAGTAAGGATGCCCTCTTTAGAAAGTATTATTGCCTCCTTAAAATGTAATGATGCCCCCTTACAGCTTTGTGCCACCCTCCACAAAAAAAGGGAGAAGGGGGTCTTTGGATACCATACTGTTTCGGGGGGGCTAGAAAGGCATCCTAGTGTATGTGGGGGGACTGTGTAGGTATCGTACTGGTTGGCGACATCCTACGGTGTTGGTGGGTCACAGTAGAGGTGGACGGGGGAGGTGTTCCTCCTTGTGGAGAAGACATAAGGACAATTATAAGCTAAGAGGATATTTAATAGTTGGGAGCATGCGCCCCTATATGCAATTTGCCTTCTCCAGTGAATAATTCATTATTGGGGCGTAAAGTTGGAGGGGGTTGAACAATTTGGACTTTTACGACGAGGGTCCCATGATTTCTATGCTCGCCCCTGAAGCTGTTATTGACCATGTGACCTGAGGTGTTACTGCTGACCCCGCTGCGGATGTTGTGCACAGCCTGAGCATAACCCTCTCACATGTTTTTCTTGACCCCAAGGACTCGTTTGCATGTAGCATCTTTACAGCAAACCGAATAACAAACCGAATCTCAAGCGCCAGTCACACGGTGGTCTTCTCTTTGTGCTTTTGGTCCTTGGCTGCACTTTTTATTTTATTTTCAAAATGCATCCCGTCAAGCGTTATAGGACGTGTTCACATGTAGCATAAATGCCGCATTTTTTTTTTGTTTTCAGCGAAAATTTTCTGTTTAACTATCCAAGGTTGACGGCATTTCCTGAAAACTCCCGACGATGTTGATAAAAAATAAATAAAATAAAATAGGGAGTTAAAAAAAAACACGTGTAAGGAATGCAGCTGAATTTTATAGGACAGAATATATATATATTAACTGCTGCTTGAAACCTGCTCTAAAAACGCATCATAACAAGTGGAAACCATTAAAAAAAACACAGCAAACATGCAATAATCAGGAAAGATTGTCCCTGTGCATTATGGAGCTGCAGAAACTGTGAGGAAAAAAGCAGAAGAAAAAAATGCAGAATTGACAATGTGAACACAGCCTTGCTGAAATTTTCACCATTGAGGTGTCAAAAAACCGCGCCAAAATGACCTGTAATTTCAGCTGCAGTTTCCAGTCAGAATCTGTGTTCAATTATGAAAAAAATGCATCAAAACCGCTACAAGTGAACAGAGAACATATTAATGATACTAAGAGAAGAAGCCGCAAGGACACAACACAGACATACTGGGCGGAGTACACGAGGCAGGAAAAAACTACAAGTGCCGAAGACCGTCCGCGCCGTGTGACTGCCACCCAAGGGAGCACGGAGCCGCACATAGCTCAGCTGACTGACTGTGACTGACTTAACAGCAGGCTGGACACGTGTTTCCTGTTGGGGCGGAGCCAGGCAGCGTGACAGAATGACGTAATAGAGTGGGGGGCG
>JARQOD010000009.1:16006573-16055530 GCA_033576555.1 Oophaga sylvatica
GCTGCAATAAAAAAAAGGGGAGTGAAAAATTTAAAGCCCCCAAAAATTTATTTTCCGTACCCACTGTATTAAAGGCTTTGTTTCCCAAAAAAGGGTACAAAAACTTAAACAGCCTCCAAAAAATTTTTAAAATTTTTAAAAAGATAAAACTTGGGGAAAAAAACCCCCAATCAAATCAGTTGACTCTAATCTTTGAATGTCAAACCCCCTTATTTTGAAGAAAAAGTGTAAAAAATTTGAAAAAAAAAGGGTTTAATTGGGGCCCCCCCGGGAAAATTTTAAAACCATTTTTTTGAAAAAATAGAGGACAAAAAAATTTTTTCCCCCAAAAATGATTGGAACCAATACCCCAAAATTTTTTTTTGGGTTTTAAATTTGGTTTTTGTTAAAACCATTAAAAATAACCCCTTACAATTTCAAATAAAAAAGGGGGTTTTTCAGGCCCCTTATATCCAAATTTTTTAAAAATGTTTTTTGGGGAAAATGGCGGGGGCTTTTATAAAAATTTTTTAAAAATTTTTTTTTGGAAAACATAACCTATTTTTAAAAAAAAAAAAAAAATAAATCTTGCAAATTTTTGGGGCCCAAAAAGGGGGGCTGTTAGCCCCCGAAATTTTTCCTTTTTGTTTCAAAAACCCCAACACTTTTTACTACCCACAATATTTTTTAATTGCCAGGAAATAAAATTGGGGGGGGGTAATTGTAAAAAGGGGGGGATTACCCCCAGCGTGACCCCCTATTGCGTTTTTTGGATTTTGTTTTTACAGTTTTTAAAAAAGTTTTTCCTTTTTTTTTTAAAAGTCATCCCCTTGTTGATAAGGACCCGCTGAAAACCCCTTTAAGAAAAAAACCTAAAAAAATTTTTTTTCTTAAAGATGGTGAAATGAAAAAAAAAAAAAAAGCCAAAAATATTTTATGGATGAAAAACAAAATTAAATTTGTGTGAAGAAGGCCTAAGCTATAGGGCCCATGTGGAAAAGGAAGCAAATTTTCCAGGTTGGGCTCCACACCGCCCACTTCCACTTGGCCCAAAACATCATTTAAAACATAGTCACGCTATAGCAGCGAAAATCGCTTGGGGAATCGGGGCCCCGGTCTGCAGCGACCACTGACAGGGAAATATTGTGTCACTTGTCAGCCATTCAGAGCGGCAGCTGCCCTAACTTGCTGCCTCATTCTTCGGCTGTGTTCACACCACCGCATGGACAGCACTCAGGTCAATGTTATTCAGTTGGATTGTTCAGGTGACAGTTTTTTTTTTTTTTTCACGGAATGAATGTGTGTGTGTAAAAAAAAAAAATGGCAGCATGCGCTAGTTTCTTCCATATTTCAGATGAGACTCTCCCATTCTGACCAATGGGTCGCATTATCAGTCGGATCCCGCACGCATCAACTACATGACGTCCGATTTTTACGGATACATTGCGGTTAGTAATGTAGGAAACTGGATGTGGTCTTCTAAATCTTATTCATTGTTGAGATGAAAAATTCTTTCTGGATGAAAATCAGACCATTTTTCTATACACTCGTGTGAACGTAGCTTTATGGCTCGTAGACGGCAGTCAGGAAGTAGGCGACCCAACATGGTGACTGCCATGGGATCTCTTTATGAGACAGCCTATTTCAAAGGGAACCTGTCAAGAGATTCATGCTGCCAAGAATACATGAATCTAACATTGGCGGTGTTATGGCAGCCGTGTATGTGTTATTCTGAAATGCTGCGGCCTACTTTGAAAAGCCGGTCAGGCCCTATTCTTTTCCGATGACTAGTCTGCAGCAGGTCTCCATTGGCTTCTCTTTGCCCCAATCCCTTAGACTGATAGGTCTCCCCACTGGCGGACATAGAAGAAGGGCCCCTGTGCAAGAACAAGATATGGGCCCTTTTCAGTCCAAGATGCAAAATTACACCTGCTTTGCTTGTAAAAATGGTCCCCCTACCTCTTACATATGGAGAGACAGCCCCCATTAGTAATCAGCAGTGTGAATGTGGCTCTAGACTATAACGAGCCGCACAATATGAGAAGCGCATTTACAGGGTTATTAAACCCTTCCTATAGTAAACTGTAATATGGTGTTCACAGGTGAACCTTCCCTACGTACGAAGCTTCTAATCCCCCTTATAAAGCCTTCTCATCACCGGTACAGCGGACGGCACCAGACTGGGGGACGCTCCGCTCACCCCTGAGATCGCTGACAAGATGCTCGTAAGCTGTAAGGACTTATCCTAGAAATATATCCTAAGAATTTCCTTCAGTGATACCCATGAGGCACCGTGACGTGAATGTGTACCCGGAATCGGGAGCAGACAGCTGCGCAGGGGCCCTGGTGGTCGGGGGCCACTACCACCTCCAAACCAGCAGCTTATATCACAGACACATATAGGGGTGCATTATGATGAACTATTGGACTGCAAAGAACCCAGATACTGGCCTCCGTCTATGTCCCTGCACTTAAAAAAAAAAAAAAATCAAATACATTACATTTCTTGGGTAGGAAGTGTTCTTTGTGGGCTTTTTCTCAGATTTTGCTGCTGATTTGCAGGTAATCGACAGCACTTAGTAATTGAAATGTGTTACAAATTTTGTTTTCCACAACAAATTTGTCCCCAATCCGAAATTGACGCCCCGTGGATGTATTCTGCTGCAGATTTTCCAATAGAACATCCAGACAGATGATTCCCTGCAATTCTGTCACATTAACAAGCATCATACACTAGCTAATTAGACAACCACTTTAAGGGCAAGTTCACACTAGGCTTTTTTTTCAGCAGTTTTTTTCTCTGCAGCAAAACCTGATCTCTTGGCAGGAAAGAAGCTGCAGAAAAAAAGCATGTTTTCCTTGTAATTTTTATGGGGTTTTTTTGTTTTTGTTTTTTTGTTTTTTTTTGGCAGCGGTTTTGGCATGCTAGATTTGTATCTTGTGCATGCTGATGAAGTTTAGTGTTGGGAAAAAAAATGTCCTATTCTATAGAATCAGATTTTGGCACAAAAAGTGCAGCAAAACCTGATACCTGCATTTTTGGTGCATTTTTTTTCACCACCCATTCAAGACAATGAATGAAAAACGCTGATAGAAGTGACTTGTTGTATGTCCAAAAAACCTTGCAAAGTACAAAATACTGACGAGAAAAAACACTCACTGTTGGTTGGATGACAGTAAAGGGATCCGGGGGGTTGATATTCTGGAGATAGATGCGTGCCCCATCTCTGGGACCCACACCCAGACATTTATGGCGTATCCCATTGTGAGATAACCGCTTTTAAAGGGAATCTGTCCCCAGGTTTTTGCAATCCCATCTGAGAGTAGCATAATGTAGGGGCACAGACCCTGATTCCAGAGATGTCACTTACTGAGCTGCTTGCAGTTTTATCTGCAATTTCTCTGGATGTTCAGCTCTGTATAAAGCGCCCACACCACTGATTGGCAGCTTTCGGTGTACACTATGCATAGGCAGAAAGCTGCCAATCAGTGGAGGGGGGATGGGGAGGGCTCTTGAATATGGAGGACTACATGGCAGTAGGTTTACTGATCCTCTAGTGATACTTTCTTGCTGATAACACAGTGATTTTATCTAAACTGCAGCAATCAACCCAGTAACTGACACATCACTGGAATCAGGGTCTCTGCCCCTAAATCATGGAGCTCTCAGATTAAGTGGCAAAAAACCTGATGACAGATTCCCTTTCAAGTGTTATTCCCATAAAGGTTTTTTTTTCCTGTTTTTAAAGGCTGTAAAATAAATAAATTGTCTTGGCCATCTATAGCTAAGACAGGAATATGGGCGACCAAGCACCAACCTTAGGAGGTAAGGATACAGAAACCGTGAAGCGCAGCTGCGTTACGCTGCATCCGTAACTTCTGTAGAAATGAGTGGGAGCTACGGATACAGCGTAGCCCAGCCGCTATTAAAGGGAATCTATCTCTAGGTTTTTGTCACTTAATTTGAGAGCAGCATAATGTAGAGACAGAGACTCCGATGCCAGTTATGTGTCACTGGGCTGATTGCTATAGATGAGATAAAATCACAGTTTTATCAGCAGGAGATTATCACTTGAGAACTAGTAAACCAGCTGCCATGTGGTACTCCATATCATGAGCTCTGTATAACCTCGCCACCACCGATTGGCAGCTTTCTGCCTATGCACAGTATACACAGAAATCAGTGAGTGGTGTGAGCGGGATTATACACAGCTCAGCATTTAGAGAACTGGTAGATCAGCAGAAAAAACTGTGATTTTATCAAAACTGCAGCAAGCAGCCCAGTAAGTGATACATCACTGGAATCAGGGTCTCTTCCCCTACATCATGCTTCTCTCAGGTGTGGTTGCAAAAACCTATTGACAGATTCTTTTTACCTGTTTTTATAGTGTACTTTCCAATGGTCACCACTTAGTTGCTTTTTTCCGTTCTTAAATAACCTTTTAAATCCCCCATATATTTTTTTCTTTAGTATTTGAGGACAGGGAACAGTTTACTCCATTTTTGGTCACTGGCTTTCTGACATGTCTTCGTCGACTCCCCGTGCATTGCACACAGCTCTGAGAATATAATGTGGATCTGGGACTTTGGAGGTCCTGGAATGTCCTCGGGTGGTGCCGCCAGTCCAGGCTTCAGTTTGGAAAGATGTCATGGTCCAAGAGTCTTTGTCAAAAGGAAATGAAGGAGCTTTTTCCCGCACGGGGCGTGGTAGGGTTAACCACGGTGGTTTACATGCCTTTCATTCGTCCTGTGTCAGCTGAATCCCGCAGACTGTACTAATCAGTAATGTTGTGCTGGATTCCTGCGCTGAGCGATTTGACGGCATCGCACGCTCCTTCCAGGATACAATGTGCTGAATTTACCATGTTCGTGCCATGTGATGATGTGCTGTTTAAAGGTCACCTATGTCAACTGCGGCAAAGCTACCGATAACCTTAATAAATGGAACAGATGACTCCTGGGATAGTGGCCCTTAAAGGCTGGGTTGGATACTTAGTGCAGGGGTGGCCGATGCCAATGCTATCATGGCATCAGCCATAGCTTTTCATGGCTTGTCGGCTGAATGGATGCCACTATTTCTTATTGATGATGGGTGCTGCTGTTCGGCGTCCCTTTAACTCCCTTTAATATCCGTTTAAAAGGACGTGTGTATTCATGAGGAGAACTGCTGTAGAAGCTACACATTGTGGGTGCTGTAAATTTTGCAAGATTTGTAATGGCAGCTTGTCAGCAGCTGAGAGGGATAGAGAAGGAGGAGAGCAGCTAACTGCTGTATAGAAATCAATGGGCTGAGGATGGTTGGCTTGGATCTTAGGAGTTAACTCCCCTCCTGGAATGCAGCTACTGTGAATACTCATCCAGGCTGAGCTCAATGGAGAAAAGCTGTACACTATGTAAGATAAAAGCTCTCATTGCAGGAGAACAAAAGCAGATAGAAAAAGCAAGTCAGTTGCAAACTTGCTTATTTTCATGCTGTCTAACTAATTTAATAACATGACAACATCCCTTTAACGGATGCTTGTTTGCACAGTTTCCGACAACCATAGACTTTGATGTTAGGGAGCCTGTCAGTTCCCCTATACCTTCTAAATCGCCACCATGACTTTTATAACCTTATTGCTGCATTACATTATTCAGTCCTCTGCAATGTACTTATTTCTATGTGCACTAAGCAAATCATTTTGGACTGGTCTGTTAAGGCGTTAATTCCCCCAGACGGATCTTGTAAGCACATCTCACTGGGGGTTCATCCAGCACAGCAACAATGTCAAAATCAGGTCCCTGCAAATCTCAGACCCCCCGGTCATGCACAGTGCGCCCCTGAAGTCAGGGAGCATACAGCTAGCTCCATTGCACATATACCCTGAGATTTATAGGGACCTGATGGTGACATTGTCATTATGCTGGATGTCAGTCATACCCAGAGGAGTGTGCTTTCAAGATCTGAGACCGGACTAGTCTGTGGGAATCGACTCCGCTACTTGACCAGGTAGGTTTAGAAGAGGCAGGGAGCAGTCAGGTTCCTCCTACTGATATGTGCACGAGATGGGTTTTAAGGCAGGAATTTAAGACTATTTAAAAAAGCATTTTTGAAAAAAAATTATTTTTATTTTTCAGAAAAAGCAACTGATGGATCTCTGCGTTCTGAAGATTGGGCCTTGAACATGGAGATATGTGATATTATCAATGAGACTGAAGAAGGGTAATGACACCAAGTTCCCCATTTTCTGTGATGCCACATATGTGACTAGTCAATGACACCAATGTTTTCTCTTAGGCCTAAAGATTCTATCAGAGCCCTAAAGAAGAGGATTGTGGGGAATAAGAACTTTCAGGAGGTGATGTTGGCCTTGACGGTGAGTTCTACCTCAACTCCATCCTGTTTAGGAACCTGTAGCACTCCGACATCAGATAGTACGTGCAGAGGGCAGGGACCACCGGAGCTGGAGCTTCTCTAACGGATTGACTGTACATACTGGGGCATGGTGTCCTGAGCAAGGTCGTAGTATGGGATAGTATTATTTCATACTAGTGATTCCACATGAAGTAACCCTCCCGTGTTATTTGCTCCTCCAGGTACTTGAAGCTTGTGTGAAGAACTGTGGCCATCGATTTCATGTTTTGGCAGCTAGCCAAGAATTTGTGGAGGGTGTGCTAGTAAGGGCGATCTTGCCTAAAAACAATCCCCCGGCTATAGTCCATGATAAAGTGCTCAATTTGATACAGGTACGGTGACCCCATGCAATGGGAATGTATTAAAGTGAATGTGTCATCAGAACATCACCTATTACCGTTTTTTTTCGGACTATAAGACTCACTGGACCATAAGACGCACCTAGGTTTTAGAGGAAGAAATTAGGGGAGAAAAAAAATGAAGCAAAAAATGTGGTCCATTTTGTACTTAATTTCCCCTATCCTGGTATATATGGTCCCCTCATCCCCATCCTGATACACATAGCCCCTTCATCCCTAGCCTGGTATGCATGGCCCCTCTCATCCCCACCCTGCTATGAATGGCTACTCATCCCGATCCTGGTATGCATGGCCTCCTTATCCCTAGCCTGGTTTGCATGCTCCTCTTATCCCCTATCCTGGTAGGAATGATCGCCCTCATCCCTATCTGGTATGATTGGCCCCGATCCTGGTCCTGGTATGCATGGTCCCATCCTTATCCTGGTATGATTGGCACCCACTCCCACTCTGGTTTGCATGGCCCCATCAGAAAACATAAAAAAAGCACAGTGTCAGCCGATGACTTCCTGCAGCTGCCGGCGGTCACGTGCTCCAATAATTAAGAGAAATGACACTGTGCTCGCTAGAGAGCAATGAATACTCACTGCTTTGCTCGCACACAGTCCTGGCGTGCAGAGCATTGAGTATTTCGGCAGCTGCCCTTCAGCTTGCAAGCAACGCATGATGTACCTGCCATGCGCTGCTTACAAGCATTAAGCAGCTGCTGGCATCAGAGCAGGACTCTGCGAGGGAGCGCCAGGAAGGTAAGTGTAATGGTTTGTTTTTTGCAATGTTTTCTGATGGGGCCACTCATACCGGGATAAAGAAAGGATGGGACCATACATACCAAGATGCCAATAAAGAGAAATTAATATTTATTGCCCTCCATGCCCATGGGCGTGGAATGCAGTCAATATCCATCTCTGTTTAGCAGCGGGCACAGGAGTTATCCGGAGCCACCGGCTCCTGCCTCTGTGACCCGCTGCTCCGCCGAAACCGCTCCCCCACCTCCTCATCACAGCTGCTACATCTGCACTACAAGACGCATCCCCCCTTTTCCTTCACACTTTTGGAGGAAAAAAGTGCGTCTTATAGTCCGAAAAATATGGTATTTAAATCAGGTTTTTGGGCTAAATGTATTTAAAGATAAAAAAAAGGTAATTTTTGTAATTTTTTTTTCTTTTCCTATATCACAATCAGTATTACGAATAAAACTATTAAAATTTTACACTGGCCACTTGGGCTATTTTAGACTCTTTAAATTCCTATTGTGTTAGGAAACAACACGTGTACATAGCCACAGTGGTCAGATCCCGACGTTAGCTTTTGTATTGAAGTGTCTAATGGGCGTGTGCAAAAGTCATTGGGAAGGGGAGCAGGGACATATGTTACATTGCCTACTGTGATTGGTGGATCTTGTGTTATCAGCTGTGTATAGAGGTGTTACCTGTTATTGTAATTCTGGCTCTGATGATAAGGAGCCTTCTGAAAACTCTCCCAGGACTGGACAGTAAGTTTATAAAAGCCCCAGTGGCCAGTGTCAAAATTGCAAGATTATTATTTTTTGAACATCAGAACACCTCCAAAAATTCTTTATTTTTATGTTTCTTATTTTTCCCCTTTTTTTTATTATTTGGAGAAAAGGCAGCAAATCTGTGCAGAAAGTTCATAGGATGCGATTCATAATTTGCGGGTTTTTTTTTTGCCTTATGGTGTTTATTGCCATCTTTTTTTGCACTACAAGTAGACTTATAATAAAAAAGGCTCAAATTAAAACATGGATTAGGCGCAAATAAACTAGTTAATGTCAGAACCATTTTTAATCCAGAAAAAAAGGCGCAAAGGCAATGATGAATCCGTGGCAAGGTTTTTTTTTTTTGGAACCTATTATGACCCATTTGCAATCCACAACATGTCCGTTTACATTTTTTGCAATGCAAAGGATGAAACGAGTGGAAGAAATTCACATGGGGATTTTGTGCTGCAGAAGGCCTGACGTGGAGAGGCTCCATGGGACCATAAAGAAATTATCTATAGATAATTAAAAGGCTTTTCCACTTTTAGAAAATTGTTTTTTTATATGTAACATAACAAACTGAGCAGTTGCACACTCTCTTCATGTCCCCGCTCAGTGTATTGGCTGCCATTACCTTGGCTGAGCCACTAAGTTTAGTGATTGCCTGCAGCGGTGACGTGAGTTGCCGAAGTGACATCATTCCTACAGCCAAAACACGGAGAGTAGAGCATCGGTGGAAAGCGGACTCCTCTCTCCACATTGAAAATACATGCACACTTTGACAAACTGAGCGTGCATGTATGTTGACCACCATCTAGGGTGTATGGAGATCTTAGGGAGATGCATGATCGACTTGGACAATGAATCATTTTCATCTGCATCAACAATTTTTTTTTTTTTTTAAGGTTGAATTAGTTGGAGATGTCAATTTTGTCCTCAAAATATATTATGGAAATCTTCTAAAACTGGACTGAAAATTGCATTAAAATCTGAGATATTGCCAGCTATGATCCAGAGTAGATTTCTTATAGAATTTATTTTTTGTTTTCTGGCATAATTTGTCGGGCTGCTGTTGGCCGTTCCCCTTTGCCGACGTTGTGCATCGTGACCTTTATTAAAACAATTTTCTGCCGTGAACGCCTTCATGAATTCTCACCCAAGTATTTTACCCTTTAGACCAATATCCAGTATATCAAGATATTTCATGGCTTCTCCCTGATGGCAGCCAAGGTTTACAGAACACTGAGATCCGCGATGTTCCTTTTTTGTCTTGTTAAATATAAATGTGATTTAGATTAGAATATATATTTTTATTAAACAAAATGTCTCATGTTCAGTTTTACATCTGTGCTTTATAGGTGCTGAAATGAATATTAGCCATTTGACAGAGAATTGTCCTATATGACTACAGTTCATGTGAAGGATAGCCCAAGGAGTGACTAGCTCTCCAGCTTTACAGTAGAACTGTCCGATAACTTATCCATTCCTTAAAGGGAACCTGTCACCAGGTTTGGCCGATATGAGTTATGGCCATCGCCTTTCAGGGCTGATATATAATAAATGACTTTAAAGGAAAACATGCCCAAATAAAGTTCACTATCTCATTCAATTTATGAGATGATAGGACATAATTGAATGGACATACATATCAGGACAATCGCTAAATTACTGAATAACCATGAGGGAAAACGATCAATAAATCCAGGAAAAGTTATTTTAATTATAAAATATTTTATTTGTCAAAAAAGTATAAAAAAGCAGGGGAACAAATGAAGAAAAGACTCATGCCAATGAGCACTGCTGGGAGAAATTGGACACAGACGGGTGAAAATGACCATATTATGTGATACAATCCATAGTCTTCAAGTGCAGCAATCATATATATTTATGGAACAATGGCCAATGTGCTGGACAATTATGTCCCAGGATACCAATGATGTATAGATATTTATAGGGCAATAAAATGCATTGTAAAAAATGCTAATAGTATCCCTACACACACAATCTAACTAAGCACATGAATATCACCAAAGTTGTAATTGATATCATGATCAGTAGTGGTATACCTGCTTAGATCCAAGACTGACACCCGGTGCGTCCACCCCGACGCGCGTTTCGGCTATTGTGCCTTCCTTCTTGAGGTATCCTGGGACATAATTGTCCAGCACATTGGCCATTGTCCCATAAATATATATGATTGCTGCACTTGCAGACTATGGATTGTATCACATAATATGGTCATTTTCACCCGTCTGTGTCCAATTTCTCCCAGCAGTGCTCATTGGCATGAGTCTTTTCTTCATTTGTTCCCCTGCTTTTTTTACTTTTTTGATAAATAAAATATTTTATAATTAAAATAACTTTTCCTGGATTTATTGATCGTTTTCCCTCATGGTTATTCAGGGCTGATATATAGCATTCTATAATGCTGTATATAAGCCCCGATCCGACCTGTAAGAGAAGAAAAATAACTTTTATTATACTCACCTGCGGGGCGGTCCAGTCCAAGAGGTGTCGCTTGTCTTGGTCCGGCACCTCCCATCTTCTTGCGATGCCTTCCTCCTTCGTGGTTAGTGAGGATGACGCGTCCCTACATCATCCACACAGTCTGCTCGGCATCGCGCTCCTGCGCAGGCGTACTTATCTGACCAGTTGAGGGCAGAGTAAAGTACTACAGTGCGCAGGCGCTGGGCCTCGCTGATCTTTCCTGGCGTCTGCGCACTGCAGTACTTTGCTCTGCCCTCAACTGGTCAGATAAGTACGCCTGCGCAGGAGCGCGATGCCGAGCAGACTGTGTGGATGATGTAGGGACGCGTCATCCTGACTAACCAAGAAGGAGGACAGCATCGCAAGAATATGGGAGGTGCCAGACCAAGAAGAGTGACACCTCTTGGACTGGACCGCCCCGCGGGTGAGTTAAATAAAAGTTATTTTTCTTCTCTTATAGGTTGGATCTGGTGCAGATATACAGCATTATATAATGCTGTATATCAGCCCTGAAAGGTGATGGCCATAACTCGTATCGGCCAAACCTGGTGACAGGTTCCCTTTATTGATAATGAAATGACTCTGCTCTTTCAGTCTCAGTCTACACAGCTAAGCTAGCTGACTTTTGAGCTAGAGAAAACCAGAAGCGTAAACCTATTCTGACAGCTCTAATCACCATTGTGACAGCTGGACCATTTTAGTATTTTTTTTTTTTCATGTGAATAGCAAATAAAAACTTTTTTTGGTGGAATGGGGCATTTTTTTCGAGTTTTATTTGTTACTCCGATAGAATAACCATATAAAACTTCTCATTGCATTTTTGACATTCGTCAGTGGCTTCATCAGGCATTTCATCTGAAGCCCTGAAAACTGAGATTTGAGCATATGCGCCGACAGGGCTATTAACTTTAATGAGGCAGACCGTTTCCACAGTTTTTGTGACCCATTTCAAAAAGGGGGGCACTGCCGAAAATGAGGTCATGCTGAGCACATAGGGACGCCATCAGCTTGATTGAAGTCAATGGCCCGGTCAGGGATTAGGGTTAAATCCCATTTTTCAGGGTTCCAAACTGAAGCCCCAATGGAAGCATTGATGTGTTACAAAAACATGATGTGAACATATCCTTACTGAGGCTCAGCTAAAAGGCATCTAGGTAAGCAAACACATAGGAATCCTAAATGGAAAAATTATGCAAATACTATTATATTATTAAATGCATTCTATAGAATAACAATTCTTAAAATGTGGCAAAATCTTCATAATCTGTGCAGGTGTAAATGATATTTTATTTATTTTACATTTTACACATCTCCTGTTTCCTAATTACAGGCATGGGCCGATGCTTTCCGCAGCACTCCGGACCTAACGGGGGTGGTCACCGTCTACGAGGACCTGAGACGGAAAGGGCTTGAGTTTCCAATGACTGATCTGGACACTCTGTCTCCTATTCACACACCCCAGGCGGTAAGTTCTTTATTGGGGCCATAGATTTATATAATTTCTGATTGAATATAGTTTTCTTTTTTTTCCATTATTATGGGGTCAATCATCTTCCCAGAGCTTCTATTACCTGCATTTAGAGATCTGCTTTACAGCAGCCTCAATAGTCAGCAGTTTGTAGGCATGCTCTGTGAGCTGTGTAGAGGTCATTGTGCAGGAAGGGGGTGGAGGTGAGCTGTGACCCGTACCCATTGCACATAGCAGATCCTTTGTTATATATATATTATATAGAGGTGTTATCATACATTGTAATCCTGCTTTTAATAAGGAGATGATTACTAGAAAGTGTTCTGTACACAACAGGAAGTATGAGTGTATTATTTAGTAACCAGCGTGAAAATTGCAAGCGTTCAGAATTTTGGTAGGATTTTTGATGTATTAAAAATAAATTTCACAGGGTTAAACAGCTAAAATTCCTTGCAAAAATAAGCATATTTGCAATTTACCTCTAATTACAGTCCTATCCACTCCTAAAAATTGAGGGATTTTTAATTCTTTTGTTTACAATTTTTTTTCTAGGTTTCCGGCCGCCTCCGCAGTCGTATCAGCGGTGGCCTGTGTCCTAGGCAAGGGGAATACGCTTGCACGATCTTCGCTTTAGATTTTGCAAGTTCAGTGTTTCTCCGATGCTGCAGAGACAAAGCTGCTTCTGTTTGCAGTATCAGAGAGCGCACAATTCTGACCAGTTGTGCGATCGTTACCGCTGGGCCGGAGGGTCAGTGATCAGGAGCACACCATTCCTCGGCAAGCATTAGGAAGGGATGCAGAGGAGCGGTGCGCTCCTGAACATAGGACGTGAGAATAATCTTAATTTTGCATCATAGTTTGTAAAATTGCGAATGCATGTAAAATCAAGTAACTTCGTAATTTACGTCTTATTAAAAATCCAGTCTCCTCGGTAGGGAGCATTTGCTTGCAAGCTCTTTGCTTTAGAGCTTTAACCACTGCTCTGAAGCCGGCCGAATCGCTAGATCCTGCAAACTTTGGCGTCCCTGCGCTCCTCCCGACGCTGCCTCTACTGGCAACCTGGGAGAGTGCCCAGTTCAAACCAGTAGTGTACCCATGCCACTGGTGTAAGCCATCAATTTTCCGGAGCATACTGGCCCCTGGCAAGCCGGAAGCCGGAGGGTTGGGGAGCGGTGCGCTCCTGAATAAGCTTGAAAATCAATTGCAATTTGCCATTTTTCCTGCATTTCCTCTATAACACAAGTATGTGAATATAATATTAATGTACGCTAGCTGCAACATATGCCAAGATGGCAAATAAATATTTTTACTGCTCAATTGTTTCTTCCCCAGAGTATTGTCACACCCGACCCCATGCCACGACCGGTTTTGCCACCTTCTGAGACTCTTCAAAGAGGCAGTTCAGTTAGTCATCCTGCACCACCCCCTTATGCAAGTCAGGCTCCTCCAGGACCCTCAGGCGACGCTCCGATAATCCCCACATCTGAACAGGTAAGCTGAGCTCTCTAGCTATTGCATCCTCTAGTGAAGGCTGCAGTGGGAGAGGTAGTCCGCCGGCTCTCCGCTTCCATCCCATAATTGTGCACGGATCACGCTGCCGACCAGCGTCCAATTAAGCAAATAGAAGAAAAACTTGTCCAGTCTCAAAACAGATGAGTGTAGAAAAAACTTTGGGCTGATACATAAGTTTACACCATAAAACTGGCATAACATGCTTAGAATTGTTGCAAAATTTTTGCAAAGCATGAGGTTGCGCAAAACATGTAGCGGCTTGTGGAGTTTTCACACCAATTTCTGGCTAGCACATGGAGGGCTGTGCGGCTCTCCAAAGAAATACCTCCCCACACCATTACTGACCCATTGTCAATATAGCAGTACTCGGAGGCGGATAGCAGTACTCGGAGGAGGATAGCAGTACTCGAGGCGGATAGCAGTACTCTGAGGAGGATAGCAGTACTCTGAGGAGGATAGCAGTACTCTGAGGAGGATAGCAGTACTCGGAGGCGGATAGCAGTGCTCGGAGGCGGATAGCAGTGCTCGGAGGCGGATAGCAGTGCTCGGAGGCGGATAGCAGTGCTCGGAGGCGGATAGCAGTACTCGGAGGCGGATAGCAGTACTCGGAGGTGGGATAGTAGTACTCGGAGGCGGATAGCAGTACTCGGAGGCGGATAGCAGTACTCGGAGGCGGATAGCAGTACGCAGAGGTGGATAGCAGTACTCGGAGGAGAATAGCAGTACTCGGAGGCGGATAGCAGTACTCGGAGGTGGATAGCAGTACTCGGAGGAGGATAGCAGTACTCGGAGGCGGATAGCAGTACTCGGAGGTGGATAGCAGTACTCGGAGGTGGATAGCAGTACGCAGAGGTGGATAGCAGTACGCAGAGGTGGATAGCAGTACTCGGAGGCGGATAGCAGTGCTCGGGAGGCGATAGCATGTCGAGGGATAGCAGTGCTCGGAGGCGGATAGCAGTGCTCGGAGGCGGATAGCAGTACTCGGAGGTGGATAGCAGTACGCAGAGGTGGATAGCAGTACGCAGAGGTGGATAGCAGTACTCGGAGGCGGATAGCAGTACTCGGAGGAGAATAGCAGTACTCGGAGGCGGATAGCAGTACTCGGAGGTGGATAGCAGTACTCGGAGGAGGATAGCAGTACTTGGAGGCGGATAGCAGTACGCAGAGGTGGATAGCAGTACTCGGAGGCGGATAGCAGTACTCGCGAAGCTGCATGTCTACTTGTAGTGGCCGAGACAGGGTACTGCACATCTGCCTCCTATTCAAATCAGTAGGAGGCGGATGTGTAGTACCCTGTGGCGGACACTATCGGAAGACAGAGCAGCTGCACAAGTGAGTATCTCCAGCCGCCACTGAGAACAGCTGATCGGCGCTGGTGCAAGTTTTTTGACCCCAACTGATCAGACATTGATGACCTATCCTAAGGATAAAGTAGTGGACAACCTCTTTAAGTACATTTTTTAAAGTTTCCTTTAACGCAGTTTACAACATGCCAAGTCGGCAACAGATAAGTAAATGTTGTAAAAACAAGTGAAAATGCCTTCTAATGAATGGGTTAGGAATAGTAACACAATCATACTATAAGGAAGCGATTAGATTATTGATACATACAAAGAATCCTTTGAAATGTAAAATACACCCTTTGCTCGTTCCCCTGCAGTCTTCACTTTCCCCGACATTCTAGCGTCATTTAATATACAGTGAATGGGAAATTAATTGTCACATAAAGTAAATGCTATCATTTTTCCATCGCCTTCATCTCTTAATAATAGGATTTATGTTTTATGCCCAGAGGGATCTTTACACATTCATTGCCTTCCATAGAATCCTTACACATAACGGAAGATGAGTCTTTAGGAATGTCTCATTGAATGGGAATTCTTTTCATTTGTCACACTATTTCATTCTAATTCTGTCGTTACCCATATGAAAAAGTCTTTTCAGCGCTACATCTTCCTCCCCGGATGGGCTGGAATGACATCTCTGTATTTTCTGTTTGCAGATCAAGGTTACTTGAAGTTGATCCTTTTTTAATACGTTGTAACATGTTGTATTTGTGAATAATGGCCGATTATACTCATTTTTAGAGATAGTTCCTCCTTATATGTAGATATTCTCTGCACAGAACATTGCTTAATTTATTTTCACCGCGTCTTCTAGCCCAAGCTCATCCCGAGCTCCATCTTCAAGTTTGCAGGCTGAGATGAAACACTTCCAGATTTTCACACTTTATGCACAGAACATGCTCTGGTGGTCTAATAATCAGAAGTAGGAAAACTAAAGTCTCCAGACACGTTAAATTAAAGGGGTTGTCCAGCAAATATAAGTCATCACCAATCCACAGGGTAGGTGATAACTTGCTGATTAGCGGGAGGTCCGTCCGCTGGGACCCATACTGATCAGCAGAGTAGGGAATTTTTATCTCCAAAGGGTCACTTTCAGCAGCAGATGGAAGGAAGGGAGACAGTCATTACTAGTGGGTAGGCGGAGCCCACACAGGATAGAACACCTCAGATTAAAAAGAGTGTTGACCGGCCCCTCCAGCTTGGGCTCCTCCTACTCAGCTCTCCAGTCTAAAATTTGAGGTCACAGAGGACAGTCGCAGCTGGAAGCAGCTCCTCAGAAGAATTTTTTATTTTTATCGGACAGAGACTTGGACCCCCGTGGTTTTGAGGTCTCAGGGGTCTCAGCGCTGCTGGACCCCCACCCCTCCCTTGGCGGATCTGCATTACTCTTTAAGGTGGTCCCTGCAGAACCCTGCCGGCCCCGGGGGATGAGGGTTGCTTCCCTGGCGGGGACGCAAACCGCACTTCTGGGGTCACTGCGTTCCCCGTCCTGGGGGGGAAGCGATGGGCACAGCGCCACAAATCCCTGGGGGTCCCTGTGGCGCTCAGCTGGGTGAGTACTCAAAAAAGCATTTTTAATAATGTGTCTGAGTGAATCAGCGGCTGCTGCGGCAGCCGCTAGTACATGTGTTCAGTGTTGGTGATTTTCACTTTTGTCCGCAGGTGGATGCCTGCAGGACATGGGATCACTTCGCTCCGTTGTGGACGGGGCAGGAGGAGAGCGGGGGAGTCCCGCGCTTTTTTTTGAAGCCGGCGGGGGGCGTGGCTTCGCGCTTCCCGCTCTCTCGCAGGCAGGAAGCGCTCTGAGCGCGCAATTTCGCCTGCCCTTTCTCTTCCGGCTCTCTCCTGTAGCGCGGCGGCCATTATTATCGGCATCTCCGGGCTCCTCACTCTCCTCTCCTCCCGGCCGAAGCTCTAGGACACTGCACCGCGGCCAGCTGGGTGAGTCGCTTCTGCCTGTCAGGGCAGAAGCTTAACTCTCTCACCCCCACAGCGCAGGGCACCTTTTCTGAAGCACAATAAGGTGGCAGACGGCGCTGTCCTGCAGCTGTTCCCTCATAAGAGGCACCCTTTTTTTGTCTGGGGCTCGCACACCTTCTTAATTTAACAAGAGGTTGTGGGAAGTCTGCGACATTAACCCCTTCATAGGCGGTTAACCATTAATTGGGAGACAGCTGGGGTAGCTCTCTCGTTAAGAGCTTTAACCCTTCAGCGTTCGTTTTTTCTTTAAAAAACAAAAACAAAAAAAACACTGCTCTAGTTACTGACAGGTTTAACCTGCCATATACTGTGTGAGGGCATGTCAGATCAGGGTCCAGGAGTTGCGGACCGTCTCCCAGATCCGCTACAGAATCAGTCTCGCGTATCTGACACGCAGACCTCGACGGCGTCAAGCGCAGCGGTCGGAGGTGTCAGTGATGTCAAAATGGAGGCCCTCGCTCGTTCTATTGATGGCCTGTCTGAACTTCTAGGTCATTGGGGGTCAGCTAGATCCTCTCATGGCAGGAAGCGACACAGGCCGGTGCCATCCTTCCCGCGTAGCGACTCGGAGATATCGGGCATGGAGGGTTCCCCTTCAAGCTCGGATGGGGAGTTGTCTGATTCAGATAAGGAGGATCGGCAGGGACACTCTGCCTCTCTTTTGGGCCGTACAGAGGCTTTTATTGGAGCCATGAGGGAGGCGTTGCAGTTACCGGAGGAGGTAACTAGACGTCCTGGTAAGTCGGCCCGGATGTTTCAGGATTCGCATAGGTCGCGATCAACATTACCATCTCTGGATGAGCTTAATGAGGCAGTGGAGAAGGAACGCCTGTGTCCAGTTAAACGTTTTCAGGGGACACGATTTTTTGAGACGCTCTATCCGTGTACGACGGAGTTGGTTGATAATTGGATTCCTTCTCCTGAAGTGGATGTCCCTTTATCCCAGCTTAGCAAATCATCATTACTTCCTGTTAAAGGGAAGGCGAGTCTGCAGGATCCGCTGGACAGAAAAACGGAGATGGCGGCGAAATCCATCTACGAGGCCGCGGGTCATGGATTCAGAGCAGTACTAGGGTCTATGGGTGCTTGTAAAGCTTCCCTAAGCTGGTTAGACCGTCTACGGACGGCGTGGCAAGATGGATCCCCTCTATCCGAGGTAGATGGGCTTTTTAAGTTGTTGGAGGATGCCGCCCGATATGGCAGTAATGCAGGTTTGGATACTGCGTCACTGCTGTCCAGGGCGCAATCCTCGGCGGTCACAGTCAGGAGAGCACTGTGGCTTAGACAGTGGACCGGGGACGCGGTTTCCAAGCAAGGTTTGCTATCTTTAGCTTACAAGGGTGGTCAGCTATTTGGACCTCACGGAGCTGATTGCCAAGGCAAAGGCAAAAGAAACGGCTTTACCGCAGCGAAGAGCTGTGACTTCTGCGTCTGGCAGGCCTAGTGCCGGTAGTAGTCGGCGGTCCTTTCGGCCCAGGGGACGGTTCGGTCAGCCCTCTTGGGGATCGGGTCGTCCCTCTTTTTCAGGAAAAAAGAACTCTCAGAAATCCCGCACTCCCTGGAAACAGAGCTTCCGTCAAGACAAGCGGGAAGCTGACAAAAAGCTCGCTAAGGCGGACTGACGCCAGGGTCTCACTCGAGGACTCTCGAGTGGGAGGTCGTTTGCTCCAATTCGAACCGACTTGGGCTTCCCACGTGTCGGACGCCTGGGTGACGCGAGATGTGTCTGCAGGCTACTTCATAGAGTTTCTTTCTCAACCCCAGACAGTTTTTGCCAGTCTCGCGTTCCGTTAGAACCCGAGCTATTTGCCGCTCTACTTTGGGAAGTCGATTCCCTGCTGCAGAAGGGTGTGGTGGTACCGGTCCCGCCGGAGGACCGGGGAAGAGGGTTTTATTCCAAACTCTTTGTGGTCCCCAAAAAGGAGGACAAATTTCGCCCCATTCTGGATCTCAAAAGATTGAATCGGCATGTACGTACCCGGAAATTCCGCATGGAGTCTCTTCGCTCTGTTGTGGCGGCCCTGTCGCAAGAACGACTTTCTGGTATCAATCGACATTCGCGACGCTTATTTACATGTTCCCGTCGGAAGGGCCCACCAACGCTTCCTTCGTTTTGCCATAGGTCAGGACCATTACCAGTTTGTGGCCCTGCCATTCGGGTTGGCCTCAGCGCCCAGAGTTTTTACAAAAATTCTGGCACCTCTCATGGCGATTCTTCGAAGACAGGGGGTTACGATTCTTCCCTACCTGGACGACCTTCTGATTGTGGCGTCCTCAAAGGAGGAGGCGGTGACGGCTCGCAATCTATCCCTTCAGCTCCTGGAGGACTTCGGGTGGCTGGTCAATTGGGAGAAGTCGTATCTGGAACCGTCGCAGTCAATCCTGTTTTTGGGAATGCATTTCGACACGGTACGAGCAGTGGTGTCTCTGCCTCCAGACAAGCAAGCGAGTCTTCTTCGACATGTACAGGTTATGAAGTCTTCGACAGCGATGTCCCTTCGAAGGTGTATGCGCCTTCTGGGTTTGATGGTGGCGTCGATGGAGGCAATTCCGTTTGCCCAATTTCACTCCAGGGCTCTCCAAATGCTCATTTTGAACCGTTGGGATCGATTGCAGGTTTCACTGGATTGCAGTGTCATCATCTCCCACAGGGTGCGAGAGTCTCTAGGATGGTGGTTACGTCCGGAAGTGTTATCCCTGGGGAAGTCCTTCCTCCCTCCGAGGTGGTCGGTCATAACCACCGATGCCAGCCTTACGGGCTGGGGGGGTGTCTGGAACGATCTCTGGATTCAGGGAGTATGGTCGTCGGAAGAGTCTGTCCTGCCGATCAACATCCTGGAATTGAGGGCAATTTTCCTTTGCCTCCAACACTGGACGGTCCCTATAAGCGGTCTGCCAGTCCAAGTGCAGACAGACAACGCGACGGCGGTCGCGTATATCAACCATCAAGGTGGTATGAGGAGCTCCAGGCTCATGATGGAGGTGTCTCGGATCCTGGTATGGGCCGAGGCCAGGGTGCCAGCCATCTCTGCGATTCACATTCCGGGAGTTCAGAATATCACGGCGGACTTCCTCAGTCGCGAGAAGATGGATCCCGGAGAATGGAGTCTTCATCCGGAAATTTTTGCACTGCTGTGCTCCCGTTGGGGAACTCCCCAAGTGGATTTGATGGCATCCAGGTTCAATGCCAAGTTACCGACGTTCATGTCCAGGTACAAGGACCCGAAGGCTGTGGCGGTGGATGCTCTGGTGGCTCCGTGGGACCAATTCGAGCTAATCTATGTGTTCCCGCCGATATCCTTACTTCCTCTGGTGTTGCGTCGGATCAGACTGGAGAGAGTCCCGGCTATGTTGATAGCCCCAGATTGGCCAAGGAGAACGTGGTTCTCGACGCTGGTGTCTCTTCTGGCAGCGCCTCCACTTCCACTCCCTCTTCGCCCGGACCTGTTAACCCAAGGGCCCGTTCGTCACCCGGACCTGAAGTCTCTGCGTTTGACGGCGTGGCTCTTGAGACCGAAATCTTGATCCGTCAAGGTTTTTCAGCCGAAGTCATTGCCACTCTGCGGGCTGCCAGAGGTCCGGCTACTACTAGGATTTATCACAAGACTTGGGAAGCCTTCTTTTCGTGGTGTTCAGGTTCTTCTAGGAACCTGAGGATTTTTTCCATTCCCAATTTGTTGGCCTTTTTACAGTTCGGGCTGGACAAGGGTTTGGCAGTTAGCACTCTGAAGGGTCAGGTTTCTGCTCTGTCCTTGCTGTTTCGGAAGGCTATCGCCTCGCGTAGGGACGTACGTTCCTTTTTTCGCGGGGTATCCCGTCAGTTTCCGCCGCGGAAGGCGCTTGTGTCTCCTTGGCGGCTTAATCTTGTCTTGGAGGCTTAATCTTGTCTTGGAGGCTCTTCAACATGGGCCTTTTGAGCCTATGGACTCTATTAGCCTTTCTTTGCTCTCTTGGAAGGTTGCTTTCCTAGTGGCGGTCACTTCTTTGAGAAGGGTTTCTGAGTTGGCGGCTCTTTCTTGCTCGCCTCCTTTCCTGGAATTTCACCCGGATCGCGTAGTGCTTCGCACACGGGGCGACTTTCTACCTAAGGTGGTGTCACAATTTCATGTTAACCAGGATATTGTGTTGCCTTCGCTTTGTCCGGAGCCGAGGAATGCGAAGGAACGGGCCTTGCACACATTGGATTTAGTGCGGGCTTTGAAGTTGTATTTGTCTATTACTCAAAGTTTTCGGAAGTCGGATTCTCTGTTTGTGATTCCAGCAGGTCGTCGACGTGGTCAAAGAGCTTCCAAGGAATTCTATAGCTCGTTGGATTCGGTCGGCCATTTTAGAGGCTTACCGACTTAAGGGCGAACCTTGCCCGATTAAGATTCGAGCTCACTCCACGAGGGCTGTGGGTTCATCGTGGGCCTTTCACCAAGGAGCCTCGGCAGCTCAGCTCTGCAGGGCAGCGACCTGGCGCTCCGTCCACACATTTACGAAATTTTATAAGGTGGACGTCAGTGCTGGACGTAGGGTCCTGCAGGCGGCTGCAGTTTAAAGTTCTTGTGAACTTGTATTTAGCGCTAGTTGCGCATTTATTTAAGTTGTTGGGAATCTGCCTCTGTTGGTTTTTTGCCCACCCTTAATTTTTGGACTGCTTTGGGACGTCCCACTAGTAATGACTGTGTCTCCCTTCCTTCCATCTGCTGCTGAAAGATGGATTTTGGTAAGACTTTACCTGTAAAATCCTTTTCAGCGAAGGAAGGAAGGGAGACACAGATCCCTCCCATGGCAGAGGTGTGTTGTTGTGTTTTCAGATGCGGCGTGACCCTTCTCTGATAGCGATTATCTGGGCTGAGGTCGGCGCCCTAAGGCTCTGTTTCCAGCATTGCCAGCTTATCGCAGTGGTCAGGTTCAGTGAGTAGTACCTGGGACTGTGTGGTTTCTTCTGTTATATGCATAACCTATCTACTTGTTTTTTCTCTGAAGTTTTTTCAGAAGGGGTTATGTTGCTCCGCTGGTGATATTTGCTCTTCCTTAGCTTGTGTACGGACTGGAGAGCTGAGTAGGAGGAGCCCAAGCTGGAGGGACCGGTCAACACTCTTTTTAATCTGAGGTGTTCTATCCTGTGTGGGCTCCGCCTACCCACTAGTAATGACTGTGTCTCCCTTCCTTCCTTCGCTGAAAAGGATTTTACAGGTAAGGTCTTACCAAAATCCGTCTTTTACCCCTGTTGCAAAATTGAGTGGCAGTAGAGATGCCCGACCACCGCTTAATTTTCAATGGGGCTGCCAGAAAAGTAGAACATAGAGAACCTTGGCCCCATAGGGAATGAGTGGAGCGGCGGTCGAGAATGTGCACTGCCGATCCATACTAAGAGTAGGGTCTCCATAATTGAGAAAAACGGTCCGAGTATTCTGATCAGATTTTGATCGGCGTGGTTCAGTTTTACTTGGAGGTGCATAAAAAAAAACCTCAACAAATTTTTCCACTTTTTCAGTTCTGTCAGTCCGTGAAAATCAGACTGCACCCGAATATCATCTGAGTGAGGTCCAATTGTTTTTTTTTGCAGACCCATAAACTCGCATTGATGATTTTGATCCGGCACTAGGATCAAAAGCGGACATGTTTTATTTTTTCCGCGGACCACTCTGACACGTGCACAGACCCCAAGAATATCAGAAGTTCGAGTGCTATCGGTGAAAAACACGAATAGCCCTTATCTGAGAAAATCGGTCATGTGCATAAGCCCCAACAGGGATAAACGGTCCTTGTCCTGCTGATCGGTGCAGGTTAGTGATGAGCGAGTGTACTTGTTGCTCGGGTTTTCCCAAGCATGCTCGGGTGATCTCCGAGTATTTGGAAGTGCTCGGAGATTTAGTTTCTGTTGCCGCAGCTGCATGATTTGCAGCTATTTGACAGCCTGAATACATGTGGGGATGTATTCAGGCTGTCCAGCAGCCATAAATCATGCAGCTGCGGCAACAGAAACTAAATCTCCGAGCACTTCCAAATACTCTGAGATCACCCGAGCATGCTCGGGAAAACCCGAGCAATGAGTATACTCACTCATCACTAGTGAAGGTCCCAGAGGTCAGACCCCCACAATCAATGTTCTCACTTGGACAACCCCTTCAAAGTTGAGCAAGCGCTCCATTCATCTAACATGTATGGGGGCCTCCTAACTCTTCTGTTACTGATGGTTTTGGGGAGCGAAGGAGCAGGGATTCGTGATTGACAGTTCCTAAGGTGTGCGGGCATTACAGATGAGCAAACCTATTCGCACTACCCTGCTTCGGCGTCTACTTTGGTACTTTTTGACAGCTGGGCCTTTTTGAACTACCTCCGCCAATACTCAAATACCGGCGGCATCTTCTGCACCTCTCGTGATTACTGGACCCCCGTGAGGCCTCATCACTGCCGTCAGAGTACCAAAGTACATTTTGCTCATCTCTAATGGACACCTTAAGTTTGGCTCCAGGAGTATTATCACCAGGGTGCTGATTGATTCCTCCAGATGTAAGACCACCTTTACGCTATAGTACGGCCATCACCAGGCATTGTATGTGTAACTTGTATCATGTCTGCTGCAGATTGCAAAGCTGCGTAGTGAGCTGGAGGTGGTGAACGGGAACGTGAAAGTCATGTCGGAGATGTTGACTGAATTGGTGCCACAGAACGCAACGCCGTCTGATTTGGACCTTCTGCAGGTAGGACGCCAGGACTGGTTTGTGTTGCCGGATCGGACCACGATTGTGCTGTTGGGGTGAACTGGGCACTTACGGATGCCGCTAGCTAAAGTAGCTTAGCCTCTGCAGCATTGGAGGAGCACAGTGGTACTAAAGCTACCCCAAGCCAGTGATCCTGGCACAGCTTTATAGCAAATCTTGTAAGCTTCTTGCCTAGAAGATCAGCCACCGCTGATAGACTGCAGAGGTGGTCAGTAACCCAGGCAGTGAAGAGTAAACAGTAGAATTTCAGGTTTTTGCTATGTAATCTGACAGCATGATGTAGGGATAGAGACCCTGATTCCAGCAATGCATCACTTAGTATATTGGTTGCAGCAGTTGTGATACAATCACAATTTTCTCTGCTGCAGGTCTAGCAATGCTCTGAATGCTGAGCTGTGTATAGCCCCGCCCACGCCACTGATTGGCTGCTTCCTGTGTACACTGTATTCTGAGATGAAGATACTGATCCGTGGTGGGGGTGTGGCTGGACTAGGAGGCACGAGACACCTAGTCCTGCAGTGATAATCTCTTGCTGATAAAACACCGATTTTATTGAAACTACAACATACAGCCCGGTAAGTGATACATCACTGGAATCATTGTCTCTGCCCCTACATTATGCTGCTCTCAGATTATATAACAAAACCTGCTGACCGATTCCCTTTACAATTCCTTACATTATTGAGAATGGTGAAAATTTTTAATAACAAGTAAATTGCAGAGTGTCTTGTTTTTTGTTTTTTTTTGCACTTTTGGCCATTAAAGAAAAGGAGAATAATCCATTTAATAGTTAAAAAACAACATCAGTTGTCTGTTTAATCCAACCATTGTTTGCACGGGTGACGTGCACTGAAGCAGCAGGGAAATTACCAGGTGATTGATTTTCGTATTTATCTTGGGGATCGTTTTGTGAATAATTTAATTTGTTCATGCAAAACATGAAAACGTTTTGAGCACGCCGAAGTCACTCGGTTAGCACCCGAGCATGCTCAGATACTACCTTATCCCTGCACGTTCGCTCATGACTAGTGATACCTAATGTGTCCTGTGTCGTACTCTCGCCTGGGATCTTCTGGTACATGGACATGAGAGTGATCCTTGTCATTTTGTAGACCAGTTCTCAAGAATCTGGACGTGGAGAAAAGTATAAAAAGGACACAAGGTGGCGCCACACCAACAATTACAAGCCCTTCAAATCTAGATAGAAACATTTTTTTTCTCATTGAAAATGTGTTTTGCACAATCTAATGGAGCAAATTGATATTTAATCCTGGGACAGCACCTTAACATGTTCAGCTTGCATTTATTTTTTGTCCTCACAGGCACTTTACTTTCTGATCTGGAAACCTTTTTTATAATTTCACCATAGAAGACAAGTTATGCTCTTTTCCATTAGTGGTAATCTTAGGAGATATTTTGGCCCTTTACCTAATTTTTAGAACAATATGAATTACTTTACTATAAGATGCACCCCAGGTTTAGAAAGCAAAACAAAGTATGAAACATATTTTCCTACTAATTAAAACTTTCCTGGCGATGTAAAGTAGTGGAGGGGTCAATATCACTAATTCTAATGCCCCTGATGAGTATAGGGAGGTAATAGTTCTCATATTCATACTTCACAACATGCACATTATATACAAGCTCTGCAGTGCACACATACAAAACACTGCTGCATGTACAGTACATGCACACTCAGCTCTGCAAACACACACGCACACTCAGTTCTGGTATACACACACTCAGCTCTGCAAACACACACTCAGCTCTGCTGTGTATATACACAGGTCCTGCTACATACATATGCTCCTCTCATATGCACTCAACTCTGCTATATACACACACTCAGATCTGCTGTACATATACACAGCCCTGCTACATACACATTCAGCTCTGCTATATGCATACACATGCATACAAGTACACACAGCTATGACACATACACACTCAGTTCTGATATATACATATATATACACACACACACTAAGCTGGTGTGTACATATACACAGCTCTGCTACATGCATATACAGCTCTCATACACACAGCTCTGTTACATACATATGCAGCTCTCATGCACACACATAGCTCTGCTACATACATGCAGTGGGGCTCTATATAGATATGTCTATATCTATATCTAGATATATTATATATATATATATTTATTTATTTATTATACATGCACACTCTGCTCTGCTACATACATGCAGTGGGGCTCTATATCTATAATATAATATACATGCGCACTCTGCTCTGCTACATAAATGCAGTGGGGCTCTATATCTATAATATAATATACATGCACACTCTGCTCTGCTGTATATATGCACACACAGCTCTGCTATGCGTTATATATGCACACACAGCTCTGCTATGCGTGTGCATTACCACATTTTAAATTTCTTTCCAGGGAAGTGTCTAATCACATGACCTGACAGATCCTTCAGCTAGTCAGGACATGCAACATCTGTGCAGGTCCTATTCGTTTTCTCTTCTGGACTGATCAGATAGGTCACTGTTGGACAGGTAGAGAGCAGTTCTCTAAGTGATTGAGAAGGGCGTGGCATTAGTATTCTCCTCGATCAGATGTAGCTTTTTCTGTCTATAAGATGCACACACTTTTCAGCAAGATTTTTTTCTTGCTAAAAAGTGTGTCTTGCAAAATACACAATATATGTGACTTGGCTTTTTGGTTTCATTTCAAGTGCATACTACATGGTCACTATTACAGTTACTTGATATTGAGTGTCAGTGTATCCTGTGTTATAGCAGGCAGGACAAAGCGTGCCATACATCCGTTGCGTTGTCACCAGACACGAGCGCTGCTTGTTTTCTTTCCAGGAGCTGAACCGTACTTGTAGATCCATGCAGCAGCGAGTCCTGGAGCTGATCCCTCGAGTGACCCATGAACAACTCACAGAGGAGCTTCTTCTAGTGAACGACAACCTGAATAATGTTTTCCTCCGCCATGAGAGGTAATCGCCCGACGTCTGCTGCCACTTCACCACGCGGTGGTTTGAGGATTAGTGCTAACATGGCATCTGTTACAGTGGTCAGATATTCGGCGCCTTGTATCACTGTGATGGTTATAGGAGAAGTTTGTGCGTATCTATAAAACATGCCTGACTTCTCTCTGGGGGATTCCGTGTGCAGATATTCACCTTTCACAAACACAGTAAATGTCGAGGACACACTGTACAGAAAAAAAAAAGTAGCATATTTTTGGGTGGTCTCTGTATATTGCTGCCTTCCAGGCAAGCGGCCACTTTACTGCACAGAAAAAAACCCCGAATTGAGTGAAAGTGACCAGTCTAGACTCCTCGTGGGCGGTATTCACAACAAATGCATTTCTAGTAGTAAACCTTTTAACCCCTTCTATTGCTGGGTCCAAATTTCGTTCTTTTTTTTTAACCTTACTGTTTTTTTTCTTCTTTTTCTAAGAGCCATAACATTTTAACTTTTCTGTTGACATGTTGGTTTGTAAGACAAATGATTTGTATTAAGTGATAGCGTTCACTTTACACGTGCTATAAATGGGAAAAGATCTATGTGGGGGAGGGGTGAATGATGAAGAGATAAAAAAAAAAAAAAAGTTCAATCTTTTTTTTTTTTTTAGGCTGTTAACTATGCGGTAAAAATAAATGCCGCCGTCAGCAATTAACAGTAAGAGGTTAAGCAGAAGCCGATGATCTTTACAAAGAGAATCATTACCTCTCTAGACCCGCTGTAATAATTGATGATGATTGTTATTATTAATAATGGATGTCAGAATTAATAGAAATCTTACGGGAATTTTCTCTGTTTTCAGGTTTGAGAGAGTATTTGTGGGTCAGACCGGTAGAGCTGCAGAAAGCCAGGTACATGTGTAATGTCAATTATTCATAGACTATACGTGCCGTACGTAGTATGCAGCAGTGTTCACCGATTTATGCCGGGACGTCCATCTGACAACGCCAGCTGTGAGAAGATGCTGCGCCTATGTGTACCTGTGTGTACAGCCATGAAACTATGTGTACACCACCTGGCCATTTTCCCCCCATTCCTTATCAGGCTCATGTTCAGTTGTTTTTTTTTTCTAGTCACAGGGCAAATTCAGCTTCCTGCTTTGGGTTTGCTAGGACCCAGCAACTCCTGACACCTGGCGGTCACATGGTCACTGGGTCCGCAGTTAGCTCTTCTTATACCGTATGCACAGCACTATGTGTACAGCAATCAGGAAGGCAGAGACAGTTTATTACCACCTCTGCCTTCTCTATGGGGAGTCTGGCTGTGTCTGACACCTGGCTCCTCAATATTGCACAACCTCATACAGCTGCCATACAATGCAGTGACGCTTTAGAAAATCATTGCAGAGTAAAGCCCCCGTCACACACAGCGATCTCCCAGCAATATCGCTGTGTGTGACATTCAGCGACAATCAGCCCCCCTGCTGGGTATCGCTGATCGTCGCTGAATGTCCTGGAGATTTTTTTGATCGTTGGTCTCCCGCTGGCCAGCACGCATCGCTACGTGTGACAGGCAGGAGACCAGCGATCAGCTGGTAACCAAGGTACACATCGGGTTTCCAGATGATGGGCGGCGCCTGGAAACCCGATGTGTTGGATACCAGCGCGCTGCTGCAGGGAGCTGGTAACCAAGGTACACATCGGGTTTCCAGGTGCCGCGCAGCACCTGGAAACTCGATGTGTACCTTGGTTACCAGCTCCCTGCACCAGCGGGCTGGTATCCAACGTACACTGCGGGTAACTAGGCGACGTCACCCGCAGTGTCGCTGTTCTGATTGCTGCCTGTTTGGCAGCTCAGCAGAGATCATGTAGCGACACACCAGCGATCCTGACAAGTGCATATCGTTGTCGGGATCTCTGGTGTGTCGCTATGTGTGACGGGGCCTTAAAACATTTAAACTCTCTGGGTGGTCCGCAAGTAGCTAATAATGGCGTTAGTGTTCTCACTTTTATTTTTTTTATCCTTATTTTTTTTTAAACCTATACTAACTCCATATCTACCGTGATGTGCAAAGTTTAAAAAAAAATGTGGGAAAAATGCTACGAAAATGAGGGTTCATAAGTTATTTTTATCAATTCACTAAATTCTAAGTGAATGAAAAAAGATATGTCTAAATCGATATTTGGTGTGACCCCAATTTACCATCAAAACAGCATCAGGTCGTACTTTGCGGTATTTTTTTCACACCTGCCTTAAACTTTTTCATAGTACTGTTTGTGTGCCACATAGGTTTCCAATGCCACACTGGTAATGACTCTACTTTATTTCCAAAAAAAAAAAGATTCAAACTTCCTCAAAAGTTATAAACTTTCCAGTTACAGTGATTGTCTGAATCCTGATACAATCTACTGGTGAAAATGTGACTATAGCCGCAGCTATTTGTGGTTATCACAGGAATGTGAATTTCTTCTTTTTTTGTCCTGACTTGCAGTCAATTTTTGTTGTGTGAATGATTGGATCTGCCAGAGTTATTGAGAAGATGATCACAATTGGGTTAACTACGATATATACCACATTTTGTGATTTTAGCCTTGAAGTTTCAAAGGAGAGGAAATATTCTAGCTTGTGGTGGGTTTCTGAATGGTGAAGTTGTGCCCTTCTGGGTGGTAATTGCAGGAGTGTCCCCGTGTAGTATGTAGCGGCTTATTGTATTAAGATACCATGGAAATAAGTATTTTTATTTTTGGTGTTTTTATTCTTTGAAATGATAATGTCTGGGATCATTAACTAAACCATTCAATCGTTCTAAATATTTCATCTGTCTATTTAAATACTATTTAAAGTAACCTCCTAGATTGATATTTCACTCTCATTTCACGGGTAACATCTGTATTTTATTATTATTATTATTTATGTATTCAGTGAAGACAGATTTTCTCATTACTGAGATAGCAGATGACAGTTGGTGCTTACAAGAGTCTGTGGAGGGAGGAGAAGCTACACAGACATTCTGCTGCCAGTTCTCCTGAAATGACAGTTCTCCATTGAACTTTATGAGCACCAGCTGCCATCTCAGCAATGAGAAAATCTGTATTACCCATGAATTGAGAATTTTGAGACTGAATATTCGTTCCTGGCGGGAAAAGAAGGCGATTTCTCCGATAAGATTTATTATAATGGTTCTTATTTTCACATGTACTATTGATTTATGATAAAAATGTAATATAACACTACTACTTTTAATGTTTTCTTTTATAATTTGGCACTTCAGGCCTGGCCATATCTATTAATTCCTAAGTTAGGGGCCAGCACGAACATGTCTAGGGGCCACATCCCCGTCTAGGGGCCACATCCCCACAGCTAGTTAAAGAGCAATCATTTACCAACATCTATTAAATACACTGCAGCAGGGAATGTGCCAGGACGGCTTTTGTGGTCAGATTAAAGGAATGTAAACTACTGGACAATGCCATCTTAAATGCTGAATTCCTCCAGATTAATTACCTATACTCAACTCCTGGTTATGGCATATGACCGCTGCTGCTAACAAGTGGCCGCTGGTTGACTACAACCTTCTCACTTTTGTCAGAGGTGAATAATTCACAATACAAACGGCATATATTATTAAATTGATCTCTTAGACCTGATGAGACTGGTGTACTTAATTTGAAAATCAATGTCAGAATGGCTCTATAATCCTTGATGAAAGTTTAGCTTCCATCTCTTTTCGCTTAGCCTGATTGACAGCTCCTCAGTGTCCCTCTTCCCTGCTGCCGCTGAGATCTCACTTCTCATTACAAGCTGCAGCTGTCAGATTGGGGTGGGAGGAAATTGTATACACTTGTACTCATAAGTTAGTTAATTCTACAACTGGCATCAAACAAGTATCATCATAACATCAGAATTTTACAACCATTCTTATGTGAATTTTCAAAGTAAATACACCACTCTCCTTGGGTCTAAAATATATATTTAATAATGTATATAGTTTGTATTGTGAAATCTGGTGACAGTTCGGCTGTAATAAAACTTTAAACTTGCCGTAGTGATTGGTTGAAAGTTTAGAGTGGTGGTAACTGATTTCTGAGATCTCGATTGTTAACCAGTTCCAGACCAGGCCACTTATTCCTGACCAGACACATTTTTTTTTTTAATTTAGAGATTTGCAACAAATTTTTGTAATCGTTCAAGTAGTCAAAATCATTTTGAATTTTTTTTTTTGCAATACATCGGGCCTTAATTTTGTTATTTTCAGTCTCTTTTTTATCTATATATTTTTGTCAATATCCGGCAATAATATGTTCCTGTTTTTTCACATTTTTTATGACCACAAAGGACCAGTAAAATACATTTTACATTTTGTGTGTTGTTTTTTTTTTTTTTTTATTGTGACAGACCTAGTAACAGTGATTTGGGTTGGCAGCTACTTTTTTATTATTTATTTTTCATTTATTATTTTTCTCATACAATGTACACCCTATAAGGCCATTAAAGACCTTTTTTGGGGGAGAGGCAATTTCAACACTTAAATTTTTTTTTTAATCCGATTTCTACTGTAACTTGTGTTGTTATATTTGCCCTAGTTACAGGGAAAATTCAGCCGCCTGCCAGCATAGCCCAGTTAACTGGGTCTTCTAGGACCCAGAAGCTCCTTCTCTCTCCCTATACCTAGCGATCACATGCTCACTGGATACAGAGATCAGAACTGTCTGTATTGAGCGGACGGTGGAGACGGTAATAAACCCAATCTACCTTCTCTTTGGGGAGTCTGACAGCCAGCTCTCCACCCCAGAAGCGTGCAGTTACATTGCTCTACTGTGCAATGATGCTATAGCCGACAGTGCAGTGTATATTACTGACCGCCTGGGCATTGAAAGTCTACGGCTGATCCGAAAGTAGTTTAAATGAAGGGGCAGTAGCGATCTGCTTACTTGATGCCCATCTTTTCTTGATACAATTCTGTACATCGCTAACTCTGTGTCACGACGTGACTCGACCCAACGGGTGGTCGGTCAGCGGATGGCACAACACACACACACACAATGGGATGGGATTGGGGAGAGGAAGGTCCTACTGATTGGAAATGAGGGAAGGTCAGCACCTGCGCTCAAACCTGAGCCTGTCCCTGCACTCCCCTAACGCCCTATGTGGGTCTCCTTTGCACTGGCCTGCGTAGGGCGCTAGCCTAGCCACTGCAGATATTTCCACACAGGGGACAGTGACAAACACAAAAGGGATGGGGAAATAACAACTTAGCTTTTAGATACCTCTGCTAAGCTCCACACCGCAGACAGCACAGCAACAGGACTCCAAACACCAGACATGGCTGACACCGGAGAGCTGCTCCTGCTAGGCTGGTCTCCAAAGAGAAACTCTATCACCAACAGTCAGATGATGCATCAGGTGACCTTTTAAAGGATGGTGGGAGTGGTCACCACCCACATCAGCTGACCCAGCAGCACTGCAGTAACACCAGATTGCCAGTGGGGGAAAAACTGACATTAACCCCCTCTGGTCCAAAAGGAAAAAAAGCTCAATTTAAACAGAGTGGAGCCAGAGCTGCTACAAATCCAAAAATGGATCGTGACACCCTGCCTCTTAGTGTGCACTGTGCTCTGCCAGCCATGGTTCTAAAGGGGTACTGTTAATCCTGCCTCTTAGGGCGCACTGCTAACCCTGCCTCTTAGGGTGCACCGTGCACTGCAAATCCTGCCTCTTAGGGTACACTGTGCACTGCTAACCCTGCCTCTTTGTGTGCACTGTGCACTGTTAACCCTGCGTCTTTGGGTGCACTGTGCACTGCTAACCCTGCCTCTTTGGGTGCACTGTGCACTCCTAACCCTGCCTCTTTGGGTGCACTGTGCACTGCTAACCCTGCCTCTTTGGGTGCACTGTGCACTGCTAACCCTGCCTCTTTGGGTGCACTGTGCACTGCTAACCCTGCCTGTTTGGGTGCACTGTGCACTGCTAACCCTGCCTCTTAGTGCACACGTGGCACTGTGCATTGCTAACCCTGCCTCTTAGGGCGCACTGTGCACTGCTAACCCTGCCTGTTTGGGTGCACTGCTAACTCTGCCTCTTAGGGTGCACTGCTAACCCTGCCTCTTAGGGCACACGTGGCACTGTGCATTGCTAACCCTGCCTCTTAGTGCACACGTGGCACTGTGCATTGCTAACCCTGCCTCTTAGGGTGCACTGTGCACTGCTAACCCTGCCTGTTTGGGTCCACTGTGCACTGATAACCCTGCCTCTTAGGGTGCACTGTGCACTGCTAACCCTGCCTGTTTGGGTCCACTGTGCACTGATAACCCTGCCTCTTAGGTGCACTGTGCACTGCTAACCCTGCCTCTTAGTGTGCACTGCTAACTCTGCCTCTTAGTGTGCACTGCTAACCCTTCCTCTTAGGGCACACGTGGCACTGTGCATTGCTAACCCTGCCTCTTTGGGTGCACTGTGCACTGCTAACCATGCCTCTTTTGGGTGCACTGTGCACTGCTAACCCTGCCTCTTAGTGTGCACTGCTAACCCTGCCTCTTAGTGTGCACTGCTAACTCTGCCTCTTAGTGTGCACTGCTAACCCTTCCTCTTAGGGCACACGTGGCACTGTGCACTGCTAACCCTGCCTCTTTGGGTGCACTGTGCACTGCTAACCATGCCTCTTAGGGTGCACTGTGCATGCTAACCCTGCCTCTTAGTGTGCACTGCTAACCCTGCCTCTTAGTGTGCACTGCTAACCCTGCCTCTTAGTGTGCACTGCTAACCCTGCCTCTTAGTGTGCACTGCTAACCCTGCCTCTTGAGTGTGCACTGATAACCCTGCCTCTTAGTGTGCACTGCTAACCCTGCGTCTTAGGGTGCACTGTGCACTGCTAACCCTGCCTCTTAGGGTGCACTGTGCACTGCTAACCCTGCCTCTTAGTGTGCACTGCTAACTCTGCCTCTTAGTGTGCACTGCTAACCCTTCCTCTTAGGGCACACGTGGCACTGTGCATTGCTAACCCTGCCTCTTTGGGTGCACTGTGCACTGCTAACCATGCCTCTTAGGGTGCACTGTGCACTGCTAACCCTGCCTCTTAGTGTGCACTGCTAACCCTGCCTCTTAGTGTGCACTGCTAACCCTGCGTCTTAGGACGCACTGCACACTGCTAAACCTGTGTATCAAATAAGGCACATCGCTCGGCAATATATTTTGCCCCTTTATCTCAGTGATTGGCGTGGTTCTTGGCACCAATCCTCCACTGTATCTCCTTTACGTACAACTTGCCGTGGAGAGATGTGGTGGATCTGCTGATGCTGCAGCATTTCTGTTCTGGCTTATAAAGAATGGAGTGTAATAAAGTCCCGTTTCTGTCCCCGTAAGCCGCTCCACTGTTTGCAGAGTTACCTCTCATTGCTTTGATACATACTGTTGTCACTAAACCAATTACTTGAATGTCATTTTTCACAGGTCAGAATAATTAACCCGTCTTTTGTGGCTTAATATTTACATACGTAAGCCCCTTCTTCACCTGCCCCCATACAAAGGACAATAATAAGAGTGTTTAACACTGGGAGATTGGGCAATGCACGACTGCGGAGAACCTTTATTAATTCATTTGCCGCTCCCTGAACGTCATTTATGAGTTTCTCCTGCGGAAGCTGCTGCCCGTTGTTTTGCGGCTGCCTGCGGTGAGCACAGTCCGGTTTTGTAATCTCGCCAAAATGGAGCATTATCCCTGCTGGAAGGAGTCTGGTGACTGACCCTGCCATGCAGCTGCACGGTAATACGGTGTTATCTCAAGACTCCTTTCTGTATATATTCAGTCCATGGGTAGATTTATAAATCACCTGTAATCTATGTGAGATTTTGTGCCTTTTTTATTTAAGTCTTCTGTGTATACAATAAGTTCTGTATTTTCTTAGACCTCATGTTTTTTTTTGTCTTGTGTCCTTGAAGGTTTGTTGTATTACGATTAGTACTTCTCTTTTCCCTGCAGACACCAGATTTTGTATCTAACCATGCTTTACTATCACTATAATGGTATAAAATACCCTAAAAAAAACAACATGGAGTTTTTCGCAATAAAATACACTTTAAAAAAAAAAAATAATAATAATTCACACTGTGCAAATGGTGGTAAGAGCCACTACTTACCACATCTTCATTACTTCATGCTGCAAATGCTGTTCTCCCCTCCGATATTTCCAACACGGGATTCTGCAGAGACACCCAATACATAAATTTTAGAGTCCTCCATGCAGGACCACTACGGGTTCAGTACTCAGAGATCCTAATAAGGTTAATTTTAATTCATTGTAATTGAAACAAATATTACCGTCGTTAAAAAAACGAAAAAAAAAATATAAGAATATGGATTATAAAATAAGTCTACGCATTTCGGGGATTCCCATCCCTAGAGAGAAACAGAGATAGAGTAGTGAAGAAATCCCCGGAGGAAATTAACTTTATTCCAACCGGCAGCCTCCAGAGGCGCGGCTTCAGTCACTGCTCAGCGCATAGTTAGTGGCGGGTGAACCGCGCCTCTGGCACTGACTGACAGCCGGCTCAGCAGTGCTTCAGGACAGAGCTGGCTGTCAGTCAGTGTCGGGGGAGTGGTTATAGCTACCACTAACTAAGTACTGAGCGGTGTCAGAAGCCATGCCAGACGCACCTCTATGATTGGAAGCCGGAGGAGTAAAGTTCCTTTCCTCCTGGTAGCGGGGCTTACAGTGCGGCAGACCGGCGGCTTTGGAACGCTATTAGCCTGCAGAGTATCCCCACAACTCCAGGTTAATAGCGTTTTTGGACATGACCGGTTCTCTTTAGGGAGTTATCCACTACTAGGACAGCTCCTTTTTGATCAAAATGTTTGGCGCCGATAAAATAATAAAGCCTATACTCTCCTCCCTTGCCGGCGCTGTTGGCACTCGCTCTCCCAGGACTCCCATACGGTCGTTTCTGCCGGCGTCCAGTCAGCGCTGGCGTTACTGTTCCCGCCTTCGGACACATCAAACATAAAGAGGAAGTCCAGGGTGCAGCTGATCTGACTTCCTCTTCCTGCTCAATTTGACAGGAGGCGGGGACAGTGATGCCAGCGCTGATTGGGCGCCGGCGTCATGTGTCACAACAACAGCATGGAAGCGCCGGGAGACGGAGTGCTGA
The DNA here is from genome assembly GCA_033576555.1 of Oophaga sylvatica. NCBI lineage: Eukaryota > Metazoa > Chordata > Amphibia > Anura > Dendrobatidae > Oophaga > Oophaga sylvatica. Next base: position 16,042,394 of record JARQOD010000009.1, read on the forward strand.
CACCGCAGAAACGGCGCTGGCACAGGAGGTGAGTGTAAGCTTTATTTTATGGAGGCCAAACCAGTAGTATGAGTAGAAGTTGTCCAAGTAGTAGACAACTTCTATAAGTCAAAATTTCGTCTCCCAGCTATATAGTCTCTGCATATGCCCAAATCAAAGTTTGCTGCACATCAGTAATAATTAAACATCGCATAGGCAAAATATAAACAATCTTTAGCTTTCAAGGACTGTTGGCCTCATAATACGTCAAGATATCTGGTTTGTGTGAGGACATCTTACCTAGAGACCATCAGCTTACAGAACATTCCAAGGATGTCTGCAGGCTTAGCTGGTTTCGTTAGCTGAATTTAGGAAAACATGTTTTATAAAGCTGGCATATAACAAGTAATATAACATATTGGCAAATTATAGATTATGATAGCCGTATTGATTATTTATTTTACTTCTCAGCATATACAGAGGGGGAAATAATTATTTGATCCCTTGCTGATTTTGTAAGTTTGCCCACTGACAAGGACATGAACAGTCTATAATTTTAAGGGTAGGTTAATCTTAACATTGAGAGATAGAATATCAAAAATAAAATCCATAAAATCACATTGTATAAATTATATGAATTTATTTGCATTTTGCAGTGAGAAATAAGTATTTGATCCGTCTGGCAAACAAGACAGTACTTGGAGCAAAACCCTTGTTGGCAAGCACAGCAGTCAGACGTTTTTGTAGTTGATGATGAGGTTTGCGCACATGTCAGGAGGAATTTTGCTCCACTCCTCTTTGCAGATCATCTCTAAATCATTAAGATTTTTGGGCTGTCTCTTGGCAACTCAGAGCTTCATCTCCTTCCATAAGTTTTCTATGGGATTAAGGTCTGGAGACTGGCTAGGCCACTCCATGCCCTTAATGTGCTTCTTTTTGAGCCTCTCCTTTGTTGCCTTGGCTGTATGTTTTGGGTCATTGTCTTGCTGGAAGACCCATCTATGACCCATTTTTAATGTCCTGGCAGAGTGAAGTAGGTTGTCACTAGAGTTGAGCGATACTTTCCGATATGCTAAAGTATCGGAATCGGAATGGTATCGCCGATATCACTAAAAAATCGGCGATACCCGATACCGATACCGGAAGTCCCATGTAAGTCTATGGGAACAAAATATCGCAACTAAAAAAACCCCATTCTTTCCTTGTAAACACTAAATATACACACATAGAATACATATATATATATATACATGTCATTGTGACATATATATATACATATATGTATAGTTTATACACTTCTACATAGTAAAATATCCTTTGATTCAATTGCCGGGTAAAGCCGGCTTCAGTGAAAAGACAGAAGCACCCGACATGAAATGACACTTGGTGTATATAGGGTTAAACATTTCTTTTCATGTCCTTTGCTATCTAATTTGCACAAACAATTAAATCAGACTATGTGTGCAAAATTTCACACCTGTAGGGGTTAATTAAAGGTGTAAATTCGTTGTAAAAAAAACGGACTTTTTTGCTACGAATTTACACCTTTAATTAACCCCTAGAGGTGTGAAATTTTGCACACATAGTCTGATTTAATTGTTTGTGCAAATTAGATAGCAAAGGACATGAAAATACATGGTTAACCCTATGTACACCAAGTGTCATTTCATGTCGGGTTCTGCATTTTCACAAAAGCCGGCAATTGAATTAGCGGCTATTATACTATGTAGAAGTGTATGAACTACAAATATAAATATATATATATATATGTGTCACAAATTCAATGACATGTATATATATATATGAGGTGTAAAATTGCTGAAAAAAATGCGTGGGCTCCCGCCCTATTTTCGCAACCAGACAGACAAAGCCAGTGAGTGGGGGCAGATAATAATAGCCCAGAGAGGGACCATTATTTTTGCCCCCCCCCGGCTACTAACATCTGCCCCCAGACACCCCAGGAAAGACAAATCTATAATTAGATTCGCCCTTTCTGGCACTTTGCCCGTCTATTCCCATTGCCCTGTAGCGGTGGCGAATGGGTTAATATGGGGTTAAAGCCACCTTGCTATTGAAAGGTGACCTTAAGCCAGGTTAATAATTGAGAGCTGTCAATTAGACAACTATCAATTATTAATCCTATTGCATGAAATAAAAATAAAACACACACACTTTAATTAAAAATCATTTTAATGAAATAAAGACACATGTTTTTGACCATCTTTTATTTTACTGCAAAAACCATTTCCTGTAATAAAAATAAAATAAAAAAGCAAAATTATTCTTACCTATCCCATGCACAGTCAGGTCCCACGGTGTAATCCTTCAGAAAGGGTTAATGTTTACTGCAGGGACCGCAGCTAATGCTGCAGCCTCACAGTAAACCCCAAATGAATGAGTTCCTCTCCTGCCTGACAGGAGAGTAAAGGCTGGGTGTCACATAACGATACACCAGCGATCCCGACAACGATATGCACTTGTCAGGATCGCTGGTGTATCGCTACATGATCGCTGCTGAGCTGCCAAACAGGCAGCTCAGGCAGCGATCTGGGACAGCGACACTGCGGGTAACATCGCTTAAGGGCCCGTCTCACATAGCGATATCGCTACCGAGATCGCTGCTGAGTCACTAGTTTTGTGACGCAGCAGCGAGCTCACCAGCGATATCGCTGTGTGTGACATTCAGCGACGATCAGCCCCCCTGCCGGGTATCGCTGATCGTCGCAGAAATGTCAGGACCTTTTTTTGATCGCTGGTTTCCCTCTGACAGGCACGCATCGCTGCGTGTGACAGGCGGGAAACCAGCGATCAAAGGTCCTGACATTTCAGCGACGATCAGCGATACCCGGCAGGGTGGCTGATCGTCGCTGAATGTCCCCACACAGCGATATCGCTGGTGAGCTCGCTGCTGCGTCACAAAACTAGTGACTCAGCAGCGATCTCGGTAGCGATATCGCTATGTGAGACGGGCCCTTAAGTGGAAAGCTTAATTGATTGCTTTCCACTTTCACTTCAGGTCAGCCAGGGACACAATCAGTGACGTCAGAGGGAACTGATTAACAAAAATAGGGGTTCCCTTCGAAAAAGAAATGGCGTGGGGTCCCCCCTATTTTTGTTAACCAGCCAGATGAAGCAGACCGCTGAGGCCTGGATTTTCAGGCTGTTAAGGAGCCAAGATCCATGGACCTTGCCAGCCTGATAATACCAGGCCACAGCAGTCTGCATATCTTGGCTGATTAACAAAAATAGGGGATCCCCTCGAAAAAAATTGGCGTGGGGTCCCCCCTATTTTTGTTAACCAGCCAGATGAAGCAGACCGCTGAGGCCTGGATTTTCAGGCTGTTAAGGAGCCAAGATCCATGGACCTTGCCAGCCTGATAATACCAGGCCACAGCAGTCTGCATATCTTGGCTGATTAACAAAAATAGGGGATCCCCTCGAAAAAAATTGGCGTGGGGTCCCCCCTATTTTTGTTAACCAGCCAGATGAAGCAGACCGCTGAGGCCTGGATTTTCAGGCTGTTAAGGAGCCAAGATCCATGGACCTTGCCAGCGTGATAATACCAGGCCACAGCAGTCTGCATATCTTGGCTGATTAACAAAAATAGGGGATCCCCTCGAAAAAAATTAGCGTGGGGTCCCCCTTATTTTTGTTAACCAGCCAGATGAAGCAGACCGCTGAGGCCTGGTTTTTCAGGCTGGTAAGGATCCAATATCCATGGACCTTGCAAGCCTGATAATACCAGGCCACAGCAGTCTGCTTAGCTTGGCTGGTTAACAAAAATAGGGGATCCCCTCGAAAAAAAAACGGCGTGGGGATCCCCCCTATTTTTGTTAACCAGCCAAGTAAAATGCAGACTGCTGCGGCCTGGTATTAAAAGACTGTCAAGGCCCATGGATTTTGGCCCTCAACAGCCTGATAATACCAGGCTACAGCAGCCCCACATTTGGCGCATCAAAAGATGTGCCAATTGTGGCACTTTACCCGGCTCTTCCCACTTGCCCTGTAGCGGTGGCAAGCGGGGTAATAAGGGGTTAATGTCACCGTTGATTGCACGGTGACAATAAGCCCGGTTAATAATGGAGAGGCGTCAATAAGACACCGATCCATTATTAATCCCAAAGTTATTAAATGTGTAAAAAAAGACAAAGCAAGAAAAAAGTATTTTAATGAAATAAAAGAGACAACACAGTTTTCATTTCTTTTATTACACTCTCATTCCTGCGACGCCATCGATCTCCTGTAAAAAAAGAAAAAAAACAAACCAACAGTATACCACCTGTCCGACGCAGTCCATAACGATAGTCCCACAACGATCCAGCTCTGCTACATCGCAATGACAGGCAGAGCCTGTCATTGCAACGCAGCACAGCTGATTACCTGCTTCCCCGGCGGTGACGTCATCGGACTGACTGCTTTACGGCCGGGATTACCCAGCAGTCACTGCAGTTATCGCGAGAAACTGCATGTGACCGCCGGGGAGAAGAGGATGGCGGCCATGAAGCAGTCCAGGACGTGACCGCCGGAGATCTTCTGCCAGGTAAGTGCCGCTGACTCCTGACAGACCCGACAGACGGACACTGACAGTGACAGTGACATCCCGATTCCGGTATCCGATAAGACGAAAATATCGGAACTCGGAATCGGAATTCCGATACAGCTAATATCGGCCGATACCCGATATTTGCAGTATCGGAATGCTCAACACTAGTTGTCACTCATTATTTTAGGTACATGACTCCATCCATTCTCCCATTGATGCGGTGGGTGAAGTAGTCCTGTGCCCTTAGCAGAGAAACACCCCAAAACATAATGTTTCCACCTCCATGCTTGACAGTGGGGACGATGTTCTTTGGGTCATAGGCAGCATTTCTCTTCCTCCAAACACAGCGAGTTGAGTTAATGCCAGAGAGCTCAATTTTTGTCACATCTGACCACAGCACCTTCTCCCAATCACTCACAGAATCATCCAGGTGTTCATTGGTAAACTTCAGACAGGCCTGCACATGTGCCTTCTTGAGCAGGGGGACCTTGCGGACACTGCAGGATTTTAAACCTTTACAGCGTAATGTGTTACCAATGGTTTTCTAGGTGACTGTGGTCCCTGCTGCCTTGAGATCATTAACAAGTTCCCCCTGTGTAGTTTTAGGCTGATCTCTCACCTTCTCATGATCAAGGATAGCCCACAAGGTGAAATTTTGCATGGTGCCCCAGATCGATGTCGATTGACAGTCATTTTGTATTTCTTCCATTTTCTTACTATTGCACTAACAGTTGTCTCCTTCTCACCCAGCATCTTACTTATGGTTTTGTAGCCCATTCCAGCTTTGTGCAGGTCTATGATCTTGTCCCTGACATCCCTATAAAGCTCTTTGGTCATGCCCATGTTGTAGAGGTTAGAGTCTGACTGATTAATTGAGTCTGTGGACAGGAGTTTTTACAAAGGTGACTATGTAAGACAGCTGTCTTTAATGCAGGTAACGAGTTGATTAGGAGCATCTTGCTGGAACTCTTCATGGTTGGTGGGGATCAAATACTTATTTCTCACTGCAAAATGCAAATAAATTTATATAATTTATACAATGTGAATTTCTGGATTTTACTTTTTATATTCTATCTCTCAATGTTAAAATTAACCTACCCTTAAAATTATAGACTGTTCATGTCTTTAACAGTGGGCAAACTTACAAAATCAGCAAGAGATCAAATATTTATTTCCCTCACTGTATTTATTTTGTAATCTGTGTTTTTATATTGTTCTTGTTTTTAATTGCTATTTTATATGAATTTGAAAGAATTAAAATGAATCTTCTTTTCACCATGGAGATATAATCCTATGCTAGATAGTCTAAGAACCGTGTAACTGCCCGGTATGCATCTAAGGTATGCATAAAAGGTATCAACCACTGAGGACTCTCAATTCTAAATATTTTTCAGTATGCATCCAGTGTGTCATTCTGTGCTGATGAAGGTAACATACAATTTACTCTGAGAAACTCAGAACTAACAACAACCCTTCTTTTTTTTTCCCCAATTAGGCCCCAAGCAACAGAGAATCCCCACCATCTTTTGTTGACCTGGAGTCAACCTCTGCTGCCGTCCAGACACCTGCCTCTTCTCTATCCGCACAACTAGCCAGTATCAGTAAGTTGTCGTATTTCTCGTTATTTTCTTTGCTGTTTTTATGCTTTAAAGCACTGAAAAGGAAAATTCCCAAATTTTCTTCCAAGATAAATTGTAGAGTTTTTGTGACATGTATATATACATATATTTATAGTTCCTAGACTTCTACATACTGTTATAGCCGCTAATTCAATTGCCGGGTTTTGTGAAATCACAGAAGCCGACATGAAATGATACATTGTTTCCACACAGTTAACCATGTCATTTCCAAGATAAATTGTAGAGTTTTTGCGGCATAAGGACATCCCCCTTCCACAAAGATACCTACTCTACCGGTTGGCTGATTGCCATAAGTCTGGTTCTTGTAGGCCCGGTGATCGGTCAGTATTGCTAAGAAAAGCTGAAAGTGGTCCTTGCAGGGAAAATGTAGTACTCCATTCCAGTCATTCAGATGAATCGCCATCCATGTACTAAGACGTGGGTTTCTGGATCCACAAGATCAAAAGATGCAATTTAGGAGTGTCCATCTACCCTGACTAGAAAATGGGGGTCATTAAAGAAATATATCATCTATATTGTCTATTACCAATTAAATCAAGATAGTGATACATATTTTCTTCTTCTAATCGGTTTTTAATTTCTAGTTGTAGAATTTATTGTATTCTATTTTCTATACATACCTATGAGGGCGACCATATTGCCCAGTCTTCTGTTGACAGCACTTAGAGGTTGGCTTTACCGCAGCCACGTGACCAAAGACAGCAATAGGCAGGATCTCGAATAATTGGGTCAGATTGCTCAAAGTTGCCTAAATCGGCACCACTTCGGTTTTATCAGGAATGGAAGCTAAACTAAGCCGGTGCATCATTGCCTTGAGGAACAAAGGCAGGTTTACTTTTAGACTGTTTTGATATATCTGCCAAATTGACTTCAATGGGAAAGTATTTTAGGCATACTCTGTGATCTGTGCAGAGGTCATTGTGCAGAGAGGGGGGAAGAGATGAGCTGTGGCCATCACCGATTGTAAGTGGTGGTGGCTTCTGTGTTATCTGTTTAGAGTAGTTATCGGTCACTGTTAAACTGCCTGTGATTTCTGAAAAGTGATTTCTACCAAAGAGGAAGCTTCAGTCCATTATAAAATAATCCATAAAAACTGGAGTTAATCAATGTATTCTCTAGAGATCACGGACATATATCAGAGATAATATGTTGATGGTTGTAAGAGAGCAAATATATAGCAAAAAGTAAACTCCAAAAAAAAAAAAAAGTGGAAAATGCATAACCGACAAAATAATTACCAATACTACATATATGAAACACTATCAACATTATGAAGTGCATATGTAGTCATATACAAATAGCAAGGTACAAAGCCTCGATTCACATGTATCCATAGTGAAATGAACTACTACCCCAAAGGAGGTATAACCATAAAAAAGTGCAACAGTAATGGGTTCAATCCCTAAAATCTCACTAACAAATAAAATGTCACAGGCATTTATGGCCAAAAAATAGGGACTGCTACAGACCTGTATCAAATCATGTATCATTAAAATGACTTATATGTACATTCGTTTCACTGGAGCTTCTTCCAGGACTTGATCAAATTATGCCTCCACAAGCACCAAAAAGAGGCACGTAATATTTTAAATGTGGAAAACACTGAAATTCAAATGTACTTAGGGTTTCTTTAGGGTTTTCACGGACACTTCTGTTGATCTCCCACTTTCTTGGGTAGCGACACAATATTTGCTTTTTTTGCTATACTTTCAGTTCAGGGGTTATTTCTGTTTTAGAATAAGTTCAGGTTTTTTTTCGGTGACTTTTTCTGAACAGAAGTTTCCATCATGTTCCAAGTTCAGTATCGAGTATAAGCATCACATGCAGAAATTCCAGCACTTTCACACCTTGTCTGCTATCCGTGAGGTTATTATTGGTTGTTTGAGGAATGTTCTGCCACTTAACGTGCTTGAACAAATCATCAAGATCCGCTGCTGTCAGCTTCTGTGAAATCATCGATCAATGGCTTCCCAGATGTGCTCGATGGACGACCAGTCTGGAGACGCTGTAGGCCATGGTAGCACATTTAGGCCATGCGGAATGCTCACAGTAGCACGAACATATGGCCTGGTGTTGTCATGTTGAAAGATGGCTTCTGGGATATGTTAGAGAAATGGCTGCATTACCCTCAACTAATTCAATGTAAGCTGAACTGTTAATTGTACCTAGAATTAAGATTAGAGGGGTCCGGCTACTGTGCATTATGCCACCCCAGGAAAAGGACTGGTGTGATGTTCCCTTCTAAAGGTTTCTTAATTGACCTCACACCACCACTCTCAAAGGCTATCTTGGTGCAGAGCAAGACTGCAGTGGAAGCTGGAATGGAGGTCTATCCTCTACAGCAATGAGTCCTGCTTCTATCTTGGACACAATGACAACCAGAGGATGGTCTGGAGACCTCGTGGGCAATGCCATGCAGAGGTCTTCACAAGGAAACATCACACCATTATTCCTGGTATTATGGTGTGTGTGTGTTTTTGTGCACATAGTGTTCATACTCGATACTGAATAAATTGAGATGTTTGGAAAATTTTGTTTGAATTTTTCCATGTTTGGAAAATCAGTAACTTTTCCTTCTTGCTGTTGCAATTTCAATGCAGAGGAGTGTGTATAATCGCCTTAAATTTTCCGTTCACTATGGTAGATATTACAGTAGTTGTTCTTTGGTTCTTTCTTTTGTATTCTTGTTTTTCCATGGTCCCTTCCACTGCCGCTGTCCCGTCGGGATGGCCCCATTTGCTCAGATGAGCCTGTGCATTCAGTTTGGCCTGAGCCTTTGGATCTGGTGGGTTCTCGGAAGTGCACAGTTGGAGAGAATGGCCAAGCTTGGCCATCGCTTCTCAGCTTAGTCAATAAGACGACTCCTGAGAATTTGAGGAACCAGAGTGTCATCCTGTTCTTCTCAGGTCGGCCATTGATGCTACGCAGAATACTGCCTGTAGTATAGATAGTGTTATCCTGAGCGTGCCCTCAAGCATCACATCGTGCTGTCCACTGGCGTCGGCAAGGTGGGACACAAGGAACTAAACTGGGGTGCGGTACGAGAGACATGAGGGTAAACGTTCTCTCTGAAGTGGGTGAATGTGTGAATGGCGGGACAACAGTTATAAGAGGAGATTAGAATATCCTTTTTAGTTATCACAATGTTCCACTAGTGCATGTTCCCCATCTATAACCTATATCACCACTCATAGTGGAAGTCATTTTATAATAGGGTATATATAAAGAAAATCTGTAACGAGAGGAGTATATGTAGTTTAGCACACCGCTGAACCATCACCCAACTTGGATCTCTTATTTGTACCATATTTATTTAAAGAAAAACAAATGGTAGGATGATTTTGGTAATTACTCATTGAATTTGCCGGTGTGCTGCCATATTCTTTATGTGCTACCTATTGGAAAAAGTAGAGAAATCTCAGGAGCAGCTATGCAAACATCAGGTAGCTCCTGTGGTATGCTTCCTTATTAAAATGCAACCAGATTCCAGCAACATATGAACCACGTAGAGATGGCGGACTGGATGATCTGCGGTGACGCATCATAAGATTGCGTGCGGCTGAAACTCCCTATACAGCTGCTTGACAGATGGGGATTTATCGGAAACGTGTCCCATCTGGAGCATCAAATCAATTCATCAGGATGTGGATAGATTTGGCAGACGACTCGGTATAGATCTAATTTGTCAGCATCGTAATATGCCTTTATTTCCTTAAAGAAATATTAAAATTCAATTAAAACTAAAACGTAGCGCATATTTTCTAATATGAAAGTGAACGTATCTATTGTTTAAATCAGGTTTTGTGCTAAATGCATTTATTTTTTTAAATCGAGAAACTTTTCTTAAAGCCAATGTCAAAAGTTACCGCAGAATAGTTGGCGATAAAGAAATCTGTATATAACTCAGGTATAAGAATAGCAAGCATATAAACCAATGTACATACATGCCAAATTCTTACCCCCTCCCACCATACAGACAGCACCGCACCCTCCTCCCTCTCCCCTTTATGGTGTGCAATGAAAAATGACCATTAGGCCGGGGTCAGACGTGCGAGAAACTCGGACGAGTGTCGCACGTCAACACCCGGCACTACCGCCGGCACTCGGATCGGAGTGTTTAGCTGCATGTTTTTCTATGCAGCTGAGCGCTCCGATCCGAGTGCCGGCGGCAGTGCCGGGTATTGAGGTGCGATACTCGTCCGAGTTTCTCGCACGTCTGACCCCGGCCTTAAAGTGAGATAATTCCGTTAGGTTAATGTATCAGATATAACGTAATCCAGCTAAAACAGAAATTAGAAACCTCAGAAGCTACAGCTTGGCATCTAATCCCGGATCCCCATTGTTTCCAAAAGTTACTGATCGCTCCCCTCTTAATATTGACCTTTTTCCCATTAAGTCTGTATTTTTCAAGTCCTGGACCACTTCCTCCACTGAAGGAGGACCATTTGCCAACCAATGTTTGGTGATAGACTTCCCAGTTAGATAAAATATTTTATCAATGGCCAGCTGCACTTGGGGAGATCCAGCCACGTCCCCCACCAGACCTAGCACACAGGATTTTGAGCTTTGAATATTATACACCTCCATAACCAATCTGCCAATACTTTCCCATAGCCCAAGTAATCGAGAGCATGTCCAAAACATATGCGTCAAGTCCGCACCCTCTTCTCTACAACACGGACCGCAGTCATCAGCCCTAAGGCCCACTCTATATAACACTTTTGGAGTCCTGTAGACTCTGTGTATGAGAAACAATTGGGACCTTCTCTGCGCTGTATTTGAGACCAGTCCTGTCGATTTTCACATGTCCTAACACTCCTCAGTGGAGATGATACCTACGTCCCTCTCCCACTTGGCCCAGAATTTTTAATAACGAGTTCTAGAATAAAGAAATAATTCCCTTTGTAGTTTTAGAACAAGAGAAAAAAGACCCTTAAAAAATAACTTTTAATAGAAAGTTTAAAAAACTCGCATGTCTTAAAAACCATCCAACATGAATGTGAGGATTAATATAAAGGGGAGAAGGGGGAGGAGTAAATGGGGGTACACCACTTGAGGAGCGCTAGAAACTTATGAAATATATGGGCTAATATGCCCTAGAATTCCCTACCTAACAGTGGAGGTTGGCACCCTTAGTTTCTGCGGTATGGCGCCCCCACTCGTCGACGGCTAGCCCTGATTTCCCTAGTACACTCTTAACCTAACGTGTAGTGAAAAACACAAAACAACCAATCACACAGTAACCCAGGTTATTCCAAAGGGGTGTATACTTCGAGCAGTCCTTCATCCGCAGCCATTTTTAACATGACCACCATTTTATGAACTAGGGAGAGGGTGGGGTAGCATCTCACACTACCCTGGAATTTGTGAGATTCTAACAAGTCTAATAAATGATGGAAGGGAAACGTTTGAATTATTAACAAATAATAACAAGTTACCTGCGTATAAGGCAATCCTTTGTTTCCATATTTAAAGTGAACCTGTCAGCAGGATTGTGCTCAGTAACCTTCAGTAACCTACAGACAGTGTAGGCTTGGCGCAGTTATTACGTTCCGATAGATGCTATTGCATAGGTACCGCCACGGCGCCATTTTGCTAGAGAAAAAAAAAGTAAGGCTCCATCAAGATGGCGCCTGCGCAGTAGCATCTATCGTAATGATGCTACTGCGCAGATGCAGCCAGCGCCATCTTGATGGAGCCTAATCTTTTTTTCTCTACCAAAATGGCGCCTGCACAGTAGCATTTATCGTGTTCCCGGCGGCGCCTATTTTTTTTTCTCTAGCAAAATGTCAGCGGCACCTGCGCAGTATCATCTTCTGGAACGCAACGGATGCTACTGCGCAGACGTGGCCGCCGACGCCACTTTGATTCAGATAAAAAAAAAATTATTATAATCAAAATTGCATTGGTGGCCACACCTGGGCAGTAGCATCTATTGCATTCTGCGGCGCTTGTGTAGTAGCATTTATCGCAACGATGCTAGTGCGCTATCTTGATGAAGCCTCATTTTTTTCTCTAGTAAAATGGTGGCGCCTGCGCAGTTGCATCTATCGGAACGCGATAATGCTATTGTGCAGGCACGGCTGCCGGCGCCATTTTGATTAAGATCATTTTTTTTTTCAAACAAAACTATGTGACTAAATAAAACGAAAATATGCATATTATCCACCGTATCATGCTACAGCACATGCGCCGCTGCCGCCCGCCTGCTGAATGTGAGTTCTTTTTAAAACTATATTATATTCAATATGTAAAATAGGGGCAGATCAGTGAGGGATCAGTGACCTGTCAGAAGCCCATACAGATGAATATGTAAGCAGATCACCACATAAAGAGCCCTGCTCACAGGCTGCCCGAAGCACGAGAATCTCATTAACTGAAAACTACAAATACAGATTCAACAACATCCACAAGACGGATTTCATCACCCAGCTATCATTGTAATCAGTATAACGGCGCCGAGCTGACACTGTCTGTAGGTTACTGAGCACAATCCTGCTGACAGGTTCGATTTAAATCCTACTATCGTGCAATCTCTTCTAATGAAACATGCTAATAGTTCTACTGTAAGGGCAAAGAGTAATGGCGATAAGGATCAGCCCTGCCTAATACCCCTAAAAAGCTGAAATCCATCAGACATCTACCCATTAGCCCTTACTTTAGCTATCGAGGACTTCCATTGTAGCATAATTAATTTGATAAAGTTGGGACCAAACCCCATCTCCTTTAAAGTCGCCCACTTATACCTCCACTCCACAATGTCAATGGCCTTAGTGGCATCTAGGGAGACAAGCTATTTATTTCTCAGGTTAATCTGCGCCACTTGCAAATTTAGGAATACCCTATGTATATTAGTGGCCGTTGACTTTGAGGGCATGAAACCCGCCTGGCCAGAAAAAATAACTGAGGAGATGACCATACCCAACCGTGTTGCCAGGATTTTCGCAAGGATCTTGATGTCAATAATAATGTAGG
>JARQOD010000009.1:16055630-16120387 GCA_033576555.1 Oophaga sylvatica
TAAATACCAAACACAAAAAGAAGCAAAAGTTTATTGAAAGCAGGGTTGCGACACGCGAGCGGCTAAAGGGAAACGGAAATGAAGGTTAGCCAGAAAAATTGCCCCGGAAAACCCTGATGGGAAAAGGGACCCCCTTATATAGACAGTCAGTAACACTGTTTCCCCAGCCCTCACAATCTTCCTAGCCCGCTTGTAAAACCCCAGAGGGACCCTCGCTCAGAACTATCTCAAACCCTTTAAAAAGTTTGTAGCTTTTTTATTGAAGGTTTGTGCTTTTTTTATTGAGGTTCTGTAGTTTTTATGGAAGTTTTTAGTTTTTTTTGGGGAGGTTTGTAGCTTTTTTTGAAAGTTCTGTAATTTTTATAGCAGTTTTGCTTTTTTATTAAAGGTTCTGGCTTTTTATTGAGGTTCTGAGCTTTTATTGAAGGTTCTGTAGCTTTTTTTTGAAGGTTCGTAGCTTTTATTGAAGGTTCTGTAGCTTTTTTATGGGTTTTAGCTTTTTATGGAAGATTCGCAGCTTTTTTTTGGAAGGTTCTGTAGTTTTTTAGGAGGGTTCTTGACTTTTTATTGAAGGTTCTGTGTTTTTGGGGGGTTTGTAGCTTTTTTAGCAGGTTCTTTTTAGTTTTAAGCAGGTTCGTAGCTTTTTATGGAAATTCGTAGTTTTTTTATAGCGGGTTTCTGTGCTTTTTATGGGGGTTTCTGTAGCTTTTTATGGAAGGTTCTGTGCTTTTTTTATTGGGGTTCGTGCTTTTTGAGGTTCTGTAATCTGTAGTTTTTTATGGAAGGTTCTGTAGCTTTTTAGGGAAGGTTCTGTAGCGTTTTTATTGGGACACTAAGATTAATTTGGGAAAAAAAGGCTAATTATGGTATTTGTCAATCTGAAACATCTTCCAGTCTTCTTGATATGTCTCATGAAAAGGTGTAAATTTTTCCTTCTGTCTTGGCTACGGAATAATTGAAGCGTGGCTTAGCTGAAGGAACCTATTCTTCTACTTCAGAGACAGTGATGAATGGGGGAGCCAGGTTCCTTCTGGTGACTGCTGACTTCTAGAGATACAATCATTTATTTTTATTTTTTTTTCCTTTTTTTATGAGGCCTGTGAAAAAGGAAGAAAATATTTCCCCCTTTTTTGATCTCCTCATTGTCCTGGGTAGGGTATAATGTGTTTTTTGGTATGATTTTGATTTAGTATGATGGGAAAGAAAACACCAAGTGATTGCAATGTTTTACTAAGATCTACCATCCTAGATTGATCATTATAACCAAAGGGTTGCAGCTTAATGTAATAATGTAAAGTGCTGCGGAATATGATGGCGCTATAGAAATAAAATTATTATTATTATATTCCGTGACCTCTTTGTGTGGTCCAGTGCTGGGGTCTAAGGGGTAGCTTTTCTCCTTGTGGAGAGTGAGAGATCAAGCCAGGCATGTCAGAGTGAGGAGACTTAAAAGCCATGCATGCTCCTCTGGGAAATGAAATATGTAAACTGTCTTCAGAGGAAAAGGACTTGAACTCTAGCTCCACCTACTGGAATCAGCTATTCTCAAAGTCAATATTAACCCTTCAACTAAGGTGTCAGCCTTGCCTGCCTGCTACTTTTATTATATGTAGCTCTAAAGGTCCCCATGCATATTAATGTATATGGAGGCCTCCCGAACGTCATCCAATCCGGAATGTCCAACTTTGGACTTCCGATTTTCTTTTTATTTATTTATTGTTTTTTGGAGAGATATGCCACCGCCAGTGGAATTTGGCAGTGGCTTTCTCATAGAGAACATAGGAGCTTCTGTGTGCGACGGACTTGGGAAACATAGCTGTCAGCCAAGCCAGCTGTCTATTGTGTATGGGAGGCTTGTGTTTGCCAACGATGATCAATTTGTATTTTTTAATGACATTTTTGTTTATTTTGTCTCTAATATACCGGAATGCAATTATCAGTTTTTCCAAAAAAACAATGAAGCCAGCTCCCCAAGAATGTCCAATATCTCCAGGTGTTCGGAATGCCGTCCAGAGCAGACGTATGCAGCAATACAGAGAGAAAAGAGGGGTTTGCTCCAGCTTTCAACATTTTTCTTGTATCATGGTTAAAATTCCATAACACTAAAAAATAGAAAAATACAGACGCGTTTCAGTCGTACTCTTGCGATGTTAACCAGGGTCTACGATCGAAATATGTTGCTCTTTTTCTCCGATGTTTTTTTTTTTTATTTTTGAGGTTATGGAATTTTAAACCATGGTACAATAAAAGTTTTGAAGTATCAGTTTTTACCCATTTTCACATTCTACAGTAACACAGATTTACCCCAGATGAAACCGTGTCTGTCTATGTACTTTTGCTCACGGAATATGTATATAGAACTTTTTTCTCTACTTTTTATTTCCTATTTTTCAGATGTGAGTTCTGGGTCTGTGAGTGGAACGCTGAAGTCTCTGGAACAAGGCAAGAAGCAGGAGGACGAATTTGATATGTTTGCACTTACTAGAGGGAGTTCTCTGGCCGAGCAGCGCAAGAGGTGGGTGGCCGGCATGGGATTCAGCGGAGGTTTTACTTTACTGCTGTTTTTCTGCATTGCAGTAGAATTGCTGAATGTATAATGTGCGGACAGTCATTCCTGAAAGTGTTGGCACCCTTGAAATTGTTCCAGAAAATGAAGTATTTCTCCCAGAAAATTATTGCAATTACACATGTTCTGTTTATTTTCTTTGTGTGCATTGGAACAACACAAAAAAAAATGAGAAAAAAGGGCATAATTTCGCACGAAACTCCAAAAATGGGCCGGACAAAATTGTTGGCACCCTCAACTTAATATTTGGTTGCACACCCTTTGGTGTAGAATAGGCATATTTTACTGTCCATTCATCCAGAGTAGTCTATAAATCGTGGTAAAATATTCTTAGTACCGTATATACTCGTGTATAAGCCGACCCGTGTATAAGCTGACCCCCCTAATTTTGCCACAAAAAACTGGGAAAGATATTTTACTCGTGTATAAGCCGGGTGTATAAACTGCCCTCCTGCTCTGTGCTGCCCCCCTCCTGCTCCTTGCTCCCCATCCAGCTCTGTGCTCCCCCATTCTCCTCTGTACTCCCCCCCTCCTGCTCCGTCCTCCGCTGTGCTCCCCCATTCCTTCTCCGTCCTCCTGTGCCCCCGTCCTGCTCCGTGCTCCTCTGTGCCCTCCATCCTCCCCTGTCCTGCTCCATGCTTCCCCGTCCACCGATCTCCCCCCCCTCCCCCGTCCTGCTCCATGCCTTCCCCGTTCTCCCCCATCCTCCGTTCTCCCCCGTCCTCCTCTATGCTTCCCCCGTCCTCCTCTATGCTTTCCCCCGTCCACCGTTCTCCCCCCCGTCCTGCTCCTTGTCCTCTCCTCCATCATACTCACCCCTCCCGTGCCATCGCTGAGCTCCCTGCAATCCTGCGTTCTCCCCGGCTTCCTGCAGCTCTTCAGCACTGAGCGGTGATGTAATACCGCTCATTAAGGCATGAATATGGAGGCCATCGCCTATGGGAGTGGCGTCGCGTCCATATTACATGACCTTAATGAGCGGGTATTACATCACCGCTCAGTGCTGAAGAGCTGCAGGAAGACGGGGAGAACGCAGGATTGCAGGGACGCTCAGCGATGGCACGGGGAGGGGTGAGTATGATCCCAGCCACCGGCTCCTGCGCGGCATCCCCTCCCCGCTGGTTTCTGCCCTATGACTCGTGTATAAGCCGAGGGGGCATTTTCAGCACGAAAAAAGGTGCTGAAAATCTCGGCTTATACACGAGTATATACGGTAATTAATTATTTATCACCAACATATTTAATAATTTAATCGCAATATATTTAATAACTTGCTCACATAGTGAGCTTCCTATGAAACTAATCCATCGGTTTTGGAAAATAATAGAAGTCCTCAAAGGAAACAGGTGCAAGGACTGGGAAAGCATGCAAAGTATATGGAAATCTTGGATTTGATATGAAAACCCCAGTGTTGCAATGCAGAATTGCTATGCTATACGCTGGCCAGCTCTGCTGCCCAGTCCGTCTTCAAAGAGAATCTAGTAGTAAAATACGTCCGAATCCAGTTCTGCAGGGGGTTTCAGGCGTGAGCCCCAACAGGACCAAGGCACGGGTGCCGAAACAATGTGAAAACACCCTCATTTGTAACCATCTCTGCATCTCTTTAAAGACCTTTTTTAGGTTTTTTTTATTCCCATTGTATATTAAAAATTATATTTTACATCTTCTCTCCTTGCTACATATACAATGTATTCCCTGAGAGGATTGTGATATTTACCTATACGGCATCAGTAAATTTTTTGGCTGTTAAATTCATCAACACCTTTTGTACTTCCTATCTGTTGCTGCATTCCTGAGTACTTAACATTTAATTCATATGTATATATAGCATTTAGTGCTCTGGGAGTGGCAGAGCACTTCCAACGTGTCTTCTTCTCCAGGTTATTTCCTCGCCAAGCATCAGCCTCTTTATCTTCATTGATAACTCGTGTCTGTATGATGTCAGATGCAAGGCCAGGACACCAGACTGTGAGCTATCAAACTAACGTTGCTGGTGCTGGGTGTGGAAACAACCTGAGAAAGCAGAGGCACGGGAAGTGCTCTGCCACTCCAAGCCTCTATAAATGATGTGTTAAGTGCTCTGGGGGTGGCAGAGCACTTCCTGAGCTTCTGCCACCTCCGGATCACTTAACACCTTTTGTGCACATGACATAAAATGTTACTTAATCAGGACTGCAACAACAGATAGAAGATATAAAGGCATTGATGAATTTTCATTTAAAATACCTGAACGGCCATGGATCCGGTTTGAGGAGGTTATCTTACTGATAGATCCACTTGATGGAGAACCTGTTAGCTCTCCCTATACAGTGGGTAAGGAAAGTATTCCGACCCCTTTAAATTTTTCACTCTTTGTTTCATTGCAGCCATTTGGTAAATGCAAAAAAGTTCATTTTTTTCTCATTAATGTACACTCTGCACCCCATCTTTACTGAAAAAAACAGAAATGTAGAAATCTTTGCAAATTTATTTAAAAAAGAAAAACTGAAATATCACATGGTCATAAGTATTCAGACCCTTTGCTCAGACACTCATATTTAACTCACATGCTGTCCATTTCCTTGTGATCCTCCTTGAGATGGTTCTACTCCTTCATTGGATTCCAGATGTGTTTAATTAACCTGATAGGACTTGATTTGTAAAGGCACACACCTGTCTATATAAGACCTCACAGCTCTCAGTGCATGTCAGACCAAATAAGAATCATGAGGTCAAAGGAACTGGCCAAGGAGCTCAGAAACAGAATTGTGGCAAGACACGGATCTGGCCCAGTTTACAAAAGAATTTCTGCAGTACTCAAGGTTCCTAAAAGCACAGTGGCCTCCATAATCCTTAAATGGAAGAAGTTTGGGACCACCAGAAGTCTTCCTAGACCTGGCCGTCCAGCCAAACTGAGTAATCGTGGGAGAAGAGCCTTGGTGAGAGAGGTAAAGAAGAACCCCAAGATCACTATGGCTGAGCTCCACAGATGCAGTAGGGAGATGGGAGAAAGTTCCACAAAGTCAACAATCACTGCAGCCCTCCACTAGCCTTTATAGTTAAAAAAAAAATCACTGCACACGTACGAGTTGGAAATTATGCTTCTAGTGAGGATTTATTAATAGTGATTGCTGAAGCCAGGGCCAGCTCCAGGTTTTTATGGGCCCCGGGCGAAAGAGTCTCAGTGGGCCCCTTTAACACAGACCACGATTCATGATGCACAGATACGGCAGAGAAATATGAGTATAGTACAATGCCCAACACTTCTCTTCTTCCATTACATGAGTGATATCTATTGTAAATTGTACAATAGCTCAAAAACCGCCAAATCCTCACAGCGCACAGTGCAGACCGGACAGTACAGTCCTCTATACAGTATTATGGGCACCACATAGTCCTCCATACAGTATTATGGGCCAAATATAATGCTCCATAAAGAATATTGGACCCCAAATAATGCTCCATACAGGATACTGGTCCCCATATAATGCTCCATACAAAATATGGAGCTCTCCTCTGCACTGTGCTGCGTTCTGCACTGTTACGGCTCAGGAAAGGGCGCTGTGGAAAGACTCCCCATTATCATCATCATTGCCTCCCCATCATCATCATTGCCTCCCCATCATCATCATCATTGCCTCCCTATCATCATCATCATCATTGCCTCCCCATCATCATCATCATTGTCTCCCCATCATCATCATCATTGCCTCCCCATCATCATCGCCTCCCAATCATCATCATCATTGCCTCCTCACCACCATCACTGCCTCCCCCCACCACCATCACACATACAGCACCACACACAGGCAGCACTCTCTCACATACACACACACAAAGCACCGCACTACATACACACACACTGATACACACAGACACATACACCTCACATCTCACCTGTCCGGCGCCCGCGCTTACTCTCTGCTACAGCTGGCCGCTGAATGATGACGTCATTCAGCGGCACTGCTGTGAGAGGAAGCGCAGGCGCCCCCTGGAGCCTGGAGCTGCGGAGGCACGGGGAGAGGTAAGTATTGCGCCGGCTGCTACCGGGGCCCTGAGCAAGCGGGGGGGCCCAGTGTCGGCGCTGGTACCGCTCTCATGCGCTAACGGGCGCCGGGGTGCCCAACGGCGAGTGGGCCCCCCGCCTGCTCAGGGCCCCGGCACTTGTCCTGGTAGGCCGGGTGCTGACGCCGGCCCTGGTTGAAGCGACAGGCAAAATGACGTTTCGGCCAGTTAATAGCCTTGATCACATAGTCGCCCATTTAATGAAGCATCTTAGGTCAAAGATAGTTATTGTCCCTGTGGTGTAGTATTTCATACAATATGATATGGTGTATCCCCACTGGTAAAGACTGGACCTGTGTTAAGGTGAGGTACCCAGAGTAATGGGTTCTATATTGGACAGGGATCTTTTCACAGGTGCTGACAAAAGAAGGTTCCACACAGTAGGTTCTGGTGTGGAGCTGTCGCTATCCATTGGTGGCACAGTGGTAGAAGCTGACACGCTTAGACACGGAAGCGTCAGCTTCTACCACTGTCTAGTCAATGTCCTCGTCGACTTGTACGCTCAAATCCCGTTTCGCTTGGTTCGAACTGAAGCCTCGACGGGGGCATTGAACGTAGGTAAAAACGTGATGTGAACCCAGCCTTAGATGATCCATTCCTCTAAATGTATTGACGACTGGTTGTTATCAATTACGTGGATTCCCTGCACACTCTTGCTGCTGTCCGTGCCCCATGCCAGCCATTTTAGGAAGACATTCCCTTGGTATGAGTAATGGTATGCCAAGTTGGCAATTTATTCCTAATTTTCAGTAGAATGAATTCGGGAATTGTAAGAAAAGTTGCTCCGGAATTATTTTATGGGAAATCTAAGTATTTTCTAACACACGTTCCCATAGAGGTGACAAGTTCTTATTCAAGAAGACTCTGAAAATGCTAACCTGGAATTTGTGAGAACTGCAGTAGGTATAATCTCCTGGTCATCATCCAAGAGTCTGAGATTGTTTTCAGCCCGTCTTCCATAGGTGATAAAGGACTATTGGCTGTTATGTGACTCTCTCCGGCCCCAGGGATGAGGCTCGGGCGTCGTAAATCAATGTTGTATGAACTGAGAGGACCGCCGGGCTGATCATGTGAGGTTCTTGCAGAAGATGTAAAATGACCCCTCGTATAATCTGATCTTTAGTTGGTGAGAAGATTGAGAGCTTAGTTTAGGTACATGACGGAGGATCTTGACATCAAGTTCTTCTGCCCTCAGGGTGTCAAGTCTATTTCTGCCTGCCCACTGGCTCGGACATATCGCCTTCAGGTCTCTGGTCTCCTGCACTTCTCTTCTCTTGCTTCCAGGATTTGTTTATTTAACTTTTGACCTACTTTTGCTTTTTTTTGCTACATCTGTTTTTTTACATTTTTGTCATTTTTCTTACTTTGCTAACCATGAGCCTTTCCGATTTCTGCGGCTGGTGCAAGCACCTAAGAGCGTTCGTGCCGTTCTTCTTGATTAGTGGGATGATAGTGGGCATCTACTTTATCCTGGAGGCCATTGTGTATAGCGGACCTTTATCTGATGAGCATTTCTTTGATCGGCTTGACCCTCATTTTCCTAAGCCAATTTCACCAAAGTCTGGACAGAATCCAGCTGCTCCCAGGTTATTCTTAAGGTTTTCCCTCTGACCCATCACATGTCATTTCTCTTCGGGAAAGTGAATAGTTTTGTAAATAAGGGAATTGGAGTTTGGCTGAAAATTACCCTAAAAAGTCTTTATCAAGTCAGAAAGTTCTCTGTACGTTAAATATCAGTCTGAAGAACAATAGTTGATGTTGGCTCCCAATTTTCGAGAGGGGCTTCTACACGTATTGGATAGGATCGTTTTCCATTTTTGGAGAACATGCATTTTAAACCCCAAAATGCTCAGTCATTCTTCTTGAACCCCTGTGGTTTGTCGTTTTCTTTTTTTTTTCATTTACGATTTCCATTTTCTATTTTATTTAGATTAAATTCTTTTTTTTCCCACCTAGTGTTAAATATGAGGATCCTCAGGCAGCAGAAGGACTTGCAGTAGCCCTCGATACTCGGCAGCAGAACACCGGTGCGGTAAGTCGGTTTTGACATGCCCCATAATTACTAGACATTTCTAGAAATGCTAAAGGAGTTGTCCAAAAGGGGAAACACATTTTGTAAATGGCTCAGGATGATTTAAGAAAACCAATTAAAGAAGCAATACTCATTTTTATCGATCGTCTGCTGCCCCTGTTCCAACGCTGAGAGTCCTCGCTGGTATTTACGTCATGGTCCAGGCTTACAGAAGACCTGTCATAAACCAACAGTGGCCATTTTTTGCTCTTATCTTTTTTTTTTTTTTTAATCTGCCATATTGTTCCAGAGATATGTGTCTTTATATTTGATGCTAATGTTTATTGCCTTTACAGAGGGGGCGTGGCTCACAGGACAAGGATCGAGAGCAGTCGAAAGACACGCCCCTGAGGATCCTATGAGCCACGCCCCTCAGTAAAGACCATAAATTAGTACTAAAAAAAAGGCCCATATCTCTGGAACCGTATGGGTGATTTAAACTCCGGGTATCAGAGACGACAAAATAAAAGCAAAACTTGTCACATTTGTGCACTGGTGACAGGTCCTCTTTAACACTCAAGGAATGCATAGAAAAACCTTCATTTTAGAGATTTTAGCCATTTTTAAAGTAAGCATCCTGCAAACAAATTATTCACTTTGAGAAATAATGTACTTTGAAAATATTTTAAAAAAAATGTAAAAATTTGAATCGCCCTTTTCCCTTATTAAACTTTTAAAAATTAAAAAAAAGAGACATTTATTATCATCACATCCATAAAAGTCCGATAAAAAAAATTAACACCGTAAACTCTGTAACAAGAAAAACATTCAAAACCCCAAGATTACGAGGGGGAGGGTGTTGGTCACCACTCCAGTCTTAAAAATTAAAAAATTGCAATCAGAATTTAATTTGTACCCCAAATTGATATAGTTGTAACCATCCGCTCGCCACTCGAAAACCACGTAAATGAAAAAAAAAAGATCCATGCATCTTTGATACTGCCATAATCGTACTGACCTGAGAATCCTGTTTCCTCGTCATTTTTACCCCACCATAAACTCCATAAAAGCAAAATACAAAGAAACATGGCAGAATTGAATTATCTTTCAACCCACTTGGAATTTTTCCCCATTTCCCAGTAGATTGTAGCTAAGCCCACCTTTTATACCTCACTAAAAAGAGTCTAGAAACGTGTCTAAAACACTTTTTTAATTTGTGTAATTTAAGCCAAAATTGTGTAGCCGTTTGCTTTATAAATTAGCATTAATGTCTTTAAGCCTAAATCTACCAACCTGTTTTTGCTACTCCATCAGAGAGGAACATGATGTAGGGTCAGAGACCCTGATTTCAGTGCTGTGTCACTTACTGGGCTGCTTGCTTTAGTTTTGATAAAATCACAGTTTTCTCTGCGGCAGATCTACCAGTTCTCTGAATGCTCAGCTCTGTATAACCCTGCCCACACCACTGATTGGCAGCTTTCTGTACACTGTGCAGAGGAAGAAAGCTGCCAATTAGTGGCGCGGCGATGTTATACAGAACTCATGACTACATGGCAGCAGATTCACTAGTCCTCTAGTGATAATCTCCTGCTAAAATAGTGATTTATATCAAAGCTACAGTAAGCAGCCCAGTAAGTGACACATCGCTGGAATCAGGGTCTCTGTCTCCACAGTATGCTATTCTCACATTAGGTGGCAAAAACCTGGTGATGGATTCCCTTTAAGCCCAATGGGAAAAAAAAAGTCTACATTGTTTTTTTTTTTTCTCATCAGATTCCCACCTCTCAAAATAACTTTATGGACGACATTGAAAAATGGCTGTCTGTTGATGCAGTAAGTAACGAGGCCTTGTTGTCCTGCCCTGTCTGGGAGTCACCCGCTGCTTTATTATTATTATAGGAGGTTGTTGTGTGAAAAGCGTCATAATAATGATTAATAAAATACCGGTTGTAATCGACCTCCTGATTAGCGATCTGGTGATTTGATATGAAAGTGTCATTTTGATTATTTTCATTTCCTCGAGAATGGCTGGCGTGCTTCCCGTCTAACCATTTCTAGGTTTATTTTGTAGGAACCCTTTTCTGTCTTAAGAAACCTCTGGTTACCATAGAGACTGAGCCGCTTCTGCATGTAACAATAATATGAAGAGAAGTCTCATTTTTGAGCTTCTGTGCATAATATTGTGAGACGCAGGTGCAGGAGCACGCACTCATTGTTATCCTTTATCTGCTTGAATACTAATTTGAATAGGTTTTACAACAGAAGTTACATTAAAGGGAATCTGTCAGCAGGTTTTTGCCTCCTCATCTGAGCGCAGCATGATGTAGGGACAGAGACCCTGATTCCAGTGATGTGTCACTTAGTTTATTTGGTGCAGCAGCTGTGATAGACCTGGTGACAGCTTCCCTTTAAGACTAGTAGGAGATAGTAATTTGTATCTGTGTTGATATTGGATGAGAGGGTCTGACTTGAAATTGACAAGTTAAAGAGAAGCGGTCAGCAGGATTTAGCACTATAAAGGCATGGCCATAACGGTTCAGTTATACTGATTAAATACCTACGGTGAAGGAATCTGATCAGTGGTTGTTTAATGAGCCGCTAACGTTTTCTTCTAATGGTATCTCTGTGCATCGGGGCGGGCACAGAAAATAGGGTCTTTTCTATCTGTAGCATTACCATTACTCTTCACTTGAAATAATGGGCATATTCCAAACCCTGATGACCGGCCTCTCACAGTCGCTCCTCCATGAGATACCGCAGCTAGCCCTACACATTCCATACAAATTAAGGACATAAGAGTCAGACATATGTGTATAAATGAGTTTCTATTTAGCACCCTTACGTTACAATGGCCTAGATCAGTGTTGAAAATGTTGTAACTTGAGGCCATTTTTATTTAAAGGGCTTTTCCAGCATTTTGGAAAAAATGGCAAAAGATGGGAATGTTATATATAGAAAAAGAATAGACATGACTTACTCCTTGAATCCCCCATGCAACAATCAGCGCCACTTTTCCTGTGGTCCCCGCCAGTCCTGAAGTGATGACGTGCCGTCTATTATGCCCATGACCACGGCAGCCGATCACTGGCCTCAGTGATGACACGTGCCTATGCGGTAGATGACTGCTGACTCCATTGATTGGCTACACACAGGACATTACCACTGCAGGATCGGTAAGGGCCACTGGAATGTCCTTGCTGGAGTAAAGGGGTTTTGAAGGATAAGTTATGGTTATTTCTTTTTATATCATTCCCAGCTTCTCTAAAATTCTAAATCCAGTTTACACTTAAGTTTCGTGGATTATACTAATTTATTATAGATCTACAAACAATATACCACACTTCATTAGATTAAAAATTAAATTTTTATTAGAAACATCAAAACAATGGAAAGCAAGTTGATCATTAAAATAACTATACATAAGTGATAGTTGGCCATGAAGTATTCTATATTGACCAAGTAAAATGGACCAGCTCTAAGAAAATTTCATATATATATATATATATATATATATACATGGAGGCCTGATGCTATCGCATCGGGAGGGCGGTAATGTCACGATGGGGGCAGGCTTTGCAGCGTTGAGAATCTCTTCCCCATGTGCTCACCCACCTATCCCACTCTCTTTTCCCCATGTGCTGACTTCTCCCGTCTGTGCTCTCTTCTTTGACCTGTCTACCCCATGTGCTATCCTCCTTGTCTGCTGTCTCTCTCCTTCCCGTGCTGTGTTCTCCCCTCATGTGCTGTCCCGTTTCAGCTGTCTCCCCCCTGTGCTCTGTCTCTCTCACCCCTGTGTCTGACCGTGTACAGAACATACCACAGCTCCTGGGCAGGGGAGGAAGCAAAAGACTACTGACATTACAGCAGGAGATCGCAGAGGATACATTTTGTGAGGTAAAATATTGTTTAAAAACAGTCAGTGAAATATTTTACCTCACAAAATGAATCCTCTGTGATCTCCTGCTGTAATGTCAGTATTGTCTTTTGCTTCCTCCCCTGCCCAGGAGTGTGGTATGTTCTGTACACTGTCAGACACAAACAATTTTTAAAATGAACTTTCATTCGTGGGAAAACCCCTTTAATGTGACCTGCTTCCTGTGCCTGTAGACATGTCGCGCATCTGCCGCCGGGATCAGCCGAATGATTCACTGTGCCTGCGTGCAATTTGCGCAGGCGCAGTGCGACGGTGTTCCACTGGTGGTACCGCGCAAGAGGCTGCGTGAGTGTGTGTGTGAGAGTGTGTGAGTGAGTGTGAAAGTGTGTGGTGCGTACAGTGTATAGAGTGCGTGTGTGTGGTGCGACGGTGTTCCGCTGGTGGTACAGCACAATAGGTTGGTACCAGCAGTAGTTGCCATGTTGAGACACCCATCACTTGGGTGTCCCAATATGGCGGTCGGTGAACTCCCTCTGCTTGGAATTCTGGGATACGGTGACATCTGGACAGAACAGGAAATGAAAACATTACAAGGCAATTATATAAAAATATATATATATAATTTTAATATTCTACATTCCAGTACCAGTGTTTTACACCTCATGCTTTCTCAGGAGTATTTTTTACATCGTGGAAAATCCCATATAAATAGTTAATCCTTTCTTCATAAATGGGTATTGTCGGATAGTGCTTATAAATGCAAACAATTTTGCAATTTACCGCTGTATTTAAATTTTCATCCATTCTTAAAATATGAACTTTTAAGACTGGCCCGTTACTTTGTAGAGCAACCAAGGCTGGTAGACAGCAGTATGTGCTCAGTGCTTCCAAGCTATTTTCTGTTGTGCTTGTAAGCTCTGCTCTGAAGCTGACGGCGGAGTGCTCCTTTACTTAGTAATCCCAGCCAACTGTAGCTCAGTTCTTCCAAGCTTTACAGCAGCGGTGGTCGGCCTCCTAAGCAACGATATCCATCTATGACGATATGAGGAAGGGAATAGCCCTTTAAGGAACACAATAATATATTCTTGGAATATTGTCGGTTGCATTCCGTGCTTATAAACAGAGTATATGACAGTTAATAGTAATTCTGTTAAGTCGTATTTTCTTGAATAGCGTCTGTTTCTTGGACTTGATTTATATCTTTCTGCATTTGTGCACAATAATGGCTTCTCTAATAACTTGGTTCAGCGACCCCATACAAACCAAGTGAATCATATCTGTTATTTTGTGGTGCAGTCATCTGAGCACCATTGTTAAGCGCACAGTCATGCACATTGCTTTGTGCCTTTTACGACTATTTCTCATTGACTTATCCTTTTTTTAGGTTGTTAAACCTTTTCTCATCCTTTTACTAGTTAGAACTTTTCTGTGAATCCTAGGTAGCAACTAATATGGCTGCTTTTACAGCGTCACTGTGGTGGTCACCCATCTTCCTGAACTGCCTATTTGCCTGATGCTCTTGTAAGAGCGTTCAGGGCCGTAGCCGTGGCCCGCAATGATGGCTGTTTATGCACGCCCTGGCCCTCTGTCACATATACACAATGTCCCTTTTGTAGCGTACCTTTCTTCCCGCTTTTTGTTCCATCAGGATCCTCTGGTATCTGCTGAGGATTTCCTTTTATGTATACAAGGGTATAACCCAAGCAAGGAGGTAAACAGTCAATAGAGATACAACATTTGTTGGCTCCATGTGAGCAAAGTCTTTTGGGAGATAGTCTGTTGATAAAACAAACACGTAGAAAAATACTATTTTTGGTCAAGGAAAGTCTCTGTTCCACAACAAAGTCTGTTTTTTTTTTTTTTTCTAAAACAGGTGCTTAGCGACAGTCCTTCAGGTAGCATCTTGAGTCCATCGAGACCCGGTCCCGTCTGCCTATATGACCCGGGCATAGATACAGTCCATTCTAAATCAACTTGACCTGTCCGTCATGTCCTTAGTCCTTGAGGGCTTTCCCCCTCCTTTGTATGGAGTACGGCCCTTTAAGCATACGGGTATTACCTATTCAACAATTGTTCAGTCATTAACGGCCACGGCATAATACCCCCTAGGGCCATCTTCTTTAAAGAAGGAGACCCAATCCCCTTCCTTCAGGGCCTCCCATATTTCTGGCACCGGCAGCCGCCGGCACCGCTCCTCCACAGGTATGGGGAATCAGTCAGTCCAGAATTCGTCAGCAACTCCCCTCAGCCTTCCGGGTCGGGCCTTTTCTTCCTCCTGCCGCCATTTCCACTCGACGCGGCTTATGCCGCTGCAGCTCCGTGTACACGAGTGGTCCATTGCTACCGGTGCCGTATCTTGCAATGGCGCCGCGCATCTGCACACGGGGTTTTCCTCTGGACCCCACCCGTTCCAGGATGGGGCCGCTTCCAGCTGTTCCACCCATTCTGCAGCGGACTCCACCTGTCCCTGTGGAATCCGCTGCAAGGGACGAGGTCTTCTTCTCTTCCATTGCGCCCACCATTTGCGGACCGGGGGATGCATGTCAGACCTATTACTTGGTCTCTGCCAGGTGGAATTTCGCACCAACTTCAGGTCAGGATGCCCACGAAGGGTGGGGTTACAGTTGTCCGCCATCTTCGCTCCATTTTCCGCCATCTTTGTCACAATGAGAGTGTCAGTCACATCCAGGGTATCTGTCACATCCAGAGTATTAGGCACATTAAGGGCATCTTCATATTTCCTTATCACTTTCACAGCATTTCCATGTTGCAAGGTTACTGGATCCTGCCGCACTACGCCAAGAGTAAGAGAGTCGAGGGCCATAGCCGTGGCCTGCAATGATGGCTGTTTATGCATGCCCTAGCCCTCTGTTACATATGCATAATGTCCCCTTTGTAGCGTACCTTTCTTCCCGCTTTCTATTCCATCAGGGTCCTCTCGGATCTGCTGAGGATTTCCTTTGGGCGGTTTCACACAAAGAGAGACAGAGTCCAGTTCCAACTTAAAATAAACTATTTTACTTGGTTCCATTCTTAGTACGTCCAGCCCAGTCACAGACATAACACAGCGATAATCACAGAGTACATCCTTTCCTTTCCCTGTGCTTACCCTCACTTCTTCCGGAATGTCCCAGGGTCATACCGACTCGTCTGGTACCGCAGCGTTCCTTCAGGCCAGCCCAACTAACTTCAGGAGTTCCCCTGTCTGTTTTGCCCCAGACATAAGGGCATCTGCCCAAGTAGTTAGCTGCCACATCTTGGAGCTGCCTGCATTCCTTTACTGTTGTAACCTTCAGCCCATAGGCCCTGGACGATTGAGCTAGTTGCTTGAACGTTGTGTTGCCAACTGCCCTGTCCGGGCGCTCAGGCCCTACTAACTCAATTCAGGAAATACTCCTGGCTTACCCACAGTTGGCCTCTCCTAATTTAAACCAGTTCCTATAAGGCTTCTTTTACACTTAGTGGGTTTTTTGCGTCCCGTTATTGCAGGCCTTTTTTGCGGGCCGTATCGCTGCAATTTTCACGGTCTGCCTCAATATCGAACCCCAAAAAACTTGCGGATCGCCGTTTTTCGGGTTTCCAATACTATGGGAAAAGTATTAGGAAAAAAAATGGCGTTCCGCAAAGCCAGAAGTCACGGTGCACCGCAAAAACAAACCTCCGTTGAGGTTTACAACGGGGCCGTGTCCGTAAGACGTGAAATATATCGCACAAGCTCGATATTTTTTCACGGCCGTGAATACGGCCCTCATTGCCTTACGGCGTACGGCGTTCTGACAAATTTTTGCTGACCCATAGAAATGCATTGGGGCCGCAAAAACGGGCCGAAAAAACACGGCAAGTGTAAAACCAGCCTTAATCTATCTTACCCCGTTGTATTCTAATATGCCCCCTCTAGTGGCTAACTTCAGTACTACACTTTCCCTACAACATATATATTTATATATTACACTATGTTATGCTTTAATCGCCGCCTCCTGGTCTGCCATTTAATCTTCTGCTTCCGGTGTCTGCTATTGGCTGCAGCACTGACAATGCGTTGAGAGCGCTGCAGCTGATCTGTGAGCTCAGAGGCTCTTCCGGCGTGGATGGCACGAACTTCTCAGAGCCACTGGGATCACTGATTGGCTGCAGTGCTGCCGAGGTGACTTTATCACTATAGACAATAACTGACATTGGGAGCAGCGGTGGAGACTCTGTGTTGGACCTGGGGAGGGTGAGTATTGAACAGTGAATTTTCCTTTTTTTTTCCCTTATTTTTTTAAACAAAATGCAACCAGGGAACAGCTATTTTCCGAAAATGTAAAACTCCTATGAGTAAATACATTGATCTTTAGCTGTAAAACCCTTTTTAATACATCTAACTGGTCAGCACTAGTGATGAGCGAACGTGTTCGGATAAAGTGTTATCTGATCATGCTCGGGTGCTAACTGAGTGACTTCGGCGTGCTCGAATACTACGTTCGTGTCCCCGCATCTGCAGGTTTCGCGGCTGTTTGACAGCCATAACACATGCAGGGATTACCTAACAAACAGACTACCCCTGCATGTGTTGTGGCTGTCGAACAGCCGCGAGACATGCAGCCACGGGGACCCAAATGTAGTATTTGAGCACGCCGAAGTCGGTTAGCACCCGAGCATGCTCAGATAACACCTTATCCCAGCACACTCGCTCATCACTAGTTATCACATCTGTAACTTGCCATCACTTTGGATTTGTGAAAGGTTTATATGGGGAGTTCCCAATGATATGGTGTCACATCGGTTCTGGCGATAAGGAATAACATTTTATACTTTTTGATAGGAGTCGTTGCAATAGCTCTTGACATAACATTTGCTGCCCGCTATGTTGTACTGTTTTCTAATTCTTGTGTTTTCTTCCCACTCACAGGAGGATGAGGTGGAGGGGGAGGATGGTGTTACAAGTGAAGGTAAGCGCCCACCATCTAATCCTCTGCTGTGATGAGGACAACTCTAATTATAAAGTGTTCTGTTTACTACCATGGGGTCATGGCTGTTTTTCCAGTCATTTTCCTGTTAGCGATGAAAATGGGCACAATTTGTCATGTAACGGCAAGATTTAACTCTTTAGGAACACAGCCCATTTTCTTTTTAGCATTTTCATTTTTTCCTCTTCTTCCTCCAAGAGCTATAACATTTTGTATGGGCCCTTGCAGCATTCTAGAATATATACAGACATGCCCAATCACCCTCTATGTAATAATGCCCTCATCCTGGCTCTTTCGTGTAATAATGCCCCCCTTCCTGGCTCTTTCCTGTAATAATGCCCCCCATCCTGGCTGTTTCCTGTAAAAATGCCTCCCATCCTGGCTTTTTCCTGTAATAATGCCCCCCATCCTGGCTGTTTCCTGTAAAAATGCCCCCCATCCTGGCTCTTTCCTGTAATAATGCCCCCCATCCTGACTCTCTCCTGTAATAATGCCCCCCTTCCTGGCTCTTTCCTGTAATAATGCCCCCCATCCTGGCTGTTTCCTGTAAAAATGCCTCCCATCCTGGCTTTTTCCTGTAATAATGCCCCCCATCCTGGCTGTTTCCTGTAAAAATGCCCCCCATCCTGGCTCTTTCCTGTAATAATGCCCCCATCCTGACTCTTTCCTGTAATAATGCCCCCCATCCTGGGTCCTTCCAGTTATAATGTTCCCTTCCTGGCTCTTTTCTGTAATAATGTCCCCTACCATTGCTCTTTCCTGTAATAATGCCCCCATTCTGGCTGTTTCCTGTAAAAATGCCCCCCATCCTGGCTGTTTCCTGTAAAAATGTCCCCCATCCTGGCTCTTT
The DNA here is from genome assembly GCA_033576555.1 of Oophaga sylvatica. Lineage (NCBI taxonomy): Eukaryota > Metazoa > Chordata > Amphibia > Anura > Dendrobatidae > Oophaga > Oophaga sylvatica. The sequence goes on from JARQOD010000009.1 coordinate 16,073,925, forward strand.
CCTGTAATAATGCCCCCCATCCTGACTCTTTCCTGTAATAATGCCCCCCATCCTGGGTCCTTCCAGTTATAATGTTCCCTTCCTGGCTCTTTTCTGTAATAATGTCCCCTACCATTGCTCTTTCCTGTAATAATGCCCCCCATTCTGGCTGTTTCCTGTAAAAATGCCCCCCATCCTGGCTCTCTCCTGTAATAATATCCCCTATCCTGGGTCCTTCCAGTAATAATGTTCTCTTCCTGGCTCTTTTCTGTAATAATGTCCCCTATCTTGGCTGTTTCCTGTAATAATCCCCCCCATCCTGGCACTTTCTTGTAATAATGTCCCCCCATCCTGGGTCCTTCCAGTAATAATGTTCCCTTCCTGATCCTCTCCCATATAATATAATGCCCCCTGTCCTGGGCCCAATGCTATAACAATGTGCTTTGCGCCTTCCTGGTATAATGTCCCACATTCTGGGTCCCTTCCTGGTAAGATGCCTCATTCTAGGCCCCTTCCGTTCTTCTCCAGGAAATTTTATATAAAAACAAACTATTATTCTTTCTTTCCTCTGCTTCCACGCCATGCAGCATGCTCTATATCCGGCAGCTAACTTCAGTATGCTGGCATGGGAAGTGTCTGAGGACACACATCCATGTGATAATGACACTGGTGTTGGTGGGCCTGCCTCTCGCATGGGCCCAATTGTGGTTTCACTCTCTGCGACAGCGATCATTCCACCCCTTCCGTCAGTCCTGTTGGCTGACAGTTATCCATGTGATGAAGACAAACTTTGATTGTCAAGTGCCATAGCTACAGGCGCACGTTTCTTCATGTAGCCAGAACTGTTCCAAAAAGGCCATTAACTGATGCCGTAATGGTAACATCCACCATCAAAGCTCATATGGGTATTTGAAGATGAGGAGATTTTAATCATTGCCACATATTTGCCCTTTAGTTTAGTCATTTAAGTTTGAGATGTAAATTGTCCTTTTTCTTCCCACAGAATTTGATAAATTCCTAGAGGAGCGCGCAAAGGCAGCGGACCGAATCCCAACATTGCCTTCTCCTCCAACTGATGGCCCAAGAGTATCCTCCAGCACAGGACGGAATAAGAAGGAGAAAGATGAAGACGCTCTCTTTGCCTTGTAAATCCCTAACTCTCATCAGTCTGGAGCTTAAGGACATCGATAATTGTAAAAAAAGAAAAAAAGTTGTCACAGACAAGAGTGGAACTTTCCAGTAGGAGGCTCCTCCGAGACGAGGAGAAAAGTTTCCTGTGGTACGAGGATCTTCTAGACTATGGATGAGTAACACCGGACTTCATACCTGATTTACTCTGTTGATTTGAAATCTCCTGTGATGTTAGCTGAGATGGCTACATCTCCTAAACCCGCCTAATGCTGTAGACCATCTTGGTTGAACCTTTTGCTTTCTTCTTGTGTCCCATTTCTGGATAACTCCGTGAAGTGAAGCCATTATTTAGCACTACAAACCTGAATCTGTCTACATCTGCCTCCAACAGACTCATCAACCACATCCAGATTTCACTACTGGAAAGAGTGTACAACTAAGAATAGTATGAGATTTCCTAATACGATGGTCATCTTCTCACCACCACCAGGCTTAACACCTAAAGTGCCTTCTTGGTCTTGCTTTGTCTTTGTAAAAAAAAAAATAATAATACATTGGTGCGTCTTCTGAGAGGTTGTTATAGCGATTAGGAGCAGCACTCGGTTACTTCCAGTACAGATGCACGAATACACTCCTTTTTAAAATATATTACTCAGTGTTGGAATAAATGTGAAGATTGGTCCCATTTTATTAGGAAATGACTTGAGGAAACCATGTAAGCTTGGACTATGGAGGGGGTCTCCAGAAAAACATGGCTACTGTCTTCCAAAATCAGCTCCACATCTGTTCAAAGGTCATGTGTGGTATTGCAGTTCAGTCTCATCCACTTCCAAGTAGCTGCAGTACCGTCTATAACCTGCAGAGAAGTGTGACGCTGTTTCTGAAAGAAAGAATACCATGTGCTTACAATGTGCAACTCTTATAAAGTACCATCCTTGTGTGTGTTTTTTTTTTTTTATTTTACTATCCATTTGCTATCATTATTGTATGTTTTGTGCACAAAAAAAAACACTTACTGGTTGGCATCTTCTGCCGTTTCCAGCGCTGCTCCAGTCCTCTCCTAGACCACGTGACCGCAGTTGTGACCAGCCGGATCATGCCAGTGTTTGCTGTGATATCGGAAGTCACTTTCTCAATGTAATTCTATGAGACTCAGAACAAGATTATCATTGACTTACACTGAGAGAGGAAGTGTGCGAACTTGCAAGAAAGAGCTGTAGTCACACAATGAAGGAGAGGACCAGTGCAGCGTTGGAAACGGCAGAGGACAGCAACCTCAAAGTATTAAGGTGCAAACATCGAACAGACAGTTATGATGGCGAACGAATACACAAACACAAAAACGTCAGAACGGAATTTTAAGTTTTGCTGTTGGCTAAATGTTTCTTATTAATCTAGTCTCAGATAAAAGCGCATATCTTCTGAATGGGGAAAATAGGAATAAGCCTCTGCTAGACACCCCTGTCACCAGCTTATGCTTCCTGGAAACAGAAAGATCAAGCATATTGAAATCCAACCACCCCGTCCTTCTTTTCCCAAAAATTCTCCAGTTGAGGAAAGTCAGGACACACCAATGAGACAATAATCATTGGCCAATGCAGCCTAAATGGACAGGTTCGGTTGATGTTTGTCTGATGTGTATGGTCGCCATCAGAATTTTAATGAACCTTTAGCTTGTAACTTTGTGCTGTTATAAGCTATTCCTATTTTCCAGATGAATACAGGAATGCAAATAACGGTTGCCATGTCTGTGATCCTGGCCACCTATGTGTGATATTATTTTTCGTCCCCCCCCCCCATACATTCATAAACGACCTGAGATATCTGACTAATCTAGAGTAGAAACGTACGGAGGGTCTGATCACATCACACCTGTTATTCTTGATGATTTGGTGTTCATTGTCACAAATCCCAGAAACCTGATGGATTTTCCATATCTGGGAGAACGTGACCATTTATATTATGCAGTATACATACGAGGGTCCTTGGAAATAGTCATGGCAACCAGGTTCCATTGTCTCCACTGTTGGCTGCACTCGGAGGAATAGACAATAAGTTTTTAAGTGTTTCCTTTGTTGTTTGTTTGTTTTGCTTTTTTTTACAAAGCTTCCTAAAAACAAATGACAACATCATGCAGAAGGTACAATATCATCATGGCTCTTATTCTGTTTGTAATACTAGTAAAGCTTGGACACTTTTTTATTCGTGACCCTTTAAGATCAGCATTTATACCTTCCGGATGAGATTGAGACTCCTTGGAATTGTGACCGTTCGGATCGTCGGAGAGTATTCCAATGGTGTATCCTATGTGTTCGCTGCTATGTTTTGCTTCTCTGCATGATTGACTTTCTGCATTTTCTGCTGTCTTTACATCTCATTACTGTCTTCATCCTACATGCCAGGCAGATGTCTCACGCTTGTCATTTCGGTTTTTCTTTTTTTAGAAATCTCAATAAAAATTTTCCTGAGAGTCTCGTTGTTTAAATATATAAATGTATTGAAATTAATGAATAAATACTATTGAAAATGATGCAGTTTTTTTTCTGGTGTCTTGTGAATGTGTCATACACTCAAGGTGCTCATTTCATAGGTCAGCTTTCTAATGTATTTCTAAGATTCTCGATTACGATATGAGCCGAATATTAATGTGGCAATGTATGTACAACGGACGGGAGTGTAAGCAGTGTCCATGTGAGGCCCCATTCACACATCCAAGTTACTGGTCCATTGTCGAGCTGTGGTCTTTACTGATGGAACAAGTCCCCCATCAGAGCACAGGGGCAGGTTCACGTGTCCATTTTCTTTTGCTGTCTGATTACCGGCAAATAATTTTTTTTTTTTTTTTAAAACATGATCCGTGGCTCAAAATTGTTCATTCAGGTCAATGGGTCTGTGAAATAATGGACAGCACGTGGATGCCATTCCACAAGGGTGATAAGGAGTGAAAAAAGAGAACTTAATAAAATACACTGATCAAAATCAACTCATTTTTCTTGTATGCAAAAAAATAAATATTTTACTCACTTATATAGCACCAGTGCGCTTTACAGACACCGTCATCGCTGTCCCCAGTGGGGCTCACCATCTAAATTCTCTACTAATGTCTTTGGAGTGTGGGAGGAAAATAGAGTACCTAAAAGAAAGTATTATAATAAGCGGGGGCGATATGAATCAATCAAATAGACTATATCAAAAGCAGATTGACTGAAATTAAAACTTAACTTTTACTAAATATTTTAAAATTCAAAGTGCTAGGTGCTATAAAGTGCAGGTGCAACACAACAAATTGACAAAAAACAGTGTAAATAAAATGACAAGATATATACCAATGCCACTGGTTCACCAAAAACCTAAGTCCTTATTGCTCTATAAAGACCAAACTGCCCTCTACCGCTATAAATAGAGAGCTTAAGAGCGCGATATCATATGGACTTAAAGCTTTAGTATTGATGTATACTTTTTAAAGCAGGACAGAGCTATGTTAAGAACCTTGTGGATACAATGGAGATGTCAGAGATCCTTCAATAACTCGCCTAACATCCAAATGGGGGTTCTATTATTTCCAAATAATGCCCAAGACAGTCATTATATTGTGGTAGATAATGAAAGTTTAATCTCTAAGGGCCCCGTCACACATAGCGACACACCAGCGATCCCGACAACGATATGCACTTGTCAGGATTGCTGGTGTGTCGCTACATGATCGCTGCTGAGCTGCCAAACAGGCAGCGATCAGAACAACGGCACTGCAGGTAACATCGCCTAGTTACCCGCAGTGTACGTTGGGTACCAGCCCGCTGGTGCAGGGAGCTGGTAACCAAGGTACACATCGGCTTTCCAGGAGCTGCGCGGCACCTGGAAACCCGATGTACATTGGTTACCAGCTCCCCTGCAGCAGCGCGCTGGTATCCAACGTACACATCGGGCAGCGCCTGGAAACCCAATGTGTACCTTGGTTACCAGCTGATCGCTGGTCTGCCTGCCACACGCAGCGATGCGTGCTGGCCAGCAGGAGACCAACAATCAAAAAATGTCCAGAACATTCAGCGACGATCAGCGATACCCAGCAGAGGGGCTGATCGTCGCTGAATGTCACACACAGCGATATCGCTGGGGAGATCGCTGTTGCGTCACAAAACTAGTGACTCAGCAGCGATCTCGCTAGCGAGATCGCTGTGTGTGACAGGGGCTTAAGTCTATAAAAATCTTAAGTGGTGCTTTGCTGGTGACACTGTTGGGGATTTATTCAAAATTGAAGCTGTGAGCGGTCCAGCTTATCCCAAACCATCTCGATTGGGTTCAGGTCTGGTGACTGTGGAGGCCAGGTCATCTGGCGTAGCACCCCAACACTCTCTTTCTTGGTCAAATAGCCCTTACACAGTCTGGAGGTGTGTTTGGGGTCATTGTCCTGTTGAAAAATAAATGATGGTCCAACTAAACGCAAACCGGATGGAATAGCGTGCTTCTGCAAGATGCTGTGGTAGCCATTCTGGTTCAGTATGCCTTCAATTTTGAATAAATCCCCAACAGTGTCACCAGCAAAGCACCCCCACACCATCACACCACCTCCTCCATGCTTCACGGTGGGAACCAGGCATGTAGAGTCCATCCGTTCACCTTTTCTGCGTGCAAAGCAGTAATCAAAGCAAAAGGTGGCTACTTTGAAGAACCTAGAATATAAGACATATTTTCATTTGTTTCACACTTTTTTGTAAAGTGTAATGTATAATTCCACATGTGATAATTCATAGTTTTGATGCCTTCAGTGTGATTCTACAATTTTCATAGCCATGAAAATACAGAAAAATCATTGAATGAGAAGGTGTGTCCAAACTTTTGGTCTGTACTGTATCCCAATACAGGACACTGTTACTCCCTTTTGCAGGGTGAAATGGGGTACGAAAGGTTGGATAAGAACCCCACTGTTGCATATCTCAATGAACTTAAATTCTTGGTGAATGAGGCATTACAGAAGAAACTCATCAGTAATGATGAAAAGGATTTCCTGATACCAGCCTACCCTACAACAGCAACTTTCTATTGTCTGCCGAAGGTCCACAAAGGTCTGAACCCCTTAAAAGGCAGACCGATTGTTTCAGGCATCAATAGCCTAACTCAAAACTTGGGGCTATATGTGGACCAAATTCTGAGGCCTTTTGTTGTCTCCCTTAGCTCATATGTTCGGGATACGACAGACCTTCTCAAAATAGATAATATTGAGTTGAGTGATAATATGATCTTGGGATCAATAGATGTAGAAGCCCTCTACTCATCGATCCCGCATGAAAGGGGAATTATGGCTGTTGAATATTATTTAAAATCAAGAGGTCGACAATTTAATGAACATAACAAATTTGTTCTCAAGGCCCTTGAGTTCTGCTTGACAAAAAACTACTTCCTTTTTGATGGTAAATACTTCCACCAGCTCAGGGACACCGCAATGGGGAGCCCCTGTGCACCTTCTTATGCAAATTGGCTCCTAGGCTGGTGGGAGGAGAACATTTTTGGTGAATTCATGGATATAGCGGAGGACAAAATTGTACTGTGGCTCCGCTATATGGATGATGTCTTTGTCATTTGGAGGGGTGATGAGGATAGTTTCGGTAATTTTGTTAAGAGCCTGAATATCAACGACATTGGCCTACACTTCACTTTTGAGGCCAATGCGCATAAGCTGTCCTTTCTGGATATCCTGATTGAAAAGGGAGGAGGGTCATCTGTATACCAAAACCTATAGAAAGCCCACTGCCTCTAATTCGCTGCTCAGATGGGAATCCAACCACCCAATCCCCCCAAAAAAAGGGATCCCAAAAGGACAATATTTTAGAATTAAAAGGAACTGCTCCAATCCAACAACTTTTAAGGAGCAAGCGGATGAATTGAGAAACCGTTTTTTAGAAAGAGGATACCCAGATTATGTTTTAAAAAATGCTTATAAAACATCACTGACTAAGGACAGAAAGGATCTCCTCACACCTCCCCAAAAGAGGGCTGACAAAGACAGCATCAGGTTTATCACCAGGTTCTCAAATGGGTCAAAATAACTAAGGGATATTGTTAAACGACATTTGCCGATTCTCCACATGGACAAGGATCTGACTGTCGTCATCTCCATGAATCCACAAATTACCTTTAGAAAGGGACGGTCCTTAAAGGACAGGTTGGTTCGCAGCCATTTTTCCCCTGAGAGTCAAAATAACACTACATGGCTTAATAACCAGCCTAAAGGATGTTATAGGTGTGGCAGTTGTAAATATTGTGTTGTGATTCAACAGGGCAAGGAATTCACGAGTACAGTTACCAAAAAGAATTAATCAAACAGTATATCAACTGCAAATCAGTAGGAGTAATCTATAAAATCACATGTAAATGTGGCCTTGAATATACAGTGTATAGGCAAGACAAGAAGAGAACTGAGGAAAAAAGAAGGGGAGCATCACAGAGATACCATCAACAAAAGAGACACACCGGTAGCAAACCATCTGAACCATGCCCACGTTGGTGGTGACCTCAAAGCTATTTCAATCATGGGAACTGAAAGGGTCACTAAAAACCAGAGAGGAGGTGACTGGGACAAACTGATTTTCCAAAGAGAGACGTTTTGGATTTTTTGCCTGCGAACAGTGAGCCCCTTGGAGCTGAATGAACAACTTACCTTTTCTTCCTTCCTTTAGTATAGGGCATATAGGGAGTCTAGTGTAGGGAGAGCCGCCGTTGAGTGGGGGCGCCACTGCGGAGGTTCTAGGGTGCCAACCTCCACGTGAGGTAGGGATGCAATAATAGCGAGCACCCTATACTATCTTTCTCTAAAGAAGGTCCATCGTATGTAACAACCAGCATCCAACACATACTCTCCTCCTTGAAAGGAGTCTCCCCTAAATGGTTGCCTCTACTTTTGTTCATTTTGTTCATTTTTGGTCATGTTTTGCTTATATTTGTCTAAAAGGCCGTTATCTGGAATTCCTTAGGCTCCAATCTTTGTTTTTTGAGATTGTGAGTCAGTAGTCCTAAAATACTCCCTATGATATATCTCTTTTTTTCTGTGAATGCCTTTCTATTAAATATAAATATGAAATGCCTCAGCCCCATTGAAATCTATGGATTATAAGGATATTTGAGTACTTGCGAGTGTCCACACTGTAGGGCACTTTCTAACGACTTTCACAGCTGTGATTATGTCTATAGAATATCTTGAATACATCTCTGGACAAGGTTTGAGAATAACTATAGATGAATGTCAGTACTAGAGATGTGACGTATGCTCGTCATTTTATATTATCCTCCAGTGCCGTTTTATATATGGTGGGATAAATTTACAGTAACGTTGATTACCATGGTTACATTAGCGTCTTGGTACGAGAAAACCGGAGATGATGTTCTCCGAAGCTGATGACGAGTACCGGAAGTGACGCATGCGTTCCATCTCTGACCCGATGCGTTCCACTTACCAGAAGTGCTTTCCCCGGCGTCCGGAAATGGAAACATAGCTGCGAGATCTTGAAATTGATAAAAGGCAGGCCGGATAATATGGCGGTAAGCTGTGTCTCAGAGCCCTGAATGTCCTCTTTCCGCTGATGATTCGAGAACAGATGAAACGCGTCAGGAGACATTCTATGGGGTAGAGATCACCCGGCTGGTACCTGGCTGTGGGAGGTCTCCCCCGAGAAGGAAAAAGGCGCAAGAGCATTAAGAATCTGTGCTCACCTTTAGATGCCTCAGATGAGTATGCAATGATCCTCAGTCTACTGAACCATCGCACAACCAGCTCTACCCTCTCCTAGTGTATTCTCACCCATCCCTGTAGACTGTGAGCCCTCGCGGGCAGGGTCCTCTCTCCTTCTGTACTTGTATGTGCCTTGTCTAGCACATGTTTATTGTATCTGTCTATATTTTTCCCTTTTCATATGTAAAGCGCCATGGAATAAATGGCGCTATATAAATGTATAATAATAATAATATATATGGTTGGAACTCATCATGAGTACTATTTTTTTTGGGGAGTCATTAATTATTAACCCCGAGGTTCTATGGATGGGATATCAATAAATGTATACTACAGTCTTATCAATAAAATTCACTACGAGACAGCATTTCAACGCTGCTCCATGTATAAGGAGCAACTTATGTGCCACTAAAAACCATATAAGATTATTTTGGAAGAAATTTCTCTGGTGGTAATGTTGGGAAGATTGTGTATGTTATTAAATTCCCCTCCACTTTAAGATTTTTATGGACTTAGAGATTAAACTTTCATTATCTACCACAATATAATGACTGTTTTGGGCAATATTTGGAAATAATAGAACCCCCATTTGGATGATAGGCGAGTTATTGAAGGATCTCTGACATCTCCATTGTATCCACAAGGTTCTTAACATAGCTCTGTCCTGCTTTAAAAAGTATACATCGATTCTAAAGCTTTAAGTCCATATGATATCGCGCTCTTAAGCTCTCTATTTATAGCGGTAGAGGGCAGTTTGGTCTTTACAGAGCAATAAGGACTTAAGTTTTTGGTGAACCAGTGGCATTGGTATATATCTTGTCATTTTATTTACACTGTTTTTTGTCAATTTGTTGTGTTGCACCTGCACTTTATAGCACCTAGCACTTTGAATTTTAAAATATTTAGTAAAAGTTAAGTTTTAATTTCAGTCAATCTGCTTTTGATATACCTAAAAGAAAGCCACACAAACGCGGAGAGAACATACAAACTCATGGCAGAAGGTGTCCTTGATGGGATTTGCAATAAACAAACTTGTGCAAACAGCAAAAAAACCTAGTCTCTAAAAAATAAAAAAAATAGGCCCAGCAAAAATGGTGGTTTGCTGGACCTATTTTTTTGTTTTTTAGAGACTAGCTTTTTTTGCTGTTTGCACAAGTTTGTTTATTGCCATAAGATGCAATGCTTTAGGGTGGCATTATTAATGTGACATCTCAAGGCCACCTTGACGATTGGTGGTGTCGTTCTGCTTGCGATCTGTTGCAAGAAAATGGTATTGTCATGAGTTCAGGTGGTGGCTGCGCTATATCCAGGCCTGGACTGCCTCACAGGAGAATCCTCGAGCGGGCCCATCATGCAGGAATGAGCTCTCCACTCCACCTGTATTAGAAGGAGTTTGCACGATACGTTTGTTCAATATGAACAGACAAGGGCATCATCTCAACCTTCATTTAACAAACTACTCTGTTTATTATGATATAGAAACATAGGAAAATTTTGTGAATGAGGGTAGTGTGATATTTGTATGCAGCTGGACAGTGAGCCACCAGACTCAGTGTTACTGGTGGCCCTTGGCACCTCAATCTGGCACTGGCTATGTCATCAGGTCACATCAAGCAGCAAAGTAGATCTTAAAGGGGTTGTACATGTGTAAAGCAAACACTGAAATACTAATGCTTCTCACAAAATTAGAATATCATCAAAAAGTTAATTTATTTCAGTTCTTCAATATAAAATGTGAAACTAATATATTATATAGAATTATTACAGAGTGATCAATTTCACATGTTTATTTCTGTTAATGTTAACCCCTTTACAACGTTGGGCATAATAGTACGCCGATGTCGGACTCCCTCCCTTTGATGTGGGCTCCGGCGCTGTTTTGAACTGCTGACATGTGCCTCTAACAGCCACGCGGGGAATCACGATCCATCCGCGGCTGTTAACTACTTTAATGCCGCTGTCAAACATTTAACACGCATTTCCAGCAAACACACCGAAAATGCCCATAGGCGCACGTGTCACATGACCGCGGGTCGCCGATGGGTTGGCATGACAACCAGAGGTCTCCAGCAGGCCTCTATGTTCGTCACTGCCAGATTGCACTCATAGCAAGTGAGCAATACTGCTACATACAGGCAATCTGATCTTCGCCTGTATGTAGCAGAGCTGATCGGGTTATGGCAGCTTCTAGTCTCCCATGGAAACGATTGACGCATGCCAAAAGTAAAAAAAAAGTTTTTAAAAATATAAAAAAAATTTAAAAGTTCAAATCACCCCCCCTTTCGCCCCATTCAAAAGAAATAATAAAAAAAATCAAACATACAAATATGTGGTATTGCCGTGTTCTTAATCGCCCGATCTACCAATATAAAAAAAGAATTAACCCAATCACTAAACGACGTAACGAGAAAAATAGTAAAAACAGAATTAAGTTTGTTTGGTCACCGCAACTTTGCATTAAAATGCAATAACAGGCGATCAAAAAATCGTATTTGCACCAAAATGGTATCATTAAAAACGTCAGCTCGGCGCGCAAAAAAATAAGCCCTCACTCAACCCGAGATCACGAAAACTGGAGATGCTACGGGTATCGGAAAATGGTGCAAGTTTTTTTTCTTAAATTTTGGATTTTATTTTCACCACTTAAAAAGATAAAAAAGAACCTAGACATGTTTGGTGTCTATGAACTCGCAATGACCTGGAGAATCATAATAGCAAGTCAGTTTTAGCATTTAGTGAACATGGTAAAAAAAAAACCTAAACAACAACTGTGAGATTGCACTTTTTTTTTTTGCAATTTCACTGCACTTGGATTTTTTTTCCCCTTTTCCAGTACACAATATGTTAAAACTAATGATGTCATTCAAAAGTACAACTCGGCCCTCACATGGCCATATTGACAGAAAAATAAAAAAGTTATGGCTCTGGGAAGAAGGGGAGCAAAAAACGAAAACACAAAAACGAAAATAACTCCTGGGGTTAAGGGGTTAATGATGATTATGGCTTACAGCCAATGAAAACCCACAAGTTATTATCTCAGTAAATTAGAATACTTTATAACACCAGCTTGAAAAATGATTTTAAAATCTGAAATGTTGGCCTCCTGAAATGTAGGATCAGTAAATGCACTCAATACTTGGTCGGGCTCCTTTTGCATCAATTACTGCATCAATGCGGCGTGGCATGGTGGCGATCAGCCTGTGGCACTGCTGAGGTGTTATGGAAGCCCAGGTTGCTTTGATAGCAGCCTTCAGCTCGTCTGCATTGTTTGGTCTGGTGTCTCATCTTCCTCTTGACAATACTTCATAGATTCTCTATAGGTTAAGGTCAGGAGAGTTTGCTGCCAATCAAGCACAGTGATACTGTTGTTTGTAAACCAGGTATTGGTACTTTTGGCAGTGTGGACAGGTGCCAAGTCCTGCTGGAGAATGAAATTTCCATCTCCAAAAAGCTTGTCGGCAGAGGGAAGCATGAAGTGCTCTAAAATTTCCTGGTAGACGGCTGCGCTGACTTTGGTCTTGATAAAACACAGTGGACCTACACCAGCAGATGACATGGCTCCCCAAACCATCACTGATTGTGGAAACTTCACACTAGACCTCCAGCAGCCTCTCCACTCTTCTCCAGACTCTGGGACCTCGATTTCCAAATGAAATGCAAAATTTACTTTCATCTGAAAACAACACCTTGGACCACTGAGGAACAGTCCAGGTCTTTTTCTCCTTGGCCCAGGTAAGACGCTTCTGGCGTTGTCTTGTCGTATACATCAATATACAGCAGAACAGATAAGCTGCACTATTACATTCTGCGCAGCCAAGTAATAAACTACATGTAAAACCTACACTATGCGGATTACAGCTACTGTATGGCATCACAGACATATGTTTAGCAGCTCTATCCTTTTCCGTAACTTTGCTTGTTGTTTCTGTTGGACAGACGATAATATGGCCTATGAAGGAAGAATGTGATGGGCTAGATTCACATCTGTGTTGACTTCTAGACTAGATCAGTCACTTTTACAGAAACCTAGTGCAGCATGCTACGCTGTTCTCAGCGGAAAATGACAGAAACCTGACAGACCTCATTATAAGTGAATATGACTGTTCTGTGCCTGACATGGATTTTATTTTACTGTTCCTAATTAGGAACAAAAAGAAAAAAAACTTATTCTAATGCGCATGTAAAGCCAGCATTATACAGGTGTCTAACACTTATCCATCACCCATAGACAATAATGGCATCCACCTAATGGATTAGTCATTAAATAGAGTGTGTCATCTAAAAATTACCTATTCTTTAAATGAGATTTTTTTAAATTTATTTTTTTAAATAAAAATAATAAATGAGAACTCTTTGCAGTGAAAAAAATGTGAAATCTTGCAATTTTCATATTGGCCACTAGGACTATTCTAGACTCCTACTTCCTGTTGTTTCGGGAAATTCACATGTACATGGCCACAATTATCGGACTGATCCTATCTTTTTTGTATAGAAGCATCAAATGAACCTGTGCAAAGGTCATTGTGAAGGGAGAGGGTGGAGGGTCAGCAGTGACATCGCCTTTTGTGATTGCTGGATCTTGTATTATCACAGGTGTTGCTTGTTATTTTTAATCCTGCCTTTGATGATAAGGAGCCTGCTGAAAACTCTTCCTGAAAGGACAGGAAGTAGGAGTCTAAAAAAGACCCAGTGAGAAAATTGAAAAGATTGATAAAACATGTAACAGCCACGAGACATACAGCCTCAGGCTCTCAAACATGTTATTCGAGCACGCCGAAGACACTTGGTTAGCATATGAGCACGCTCGGACAAGACCTTATCCCAGCATGTTCACCCATCACTACTCGTAAGGCTTGCATGAGTACCCCATTATTTACATGGGGATTGATGACTCTCCCTGTATAGCATGAACTAAGAACTGTCAATTTATATATTAGTGAAGAGTGCAGGACTCACAGGTTTTCTCCATCGGTCCTGACAAAAAAAGCAAAAATAAATATCCCAGAAACCTTGACTTCCCTCCCTCTCACCTGTAGTGTCACGTACAGAAAGAAATTGGGGTCCTGAGAGATCTCTAATGTCCGAACCCAAGTAATGTTCCCAATTTGCCTTATGCAAAAATTCACATTTCATAGTTTTATAAATTTATTCACATACCTTCTGTAGCGTCGGCGTCCCTGCCCTCTGCTAGGCAGGGACGCTGTTCCCCTCACCCCTCTGCTCCGGGTCCGTCTTCCTCCTCCCGCTCTGCTGGTGGCGCGCGCTCCTTTCCGGCCACTGTGCTTAGGGCGCGCGCGCTCCCTTCCTCTTATAGGGGCCGCGCGCGTCCTCCTAAGTAGTCCCCGGCCAATGGCCGGAGGACTTCACCATATATAAGGCACCTCCTCCAAAATGGAGGTGCCCGAGCAATGTTGTTGCACTGTTCACTACTCTGTTTCAGCCCTTAGGCTCCGTTTCCAGATACCTGCCAGATTCCTGCCAGCCTGCAGTCTGTTACCTGTCTGCTTACCGTCCTGGAGGCTCCGCCGTCCGACAGTCTGTCCACCATCACCTGTCAGTCTGTCTATGGACCAGCCAGCCCGTTCACCTGAGGACGCTCACCTGTTTCCTGTCTGCTAGCCGTCCTGGAGGCTCTGCCGTCCGACAGTCTGTCCACCATCACCTGTCAGTCTGTCTATGGACCAGCCAGCCCGTTCATCTGGGGACGCTCATCTGCTACCTGCCTGCTAGCCTACCGGGAGGCTCAGCCATCACAGGTCGTACCTTCCTGTTTGTCCAGAGACTGCCCCGGTCACTTGCCGTGACTTCCTGCCTGTTTGTCCAGAGACTGCCCCGGTCACTTGCCGTGACTTCCTGCCTGTTTGTCCAGAGACTGCCCCGGTCACTTGCCGTGACTTCCTGCCTGTTTGTCCAGAGACTGCCCCGGTCACTTGCCGTGACTTCCTGCCTGTTCGTCCAGAGACTGCCCCGTTCACTTGGCGTGACTTCCTGCCTGTTTGTCCAGAGACTGCCCCGGTCACTTGTCGTGACTTCCTGCCCGTCTTCCCCGGGCGCCACCCGCTGCCTTACAAGGACCGCCTCCTTGTATAAAAGCTCAGAGGTTCCGCCTCCCAGACCCGTTACACCTTCATGCTCGTCTCATGCAGAATAGATACTTGTATAGAAAACAATGAGCAAAAACGTAAAGTATTGTGCAAAAGTTTTAAGCAGGTGTGGAAAAAATTCAGCAAAGTAAGAATGCTTTAAAAAAAATAGAAGTGTTAGTTTATTTTTATTAGTTAACAAAATGGAATGTGAATAAACGAAAAATCTAAAATCCATATGTGGCGTGACTGCCCTTCGCCTTCAAAAAAGAATCAAAGCATGAATTCTTAGTAGATAAAATCATCATTTTATTGTTAATTCATTCAAATGATATACACATTGTAAAAAAAAGATTATTGAATGGGGCGACCTCCATGAAACCTACACTTTCTTAGTCCTGGAATACAAATACGTGTATTGAGTCGGTGATTTTACTAACTCCCCACTCCTGCTCCCTCACCACAACCTTCTGTCATTGTCTGTCAGGAACTGTCACACCGCTCACCCCCACTTACCACACATATAATATATACATGCATTAATACCCAGAGACATTATAATGAAACACTGCAAAGTGCCCTGGAAGAAGCTGTACCTCCTACGCATACAACAACTTAGCACAGACGACAACCCTGGCACACTGTCAGTTGTGGATACTAACAGCCTGGGGCCCCAAGGTCTGCGGGTGGCTATTTCTGCCAGATCCGCATCTGTACTCAATGTGCCAATTTTTATTTATGACTGCTCTGATCTGGCTATCAATTGGACCAAACTGAAAGCTAAACACAAATCCTTTGTCCCTTTCCTTATTTTTGGTTTTACCTGTGTTCCCACTGAGTAAATCTCTTTGGAAAACAGTGGCTGCTCTGTCCATGGCATCATTTAAGAGGGTTTGTGGGTAGCCACTTTTTACAAATTTATTTTTTAGGTCAGCTGCTTGATTTAAATAGTGGGTTTGACCACTGTTTATTCTTCGCAATCTCAGGAATTGACTGTACAGTAAGGCCATTTTGGTGTGCAGTGAGTGGGAGCTATTAAAATGCAAAACGGAATTTGGGGCAGAGGGTTTCTTATGCACTTCTGTGTTTATGTCACCCTCAACAATCTAAATTTTAACATCCAGAAAGACAAGACTCGAGCCCTCAAAGTTTGAAGTAAACCTCATGTTCATAGTGCTTGTTGTGTTCAAATATTGCACAAACTCCTGGAACTGGCCCTCAGTCACTTATACCACACAAGGAATGGCGTAAACAATAAATAAAGCCAATTCTTCACCTGCTGTTGATTTTTTCATTCTGCCTCCCCAAGATTGCAGTAAGGCTCGGCGCACATTTATCCTGCACTCTGAACAGAGCGCTTACACTGGGGTTTCTGTGTAAATCTCTGAAATACGTGATTCAAACGGAACCTCTTTAGGAAGATTCCCTATAATGAGGCAGATGGAGGCACTGTGGACGCCGTTTGACCTGTGATCCGTTGGTGTCCGTCTTTTTAGGATTCCACAAAAGTGCCGTCAGCCACAGTTTTATGCACTTCAGAAAAGGACACCACTGAACAGAGGCCAGACAGAGTCCAGAGTAACTCTACTGCCTCACTATAGTGAATGGATCCCTCAGGGGTTTCATCTGAATCACGTCACTCAGAGATTTAGATGGAAACCAGAAAGTAAGTGGTCAGCTGTCATGTGTGCATCGCCACGAAGATCGTCGCGGTTGCACATTCTGACTTCTCACAGCTGAGTTGCTGTTTCTTTGTGTTTGGCAGTTAGGGAGTTAATTCTGTCTGTGCTCAGTTCTGGGACTGGGTGCAGTTTTTCCGGCTGCAATTAATTATTTGTTGATTGGTTTCCTTTAAATCTCTGGTTGTCTGTGTTGGGAGTTGCCAGTGAAATTCTTCATGCAGACCACAGATAGGAATGAATCTGTATAGACTTAAGTTAAAGAGCTCCTTAGTTGTTTTAAGCTCACCTTGCTTAGAGTTTAATATCCCAGATCATTTATGTTCCTTCTGTGTTTGAGTGTGTATGCAAGTCTGTGTTTTCTCCAGTCTGTCTTATATGTCTAATCTGTGTATTTAGCAGAGATCAGCCCATATCCCTTTGGTGGTAATCAGAATCCTTCTTAGGACTGATTACAGGGTTCAGGGACTGATAGGAGACAGGGTTAGGCTGGAGACTTGGACCTCTGAACCATTATCAGTACCTCCAAGGTGAGGGATTAGTTAGGACCCCAGTTTAGGGTCAGGTTAGACCCCCGGTCCTCCTCTTTCCTGTGACAGTGTATCAAGTCCTCAAGATTAACCCTGAGTTCAACGGATATCGTGTCAGGTAAATCTATTCTATATTTACATGCTGATGTTGCTAATCTATATGTTGTATAGAGTGTTGTTCTTTTAAGAATAGTTTACTGACATCGTACACATATCATAAGACCGCGTGACATTTTCACTGGCCCATAAAATTATTCCCAGTTGCCATGGATCCAGTAGCCCAGCTGGCTCTGCAGTTGCAGGGATTATCCATGGAGCTGACGGACATTAAGTCCAAAGTTTTGTCTCCCTCGGAGCAAACCAGATTTGAACCTAAAGTAGCTCTCCCGGACAGGTTCACTGGTGGGCGAGACAAATTTTTTACCTTCAGGGAAGCATGTAAATTGTATTTTCGGCTTCGGCCTCGATCATCAGGGAGTGAAGAGCAGAGAGTGGGAATTGTTATCTCGCTCCTACAAGGGGACCCTCAATCCTGGGCCTTCTCCCTTCCTCCGGGATCCCCGGCTCTACAGTCAGTAGATCGATTTTTTACTGCCCTGGGTTTGGTATATGATGACCCAGATCGGGTCTCTCTTGCTGAGACAAAATTACGTAAGATACAGCAGGGAGATCGTCCGGCGGAGGAATTTGCTTCTGAGTTCCGTAGATGGGCCACAGATACTCAGTGGAATGACCCAGCTCTTAGGAGCCAGTTTTGTCATGGGCTTTCTGACAAATTAAAGGACGTTTTGGCTCAGTATGATTCTCCTCCATCACTGGAGGCTGCTATGGCCCTAGCTATCCGTACTGATAGACGGCTCCGGGAGAGGTGCGAGGTAACTCCGCCCCCTGTTGTTACTCCACCTACTACTAAAGTCCCTTATGTTGAGGTTCCCCTTGTCTGTTCGGAGGAGCCTATGCAGTTGGAGGGACATCATTTCGTAGGAGGGGATTGGCGGTACGCCGCAGGACTAGAAGGTGTTTCTTCTGCGGGAAAGAGGGACATTTTGTTGGGGGATGTCCATCCCGTGCCTTGTTGAGCAAAAAGTCGCCGGAAAACTGTTAATCCCAGGTTGTGTGGTGGACGACAACCTGGGAGTATGTATTTCATCCGCTAGTTCTTCTCAGTTCCTTGTACCAGTGGAGGTGGTGGTTGGTACGAGAGTGGAGAGATTTTCTGTTCTTCTTGATAGTGGGTCCGGGGCTAATCTGGTTGACGCTCAGTTTGCTCAGGCTCAAGGTATGCATCTGAGTGTATTGGTCAAACCGATCCCTATATTCTCCATTGACGCCAGGCCTCTCGGCCAAGGTAGCTTTGTTCATGAGGTTCATAACATTGACCTTCGGGTAGGGGCAATACATAGGGAACTATTATCTTGTTATGTGTTGGAGGGTCTACCTACTCCTATTGTGTTGGGACTTCCTTGGTTGGTTAAACATAACCCTGTGATTAATTGGCAGTCCAGAGATATAAGCCAATGGGGGGAGTTTTGCAAAAGTAACTGCATGAACACAGTCATCAGTGCGGTCGTGCCTAGTACTTTGCCTCCTTTTTTGGAGGACTTTGGGGATGTGTTCTCTGAGGAGGGGTGTCAGGAGTTGCCTCCTCATCGCGTGTATGACTGCTCTATTAATTTACTTCCTGATGCTAAGTTACCTAAAGCTAGGTTATATAACCTTTCTGGTCCTGAGAGGCAGGCTATGAAAGATTATATTTCGGAAAGTCTGGCCAAAGGGCATATTAGACCTTCATCTTCCCCAGTGGCCGCGGGGTTCTTCTTTGTGAAGAAAAAAGATGGAGGCCTACGCCCTTGCTTGGATTTCCGCGAACTTAATCGGATTACTGTTCGAGATCCGTATCCACTCCCTCTGATTCCTGATCTCTTCAATCAAATTGTTGGCGCCAAATGGTTCTCTAAATTGGATCTCAGGGGGGCGTATAATCTGATTAGGATAAAAGAGGGGGATGAGTGGAAAACGGCGTTTAACACGCCGGAGGGACATTATGAGAACCTTGTCATGCCTTTTGGTCTGACTACTGCACCAGCAGTATTCCAACATTTTGTTAATGACATTTTTCGTCATCTGGTGGGGCTGTTTGTGGTCGTATATTTGGATGACATTTTAATTTACTCACCAGATCTTGTGTCTCACCAGGAGCATGTGAGACAGGTGTTTCAGATCTTGCGAGACAATAAACTATACGCCAAACTGGAAAAGTGTGTATTCGCCGTACAGGAACTTCAGTTTTTGGGTTTCTTGGTGTCAGCCTCCGGTTTCCGTATGGACCCTGAAAAGGTGAGAGCAGTGCTTGAATGGGATCAGCCAGAGGATCTTAAGGCTCTGCAGCGTTTTCTGGGGTTTGCTAACTACTACCGGAAATTTATTTGTAATTTCTCATCTGTTGTCAAACCTCTCACTGACATGACAAGAAAAGGGACGGATTTTTCTAAATGGTCGGACAAAGCTTGCCAAGCTTTTTCCTCTTTGAAAAAATGTTTTGCTTCGGCACCCGTTCTCATCCAACCAGATGCATCACAGCCGTTCGTTGTGGAGGTGGACGCGTCTGACGTAGGGGTGGGTGCAATATTGTCCCAGGGTCCGTCCCCTGGTAAATGGCATCCGTGCGCTTTCTTTTCTAAAAAATTGTCGTCCGCCGAAAGGAATTATGATATCGGCAATAGGGAACTTTTGGCCATTAAGTTGGCTTTTGAAGAATGGCGTCACTTTTTGGAGGGGGCAGTCCACCCGGTCACCGTCATTACTGATCACAAGAACCTGCTGTATTTGGAATCTGCTAAGCGTCTGAATTCCAGACAAGCTCGATGGTCGTTGTTTTTTACCAGGTTTAATTTTGTTGTCACTTATCGCCCTGGATCTAAGAATGTTAAGGCGGATGCCTTGTCTCGCAGTTTCCCAGGGGCCGGGAAAATGGATGACCCGATTCCTATCCTTCAGGAGGGGGTGGTAGTGTCGGCTGTATGTTCTGAGCTTGAGGAGGAGGTGTTAGAGGCTCAGGGGGACGCCCCTGCAGGACCTCCAGGGAGACTGTTTGTCCCAAATCAGTTGAGACAAAAGGTTATTGAGGCACATCATAATTCTGCTTTAGCAGGACATCCAGGGAGTAAGGCTACTTTAGATCTCCTTTCTCGCCGGTTTTGGTGGCCTAACGTTAATAAAGATGTTTTAACTTTTGTCGCGTCCTGTGGGGTTTGTGCTCGCTCTAAGACCCTCATACCCGTCCGTCTGGGACCCTCTTACCCTTGAAACTTCCGGAGCGTCCATGGACTCATTTGTCTATGGACTTCATCACGGACCTTCCTCAGTCGTCAGGGAAGACTGTCATACTGATGGTTGTTGACAGGTTCAGTAAGATGGCACATTTCATTGCTCTTCCTGCCCTCCCTAATGCTAAAACTCTGGCGCAGGTGTTCATTGGGGAGATTGTGAGACTTCATGGGTTGCCTTCTGATGTGGTGTCAGATAGGGGGTCTCAGTTTGTGTCCAAGTTTTGGAGGGCATTTTGTTTACGTCGGGGGATGCAATTGTCATTTTCCTCGGCTTTTCATCCGCAGACCAATGGTCAGACAGAGCGTCTGAATCAAAGCCTAGAGACTTATCTTCGGTGTTTTGTCTCAGAGAACCAGGAGGACTGGTCTTCTTTCTTGCCTCTGGCAGAGTTCGCTCTTAACAACAGGCGGAGCGAGTCCACTGGTAAGTCCCCGTTTTTTGGGGCATATGGTTTTCATCCCCAGTTTTGTACATTCAATGGGGGGGGCCCTTCTGGGGTTCCTGAGGAGGAGCGTTTCTCGTCGTCACTTGCTTCAGTGTGGAGAGGTGTATTGAATAATCTGAGTGCTATGGGGAACCGTTATAAACGTATGGCTGATAGGAGGAGAGTTTCTGGTCCAGATCTTAATGTGAACGATCTGGTATGGTTGTCTACCAGGAATATAAAACTTAAAGTTCCCTCCTGGAAGCTGGGCCCCAGATTCATCGGGCCGTACAGGATCAGTTCCATAATTAATCCTGTGGCATTTCGTCTGGACCTCCCTCCTACGTTTAAAATTCATAATGTGTTCCACAAGTCATTACTTAAGAGGTACGTGGCACCAGTCATACCATCACCTCTACCTCCTCCTCCAGTGGTGGTCAATGGTAACTTGGAGTTTCAAGTGTCAAAGATCATTGACTCACGTCTGAATCGCCGGTCCCTTCAGTACTTGGTGCATTGGAAGGGGTATGGTCCAGAGGAGAGGACGTGGGTTCCTGCGTCTGACATTAACGCAGATCGTTTGGTGCGGACCTTCCACAGAACTCACCCGGGCAAACCTGGCCCTGAGGGTCCGGAGGCCCCTCGTAGAAGGGGGGGTACTGTCATGTGTGCATCGCCACGAAGATCGTCGCGGTTGCACATTCTGACTTCTCACAGCTGAGTTGCTGTTTCTTTGTGTTTGGCAGTTAGGGAGTTAATTCTGTCTGTGCTCAGTTCTGGGACTGGGTGCAGTTTCTTCCGGCTGCAATTAATTATTTGTTGATTGGTTTCCTTTAAATCTCTGGTTGTCTGTGTTGGGAGTTGCCAGTGAAATTCTTCATGCAGACCACAGATAGGAATGAATCTGTATAGACTTAAGTTAAAGAGCTCCTTAGTTGTTTTAAGCTCACCTTGCTTAGAGTTTAATATCCCAGATCATTTATGTTCCTTCTGTGTTTGAGTGTGTATGCAAGTCTGTGTTTTCTCCAGTCTGTCTTATATGTCTAATCTGTGTATTTAGCAGAGATCAGCCCATATCCCTTTGGTGGTAATCAGAATCCTTCTTAGGACTGATTACAGGGTTCAGGGACTGATAGGAGACAGGGTTAGGCTGGAGACTTGGACCTCTGAACCATTATCAGTACCTCCAAGGTGAGGGATTAGTTAGGACCCCAGTTTAGGGTCAGGTTAGACCCCCGGTCCTCCTCTTTCCTGTGACAGTGTATCAAGTCCTCAAGATTAACCCTGAGTTCAACGGATATCGTGTCAGGTAAATCTATTCTATATTTACATGCTGATGTTGCTAATCTATATGTTGTATAGAGTGTTGTTCTTTTAAGAATAGTTTACTGACATCGTACACATATCATAAGACCGCGTGACATCAGCATAGAGCACCGGATAAATGTGATCCCAAACAGTTATGTAAAATGTTCCCAATAAAAGCTTCAACTCAATCCACAAGAAAAGCAAGCCCTCACTTAGGTCTATCATCTGTTAACAGAAATATAGGGGGTTTCTACGTTACAGGTAGCACAAAGGCTCTGGAAAAGCGAAATGGCTCCTCCCCGCCAAAAGAAATTCAACAAATTCTCAGCTTCCAAATCCAAATGACCCCTCCCTTCTGAGCCCCACAATTTACCTAAACTCCACATAGCATCCACGTTTGGCATTTCTGAAGCAATGAAAGCCCGCCTAGCTTACGGGTGCATACCCCCAGAAGCACGGGCTGGGAATAACGTACTAGCAACTGCAATGTACTGGTCACTACAACCAGTGTCAGACTGGAGCAGCTTGGGCCCACCAGAGAAAATCATTCTTGGGGCCCACTATGTAGCTACATAGAAATAAATACAAGGCCACCAATTGTATGTCAAAATGCGCTAATATCTGGGTATAATATAAGGTAGTATGCGTCTTAATTATGTAGCAGGGGTTGGGGTAGCCCCCTCATAGAATATAATGTAGCCCACTCATAGAATATAATGTAGCCTCCCTCATGGAATATAATGCAGCCCCCTCATAGAATGTAATGCAGCCCCCCTCATAGGGTATAATGCAGCACCCCACAAAATATAATGCAACCCCTCATAAGGTATAATGCAGCCCCCCACTCTCTCACACACAATAACACAAAGCACCGCACCGTACACACACACACACACGCACTCACGCAGGCAGACAGACAACACACACACACAGCACCACTCACCTCTCCACATGTTCCCCGCAGTCACAGCACATCCCGGCAGCTTCCTCTCAGAAACAGCCACGCTGAATGATGACGTCATCCAGCTGCGCTGTGTCAGACAGGAAGTTCTTGTGTGAAAATGTAAAATCTGGGGCTAAAACAAATTTTTGGTGTTAAAAATTTAGTTATTTGTTCTTCACTGCGTAATGGTACAAAATTCTGTGACGCACCAGTGGTGTCAATAGGATCACTGCACCCCTAGATTAATTCACTGAAAAGTATAGTTTGTAAAATGGAGTCACTTATTGGGCATTCTGCTTTTCTGGCACCTCATGGGCACTCCCAGTGGGTCATGGCACCTGCAAACCATAACAGTAAAATCTGGGGCTCCTTGCTTTCTGAGCTTTGTACTGTGTTTGAAAATATTTCCTGATTACAAGTAGGGTATTGGCGCACTGAGGAAAAAATAGACCACTGTTTGTTGTAAAAAAAAATTCCTATTAGCCCCTAGAAAAATTAAAAACATGGGGCTAAAATAACATTTTAGTGGTAAAAATGTAATTTATTCTTTCTTCATCACTCAATGGTATAAACGTTTGTGAGGCACATGGGGTGTCAATATGACCACTGCACCCCTAGATGAACTCATTGAGGAGTGTAGTTTGTAAAATCAGTTCACATATATGGGGTTTCTGCTGTTCTGGCACCTCAGGGGCTCTGCCACCTCAGGGGCTCTGCCAATGTGACATGGCACCCTGAAACCATTCCAGCAAAATATGAACTACAATATTGTGCCTCTTCCCTTCTGAGCTTTGCACTATGCCTCAAAAGTAGTATTCCCCCACATATGTGGTAATGGCATACTCAGGAGAAATTGCACACAAAATAACATTTTTGTGGGAAAAATGTGATTTTTTTTATTTTCACGGCTCAATGTTATAAACTTCTGTGAAGCAGCCGGAGGTCCAAGGTGCTCACCACACATCCAAATACATTCCTTGAGGGGTCTAGTTCCAAAATGGGGTCACTTGTGGGGTGCTTCTGCGACGCCCCCACGGCCGTGGGGTACTCAGTCCGAGTCAGACAGTTCTTTGGGGGGAAGGTCACGGCAGCAATGACCCGGTCTGTGGCCTTGGGCGTGCAATAAAATGAAGGGGAAAAGTTTATAGAGGATTAAGTCGTGACGCCACCTGTGGTGTTCGGCAATGGATGGCCGACGCTGCTAGAGGAGACCACTGGGGCTGATGGTGACGCAGCTGGCATGATTCTGCTCCTCACAGGTGGAGTGGGGCCCCAGGGCTACTGGTATAGTTTTTATTAGGGATCGTGGACGTTGGGGTGCAGGACTGAGAGTGCGAGAAATGACTGGAAGACACAAGGGCTGTAGTTTCCTTTACCTTTACTTGATGGTTCAAGATGCAAACCGGGGAACTGATACCAGATGGTAATGGAGATCCGGGCAGCCTGGAAGCAATTTAGGATCCACTCAGCCAGGTGGGTTTGGAGGCCTTCCCATTGCGTTGTCATCTGAGGTCCTTGCTGCCTAAAGCTATGCTCGGGCCTCTTTTCCCTCTTTTCCTTAAGTCCTTGCCCGTATGGCAGGCAGCTCGAGTCTATCAACGGCATCGCTCCTCGTGGCAACTCTGGGCTCTCATATGCTCCTGTGCCGCTGGGTGTTGCATGGGGCCAGGAAACTTGCAGTCCCCTGCCCTCCGGATTTAGCTGCCGGGAAATCAGTACCCGTGCAACCATGGACTCCGGTGTCCGGTTTCTAGCACTCAACTCTGGGGTCAGCTTGGTTACAGCTCCACTCCCCAGAGCCTCCTAAACTTCTTTCCTCTTCTCTCAACCTCTCTGACTCCCCTTAACCCCGCCTCCAGGCCAGAACTTATGGGGCAGCTCCCCTGAAACCGGGTGTTAGAGCTCCCCCTTCTGGTCTGGAGTCAGGAAAAGTGCTGGATGCTGGTGTTCCATGGTAAGGGGACCCCTTCTTGCTTCCAGGCATGACATCCCCGCTGTGAGGGAGGCAATGCCACTGTGGCAACCGGACTCCTGGGGTACCACATTTCTACTCCTTTAGGCACATCAGGCGCTCTCCAAATGTGACATGACATCCGCTAATGATTCCATGAAATTTTACATTCAAAAAGTCAAATGACGCTTCTTCCCTTCCAAGCCCTGCCATACGCCCAAACAGCAGTTTTCTCCCTCATATGGGGTATCAGCGCCCTCAGAAGAAATTGCACTACAAGGCATGGTGCAATTTCTCCTGTTACCTTATGAAGCTAAATTTGGAGCTAAAATACCATTTTTGTGAGGAAAATGTGATTTTATTATTTTCACTGCTCAACGTTATAAACTTCTGTGAAATACTTGGGGGTTCAAGGTGCTCACACACATCTAAATACTTTCCCTGAGGGGTCTAGTTTCCAAAATAGGGTCACATGCAGGGGGTGTCCACTGTTTAGGCACATCAGGGGCTCTCCAAATGGGATATGACGTCCGCTAATGATTCCAGGAAATTTTACATTCAAAAGTCAAATGACGCTCCTTCCCTTCTGAGCCCTGCCGTGCGCTCAAACAGTAGTTTTCTCCCTCATATGGGGTATCAGCATACTCATAAGGAATTGCATTACAAATTGTATGGTGTAATTTCTCCTGTTACCTTTATAAAAATGCAACATTTGGGGCTGAAACATAATTTTGGGGAAAATTTGTTTTTTTCTATTTTCACAGCTCAACGTTATAAACCTCTGTGAAGCACAACGTGCTCACCACACATCTAGTTCAATTCCCTGAGGGGTCTAGTTTCCAAAATGGTGTCATTTGTGGGTGATTTTCACTGTTTAGACACATTAGAGGCTCTTCAAATGCAACATGGAGACCACCAATTGTTCCAGCAAATTTTGAATTCAAAAAGTCAAATGGCGCTCCTTTCCTTCTGATCTCTGCCATGCACCAAAAAAGTGGTTTTCTTCCTCATTTGGGGTATCGGCATGCTCAGGAGAAATTACACAACAAATTTTGGGGTCCATTTTTCTTGATACCCTTGTCAAAATAAATAATTTGGATCTGAAATAATTTTTTTTGCAAAAAAAAGTTAAATGTTCATTTTTTTTCCACATTCCAAAAATTTCTGTGAAGCACAAGAATGGTTAATAAACTT
The DNA here is from genome assembly GCA_033576555.1 of Oophaga sylvatica. Lineage (NCBI taxonomy): Eukaryota > Metazoa > Chordata > Amphibia > Anura > Dendrobatidae > Oophaga > Oophaga sylvatica. Next base: position 16,100,200 of record JARQOD010000009.1, read on the forward strand.
CTTGAATGTGGTTTTGAGCACTTTGAGGGGTGCAGTTTTTAGAATGGTGTTACTTTTGGGTATCTTTTATCATATAGACCCCTCAAAGTGACCTAAAATGTGATGTGGTCCCTAAAAAAATAATTTTGTAAATTTTGTTGGAAAAATTAAAAATCGGTGGTCAACTTTCAACCTTTATTACTCCCTAACAAAAAAAAAAGTTGGTTCCAGTACATGTAAAGTAGACATGTGGGAAATGTTACTTATTAAATATTTTATGACATAACTCTGTGATTTAAGGGCATGAAACTTCAAAGTTAAAAAATTGGCCAAAGCCAGAGAAAGCAAATCCATTGACGCACTCACAAATGATACGGTGATGCAGTTGCCTACTGCAACAGATTTGATACGGACTGTTACAGATGATCTGGCTGTGAACCAGAGAATAATATTTGAGCTATTTTTGTAAGTTGCCAAAATAAAGACTTTAAGTTGAACTAACTTGGGTCACACACATTCATTCATACACAAATACATGTAAGATGCCCAAGCGAGGTAGTCGTGGGTGAGCTCTGGTCCCTACAGACAAGGGGAGTCTCAGTCCTGGTGTGCTGCTGTGTATGTGGTTCTCCCCACTTACTTCTAGCCTGCAGGCCTCTTCTGAGTCCAGGAATCCCTCTTCTGGAGCCAGGGCTGTCATGGAAATATATATGTATTCCATATATTCAAAGTATATTCACATATATGTATTCACAGTTAGATAGATCTCACTTGCCAAAAAACCCTGTGCTCACATATTTCTAGGCCAGCTATAATCAGTCGTTTTAAAGAAATCTGGCCTTCATAAGGCCTTCATAAGGAACGTACAAAAAGTCTTATTAGATATCTGTTGTTAACATTATAGTTATGCAAGACAACTAGGTCACAAGAATATAAAACAATAATTCTGCAACTTCAGCTCTTTTTATCATGATTATCATAATTATCATATTTACACTAGAACAGCCAATAATCTAGCAGCTTTTAATTGTATGTTAATTGACTAACCAGCCCCTTTTTGTAAACGTATAAAACCTTGAATGAATAATAAATCTATGTCTTTGACGAACTGTTATACTGACACTTGCGTTGTGGACAGTCCTCATTTCGTTCTGAGCGCTCAAAAAGACATTAAATAGAGATTTGGAAAAGCAAGCAGCAAACACGGAAGGATATTTTTATCCTAATTAAATTTCCATATCAGTTGGCGCCTGCACGCGGGGCATTGGACGAAACGCACGAGGACCCGGCCGACCGGAGAGACGGGGGTGTTGGCCCTGGCCTTGGCACACGGGACGGAGACTGCAGCTCCATAAGTAAGGTAAGAAAACTCTGTCATCTTACCTGAATGTTCCCTGTGCCTAGTCCTAGCCTACACTTCCAGCCGGTCGGACGTGGTCATCACCGCATTCCCAGGTTGTGTAAAAAGTCCATACCCTTATCCAAAAGCCCTGGGATATAAGCCGAGTTGTTTGCTGCTGTGCTGTATATGTTTCATGTTTTATGTGAACCGGGAGAAAGTTGGAACGGTGACTGTGTTTTTGCTTGCTGATTTCTGGGGGCTTGATAGCAAAAGACAAATTGCTGCATAAGTTCCCGCAGTAAACTTTCACGCACCGGGAGGCCATCCCAGTCAAATCAGACGTGAAGGGCGGGAGCTTTGTTTTGGATAAGTCCACGCAGATATTCTTCACATATTGGAGGGAAGTTATCCCAAAAAATCCAGTTGTGGAAGCGAGGGCTTTGTTCGGTTAAGTTTCTGCAGTAAACTTTCACGCACTGGGAGGCCATCCCAGTCAAATCAGACGTGAAGGGCAGGAGCTTTGTTTGGATAAGTTCTCACAATAATCGTCCACGCACCGGGAGGCCATCCCAGTCAAATCAGACGTGGATTCGTCCACGCACCGGGAGGCCATCCCAGTCAAATCAGACGTGGATAGTGAGAATTTTGATGAAGGCTATTGCAGATTATTGTGACCGGCGCACCGGCCAGGGCGTACGGTACAGAGAGCGATAGAACCTTGAGCCTCACCGCGCTCAGTGCAATTGGTGAGTTATCAGTTACCAGAGCAGCTTGTATGTGTCACAGATCATCAAAAGAGGGATTCGTATTCTCCCGGGTGTCTGTCTCATTGTACTGTCTGTATCAGGTACTGTCGCTTTAAATCACATCTCCGTGCGCTCTGTCAGTATCTCATTCAGAGCAGTGTGCTGGCTGCAGCAGCGAGAAAACCCCTTTGACCCCCCCTCCTCTGCTAATCACGTTGTCACATCTGTTTCTTGGCTTTGATTTTTATTTTTTTAGGCTAGTTTTTTGGCTACAGGTTTTAACGTGAAAATTATCAGGCATTCAGACTGAACTATATTCATTTTTTTTTTTTTTTTTTGATACGTGATTTCAGTGCCTGTAGAGATAGCAAGCACAGATATAAGGGAGGGGGAAGTGCTGGCAGCAGCCAGCTGACATTCCAGAGTGCGGTAGGAAAGAAGCCTACGCTACCAGACAAAGTTTTAAAGTACTTTTCTTTTTTTGTTTTTATCATTTTACAATCAATTTTTCCACCTCTTTTCTGTTTTTTTAATTAGCTGTTTTAGTAACAAGGGTTGTTTTTCAGAGTTTTATGAGTAATACGTTTTTTTTTTTTCTTTTCTCCCCTTTTTGGTGAATTTACTTTTTGTTTTCTTTTTCTAGAGGTTTTTTTTTTACTAAATCTAACTTTTGTTTTTAAAATTTTTCTTTTAAGTACATTTTTAAATGATTTTGGAGAGATTTTTTTCTCTAAGCAATTTATTTTAGAGTTTTATTTCTCCAGCCATTTTTTTTTTCTACAAGCTTGCTTTAGAACAAGGTCACTCAACAGATAAGGAAAATTACAGGCTGAGGGAGAGAGCAGACACAAACTACGCAGCGGTTTGAGTAGCCCCTCCCGTCGGGCATTCGGCGTTGACAAACAGAACCAGAGTGCAGCAGTTTTCAGATTTTTTAAATCACCTTTGTTGAATAGGTTTTTGGAATAGACACAGTACGTAAGAATCGAAGGGCTAGGCATGTGAATAGAATGTCAGAGTATGTGAGAAGCAAATAGACAGGCAGCCTTTACGCTGCATAATGAAATGTTTTTTCTTGTTTTTTGTTATTTGAAAGGTAACGGGAAAATTTGTTAATAGATTACCATCTGCTATAAAAGAGCAGCGGTGCATCGTGTAAAAGATACAGCAAGTTAATTTGAACGGACCAGGAAGTGATTTTTTTTTTTTTTATGTGAATAAGTTTGAAAAGGTGTTAAATCATCTGTGAGAAAAAGATCACTGACATGTCACAAGAGCAGAATTCAGAGTCACACACATCACATGTCTATCATGTGGAGACACGGGACAGGTGTAGGCTGCTCTCTTAAGGAGCCTTGTACAGGGAAAAATGCTCCCCGCCTCTCTCCACAGGGAGAGGGCATTTTTTTTTAACCATCCCCTCTCAAGAGTCACAGGGGGGACACCCTCTCCTTTTTCTTCTCTCAGTCCCTTTCTCTTTCTTCTTCAGACTTTTCTCCTCTTTCCTCGCTGCCATCCCTCTCATTCCTTCTTTTCCCTCCATCACATCTCTGACACATCCATTTTCTTCATCTTCCTCTTCTTCTATCTCTTCCTCTCCAACTCTCAAATCTTCTTCATCTTCTTCTACTTCTCCCCCTCCATCTTTCTTCTCTCTCTCTCCTCCATCTTTCTCTCTTTCCCCCTTTCACTCTTCTCTCCCTCCCCTCCTCTTTCTCTCGCTCCTCCCTCACTCCTCCCTTCTCTTCCTCTTTTTTCTACTTAGTCATCAACTGGGTCAATGCCCAATCCAAGCAATGTGGTGTCCCTGTATTCAGTGTCTCCAGCACAGGGCCCCCTGTCTATCCCAAGCACAGTACAAACATTCCCAGTCATTATATCAGGAGAAGAAAGTGCAAATCTCCCTACACAAAATGCTACATGTAGCCCCCAGACACAACAGCCCACAGCTAGGGCTTCACAGGGGGGTGGTATAGCTACAGGGCTGCTAGCATGGAACCATGACACTGATCCACCGCAGCCTCAGCAAGGAAGTGGGAAATCCCCATGCAGCAAGACAACTTTAAAGCCCAAATCTCACCCAGTGTATGCACCAAGTACACCATGTCACTTCTTATCTGATGAAGATGAAGATGCAACGTCACACATGCTGCCCAATACTAGGGAAGAAAACACACAAGCACCAATAGAGCAGGGACAGGTAGAGGCACCATCCTATGAGCCCTTCATCCCAAGCCAGGTGATCAGTATGCTGCCAGACCCAGGGATACACCCCATGCCATTTTGCCAAAAAATGCAGCAGATCCAGCGAACATATGCAGCAGCCTGGACTGATCTCTGGACCGTAATGGAAATAAAAGCAGGTGATGCATTCTGGCCAATTATGAGAGAACACTTCAAGCTTCCAACAGAGTTAGATGCGTATGCCTGGGAGACAGGACCAAAGCTAATTGAGCAACTCAGAGAATGGGCCAAAAGCAGACTGACAGGACAAGCTCTCAGCCTACATGTCACGAGTCAAGACAAGACAGAGTCTGTGGAGAAGTTCCATGACAGAGTAATGCAAGTGTTTCAAGATTTGGGCCTCATTACCCATGATCAGACACACAGACGTATGTTGGCACAGGCTTTTGTGCATGGACTGAGAGAACCAATCAGGAAACCACTGGTAGCAGCCAGGCCTGAGTACACGTCAATAGCAATGGATACCCTGCTCACAGTAGCAAAAAGGATTGAGTCCCGCCGGGACAGAAGGAATGTCAAGTGTTACAACTGTGGCGAGTTTGGTCATTTCCGGAACCGGTGCAGAACACTGACTTCACCCAGAAAAAGAAGAAACACAGAAAGCAGTGAAGAACCCCGTCCATAGGACAAGAGCACACCAAGTCCACAGGGAACCCCACCAGTGGGACCAATATCCTGAGAGTGGATGGCTTAGTCAGTTCTATTCTTGTGGAACTCCGCAACCTCACCTATCTATCAGAATTTTCTGCTTCCTGCATGGGAATTGATGGTCAAGTCAGATATTTCCAGATTATGAAGCCCCTGAGCGTGTGGACTCAGCCAGAACACTCCATCATGTCCCAGTTTGTTGTGTCAAAAACCTGCACCCTCAACCTATTGGGAGTGGACCTACTGCAGAAGCTGAAAGCGACCAGAGTGTTCCAGGAAGATGGGACTATGACACTTTCTTCACCCTGACCCAAGAAGAAACAGGAACCTCAAACAACCACACTGCAGACCTATCACAGGAGGTGCTGGACATAGTACCAGAAAAGCCACTCCATCACCCAGGGTCAAGATGTCTCTGACCAACTGAAGGTCTAAGTGAGCTCGCCTAAGAAGATGGCCTGAGAACTTTGACATTGGCCAGGATATTCAACTCAAGAAGGACCCTACTCGCTTCATGGAATGGCAACACCTCATCCAGCTCCAACGCCAGAGGTTCATCTTTTGCAAGCACCAGGAGGTGCCCCCTGCAATCAACCAGTTCACCCAGGACCTAGACTGGCAAAAGGCCACTCAGCTCTTCAAACTTGTGCACAAATACTGACCTGAGACCGAGCTGGAGAAAAAGAAACCACTGATGGCCCGTGCTGAGAAAAAAGCAGCCGTTTAAGGAAACGTCCCAACAAGAAGACCCCCTGTGACCAGAGCAGGTGCTAACACAGTGACTGTCTTGGTGGAGAACAAGAAAGCCAGCTGGTCGTCATCTCTCATGATGTGGATCCTAGTAGACGGCTTGTTTTCCCGCCAGCTCTGCACCAGCAGATGGGAGTCCCCTGCCGCATACTGAAGGACAAGGCCAAACTGGGCTGCCTCGCCCATCGGAATCAATCCCAGCTTTCCACAGTGAAGAAAAAGACTGTAAACCCCACTGAGTTCAGAATGGTGCAAGGCCTGGAGGCCGCGAAAGAGGCTACGGTATTTGAAACCCCAACAGTGCTGAACCATCACACTCTGCTCTCAAAAGTCCCAGTCACCGCAACGGTATTCACGGTGATCAACCTGGCCAGTACCTTCTTCAGTGTTTCCCCTCCACCTGGAGGCCTGCTTTCACGCACCAGTGCAGTGCATATGGACAATGTTGCCTCAAGGTTCTCAAAACAAGCCCTTTAAGTTTCACCAAGACAATGTCCTCCATCCTCGTCAACTGGATTGCAGAATATGCAAGAGTCACTCTTCTACAACACGTGGATGACTTTCTCTTTGTGTGGTTGACATCGACACCTGCACAGTCTATTCCTTATCTCTCCTACTCTACCTGGAAGAACAGCAACGCAAGGTCTGGAAGAACAAAGTCCAGTGATGCCAGAAGCAAGTTACATCCCTGGGACACTGTATTGTCCACAGGACGAAACACATGTCAAAAGACTGGAAGACCACTGTGGAGAAGATGGCTCCCCCAACAACTCCAAGAATGCTGCAGGCCTTCCCTGGTCTAGTGTCCTATTGCAGAACCTGGATCCCTGATGCCTCAGTCCTAATGCAGCCTCTGTGCGCTTGCATCAACGCAACCCTGCTCCTTCTATCAGGCGCAGCCTTCAACCCATTCAGGAGATTGGAAGAACTCCACAGTCTCAGCGCCAATACCAGGCCTACCTGACTATGAAAAGTCTTTCCGTCTACCTGATGGAAGAAAGAAGGTCATGCTACTGGAGTCCTGGCACGGATTCACGGGGGAAAACAGAGACTTTTAGGCTGCCTCTCAGCCCGCTTGGATCCAGTTGCAAGAAGAGCACCCTCCTGCCTGATGGCAGTATCCGCAGCACACACCCTCCTGGACAAGGTTGCTGACATCACTCTTGGACAGCCACTGGAAACTCTCACTCCGCATGACATCTTGGCAATCTTCAATCAAGCTCAACCAACAGTAATCCCCCCACCGCCAGGCATCTTTGTGGCGCCTCTATTGCCTTTGTCTCATAATGTCACCGTCTCCAGACCTACAGTCCTCAGCCCGGCCACTCTACTCCCACTCCCAAGGGGGATACTTGGATGGCTCCAGATTTGCAGATGATGAAGAAGTTTCAACACAGGAAGTGCAGTGACCAGCAATCAAGAAATCCTGTGGTCCAGAAGTCTGTCACCTAGCCTGTCAGCCCAGGAAGTAGAATTGATAGCGCTGACGAAGGCCTGCCAGATGGCAGAAGGCAAGACTGCAAACATCTACACGGACTACAGGTACTCGCATGGCATAGCACACGACTTTAGACCCATCTGGGCTACAAGGGACTTCATCACAGCAAACGGGACAACCGTGAACCATCATGGAGCCTTCAGGGACCTACTGGGTATACTCCAACTTCCAAAATGGTGGAAATTTGAAAAATCAAAGTGCATGGAAAACTGAGAACAGAAGAGGCGTGAGGCAATAACATGGCGGACATGGCAGCCAAAGAAGTAACCAAAGGAAGACAACATGGAGAAGTGGGAGAGGTCGTAGAGCCGGACGGCTACTACATGACGACTGAAGACAAGAAACCTGACAAAGAGACGTCCTGGAATCTGCTCAAGAAGTTACAAGACCAAGCTCCAAAAGGAGAAGAGCTGAATGGGAAAAAAGCAACACGTGAAGAAGGAAGGCTATCAATAATAGACTCTGCCTACCACAAAGTATGCACCCTATGGTGGTCCAATGGGTACATGGACCCACATCCACATATCAAAGACACAGATGAATGATCTGATTGGTGCTTACTGGTTCGCTTCAGGGATCGCCACCCTAACAGCCAAATTCACCAGCAGCTGTCTGACCTGCGGCAAATGCAAGCCTGGACGTATGGAAGAAAGTCCCCCTCAACCTCATCTGGAAAGACCACTCTACCAGCTTCAAAGGATCCAGATAGACCACATCCAGATATTGCCAAGTGAAGGATTCAAATACGCCATTGTGGTCAAAAGAAGTATTTTCAAGATGAACAGAAGCCTTCCAAGTCAGCAAAGACTACTGCAACGAAGCTACTTTCGGAAAATAGTGTGCAGATACGGGGTTCCAGAAATGATAGAAAGTGATCAGGGACCCGCATTCACAGCAAATCTGACACACAAGACCCGATTAGCAGTAGGGTCAGATTTAGGCCTACACACTCTTTACCACCCCCAGAGCAGCAGGAAGGTAGAAAAAACTGAACTAAACACTTAAGAATAGAATGCTGAAAAATTGCCCAAGAGACACGCAAACCATGGCATGACACACTCCTAATTGCACTGTTTAGCGTAAGGCACACTCCCAGAGACCCAGAAAAGCTGTTTCGTGCCTGCATCTTCTGCTAACAGATAACACATTTTCTTCTTTTAGTTTTTTGGTGCTTGCAGTTTAGTTCAGCCACTGTTGTTTGTTCATTTGCCTTTTCCAGTTTTTTCAGTGGTTGCTGTTTAGTTTTTGTTACACCAGAGAACTAATTTAGGTGGTAGAGGTCGTGTGATCTCAGGTGTTTTTGTAATTAGTAGAGTTGGTACTTTTCAGGGTTTTTTGGGATTGTAGTAAGTGCCTTTCCTATCCTTTTCTATCTAGACAGATTGGGCCCCAGCGTTTGCTCATTCTATTTTCTGTCTGTGTCTGTATTTTCTCTTGTCTAACCGCCATTACATGTTTGGGGGCTTCCTATGTTCTTTGGGGATCTGCTCCGGGGCAGATAGCTTTCCTTTTTCTATCTTTAGGTGTAGTTAGCTTCTCAGGCTGTGACGAGGCGTCTAGGACCAACGTAGGAACGCTCCACGGCTGCCTTTAGTTGTGGTGGTTAGTCAGGGTACTGCAATCCCATAGATTCCAACCTCTCTGGTGTATTGCCTTTTTTGCCTGCTCTCCTCAGCTACCAAATCATAACACTTATGTAATTGAATTGGTCAAAAACTAATGTCCATTCTCGAGTTTTTCTCTTCACTGCCAGATTTGATGATCCTGTCCAAGAGCCCCAGATGACACCAACCTCTGTGTAACTAGAGAGAAAGCCTGTTTGGATCCACGTATCGCATTGCAAGGAAGCTCCCGTACCAGGAGAGACACCTAAGCCATGAAGGATGTCATGGATGCTCTGACTGACCAGACAGATGACCTACCTGATGAGTTGAAGGCCAGAGACCAAGTTAAAGCAGGATTTGAGTCACTATTGCCACTAGATAATGGAAAAAACTGTTCAGGAGACAACCAATTTGATGCCACTCACCATCTTGGACCTCGCACCAGTCCGGATGGAACTGCCTGGCTTGACCAGATCTCCGAACTACCTCCAGACTGAGAATACACATCCTTGATGAAACATCCTATCAAATAAAGAGACTATGATTGCAAACACATAAACCCCCGACAGGGACAGTCCTCCTGACCGCCCATTTGCGAAAAGTCTATATTCGGTGGGGGAGACATGCGCTAGGGGTGTCTCAACTCGCAGGCAGAACAAAAGAGTTGCAGCGCTTGGGCCAGGAGCAGGTTTTTTAGGGCAAGTGGTATCTAAGGGGGGACTGTCATGGAAATATATATGTATTCCATATATTCAAAGTATATTCACATATATGTATTCACAGTTAGATAGATCTCACTTGCTAAAAAACCCTGTGCTCACATATTTCTAGGCCAGCTATAATCAGTCGTTTTAAAGAAATCTGGCCTTCATAAGGCCTTCATAAGGAACGTACAAAAAGTCTTATTAATATCTGTTGTTTACATTATAGTTATGCAAGACAACTAGGTCACAAGAATATAAAACAATAATTCTGTAACTTCAGCTCTTTTTATCATGATTATCATAATTATCATATTTACACTAGAACAGCCAATAATCTAGCAGCTTTTAATTGTATGTTAATTGACTAACCAGCCCCTTTTTGTAAACGTATAAAACCTTGAATGAATAATAAATGTATGTCTTTGACAAACTGTTATACTGACACTTGCGTTGTGGACAGTCCTCATTTCGTTCTGAGCGCTCAAAAAGACATTAAATAGAGATTTGGAAAAGCAAGCAGCAAACACGGAAGGATATTTTTATCCTAATTAAATTTCCATATCAGGGCCACAAATAATCCAGGAGACACATGGTTTATAAAAAGCAAACTTTTTCTTAGAGAATGGCAGTCTGTACAGTGTTTACAAGCAGGTTTATAGGATAAGGCCCAACGGGTTGTCGTCTTTCCCACAGGTACTGGATACTTTAGCCCTGGTTCTCTGGATAGGTGGCATATCCCCCTCTATGGCTTTCCTAGTGACTCGCACCACAATTGTGGTTACCAGGGCTATGGGGTAATCGGAGCCGAGCCCATAGATTTCTATGGGAGATGTCACTGGCAGCGGGACTCGGTCCGTGGCCCTGGCAGTCAAGCGATGGGGGATATTTACAGGGGATTATTAGGATAGGTAGTTCGTGACGCCACCTGTGGTATCTGGTCCAATGGTGTGAGGACGGGAGTCCCCTGGAAGTCTATGGTGATGATGCAGGGTGTAGTTAAGAATTCAGTCACACACAATGCAGCTTCTTTTCATACCTTTTACTGGTAGATGGTTCAAGCAAGTCCCGGGGAGCTGGTCGGGGTGGAGAGTGCACATTCGGGTAACCGCTGAGCAGGTTAGAGGCCTCCTTTACTTCCAGATACATGTGAGTCCAACTTGCCTGAAGCGAAGTTAACTCTGAACTCTCCAGCTTTCTCAACAGCTGTAATGCCCGGCCAACATTGTGGTGGAGCCTTCTAAGTGGTGAGAACTAAGTTCTTACTTTTGTCTGCGCTTGACTCAAAGTCCCCGTTCTCCTTGACTCCGGTTACGTATTGACGCTTTGGGCTGCACTCTGCGACCTGTAGTCCAGATGCCTCCGGTTTTCTTGTTACTAAGCTTGAAACTCTAGCAACGCTTCGGACCCCGGTGTCTGGCAAATTAGTGCAGGTAGTCCAATACCTGAAGCACTTCTCTGTCTTCTCCACTGGCCCTTCGCCCTGCTTCCCGCTCTTAACATAAGCACCTGTAGCTTCGATGGGAAAAGTCAGCTTTCTCCTAGAGCTCACTGAATAGCTCTCAATACCCTCCAAGTCCAGACTGGACTGAGACTGAACTGCACTGTCCACTGACAGGAAACAGACTCTACTTTCAGACTACTCACTCCAACTGATCTGATCTGATCTCTGCTACGTGTCACTCCCTCTTATAACTCAGATGGGTGTGTCTGAAAGAGTGAGTGGCAGTGAATGCATATCAAGCGTTGCGATTACCTTCCTGTGCACTCTCCTGGATTTTTATGTGTGCCTGCATAGCTGGGCCACACATCCCCCCTTGGTTAAACACAGCACTCCCGGGCTGTAAAAGAGAAAAAGAAAACATTTTTGTTTTGCATTTAACATGAACATTTAACACTTCCCATCCGGGAGGTAAGACTTCTTGAACGTTACAATTTGTACAATGAAGAATACAAAAGTATCAAAGTATAAAAATATCAAACATGTTCATAAATATGAGATACTTGTGGAGGACCCGCACCAAAAACCTCCCACGTGGGTCCTGGGTGGGCTGCAGGACTTCTTTGCAGACCTCACTCTAGGCCACACCATACGGGTTTTTCTTCAGAGGTAGATAGCAATGGTTTCATGTAAAACCAAGATAATGCACCGAAGCGCAACTATTTACAAAGCAAGTTCTTGGGCTGGCACAGTCCACAGCCTCTCAGTCCATTGGCATGGTTAAAAGACACATATATATAAATTTAGAAATCAAGTATTCACATATATCTCAATAACTCACTTTACTTGCTTTACCCAACCAGGGTATTCTATGCGACTATGCAATCAACACATTACTTTTTAACTTTTCAAATTCTCTTCCCTTGTACCCAGCCGGGTATTCTACTCAATATGTAAAACATCATTATACACAGCAATAAAGTGCAAAATGGCAAATCTTCTTTTATCAAACTTTATACAATTTTTAGATACGGTAAACCCCTGTCTGGGTCCTACCGGTCTTCACTTTTCTTGCTAATTTCGATGACGTCTTCCACTCCTGGGGCTGGAACGACGCGGTGTTCTTTTGAACGCATTACAAATATGTCGTGACCTGCTATTAGCGTTTGAGTGGCCACAGTTCTCATTTTAACGGTGGACCCAACGGGTACTTCTTTTTTGTAGGACGCCGATTGCGTCGCTGCAGGGGCCACAGTAACTTGCGATGCTGGTTGCGTTGCTGAAGGTGACGTACCCCTAGAGGAGTATGCAGGGGGCGATGCTAAGTGGGTCGCAGATTGCGATGCTGAGTAGGTCGCCGATTGCCATGCAGAGTAGATCGCCGTTTGCGATGCAGAGTAGGTCGCCTATTGCGATGCAGAGTAGGTCGCCGTTTGCGATGCAGAGTAGGTCGCCGATTGCGATGCAGGGGGCGATGCCGGGGCACGGCCTGGTGCGGTGAGAGCTCGGGACTGGGACGCTTCGGTACCGGCGTCGGGGACGGGGTCACTGACGATGGAGACGTTCAGGGCATACCACCCCTTTAAACCCCAGTGACGGGTGTAGCTCACTATGTCCCCATTTATCAGGTCCCTCCCAGGATGACCGATGGGCAAGTGGGACTCCACGTCCCGGCGGCTCACAAAGACCCCCTGATAGAGGCCCGGCTCGCGGATAAAGCCCCAGCCCTTGCGGAGCTGAAACTCGGTGACGCACCCCTGCCGCCGCGGTTCCCGTCGGGTACCTTTATCCCGGCGGACCGTTTCTTTATCAGCGATGAACTCCTCATGCTGTTTTTGTCGGGACCGCTGTATGTTTCTCTCTTCCTCCTGCTGCTGTCTCACTCTCTCGCAGTGCTGCCAGGCGTTTCCGGTTTGGAGGTCGTAAGTCACGTCGTCCAGACGCTCCATCTCATCCCAGTCAATTTCCGGCAATGATGGCTGGGACCCCTCCGGTGACCTTACCGGGGAACCGTACTCCGCTGTGGCCTCCTGGCCTGGCTGGCACTCCGGACCGGGCAGGGCCTCCTCAGCCTCCTTCTCCTCAACCTCCGCATCGGTGGGATCAGGTACAGCACTTTTGGGGGCAGCCTCCGGTTGCTCTCTAGCCTTCCGCAGCAGGGAACTTGGGAAATCAGAAGACGGCGTTATGCTTGTGGGAGAGAACACTGCGTCCCACAGCAGCCACTGTGTCTGGGCACGCCAGCGTTTCTCCGTCTCCTGTAAATCTGCATGACTCTGGAGCTTCCTTCTTAGCTCCGCGTTCTCCTTCTGCAGCTCCAGCATGGCGGGGTCAGTGTCCCGATCCGGGGACAGCTCCGGCACAGGTAGGAAATCTTCCGGTAAGCAGGACTTATATGCCTCCGGTCCTCTGCACAGATTCTCCTGTCCTTCCGCCATCTCGTCCCAGGCCAGACTGTAGTTTCCATCAGGAACAATCTGGTCTCTTCCGTGGAGGCGGGATTTGCGTCTCCTCCTCTTCGCATAGAGGATGAAGAGGAGGCGGATTTCTTTAGCAGTGGGGCAGGACCGCACATTATAGTAGCATTTGGAGAAGGCGGCCATATCTTTCGCGCCACAGGGGGGGTACACGCCCACGAATGCACGCCCACCTTCTTCACCAGCGCCTCAGGGCGCCAATATGGCGGTAAAATGGCGGTATTTGGCGCCAAAAGCAGCAAACAGTCTTTTTCACCAAACAGTTCAATATAGGCACACAGGACTCACAATTGCAAGTTTCGGATCCTGTTCGTGACGCCAAGTTTTTAGATGACTCGCACCACAATTGTGGTTACCAGGGCTATGGGGTACTCGGAGCCGAGCCCATAGATTTCTATGGGAGATGTCACTGGCAGCGGGACTCGGTCCGTGGCCCTGGCAGTCAAGCGATGGGGGATATTTACAGGGGATTATTAGGATAGGTAGTTCGTGACGCCACCTGTGGTATCTGGTCAATGGGACCAGCGCTGCTATAAGGATCTTCACAGGGGATGTTATGGGGCAGCTGGGTGGTAAGTCTCCCACAGGTGAGACGGGTCCCTGGAAGTCTATGGTGATGATGCAGGGTGTAGTTAAGAATTCAGTCACACACAATGCAGCTTCTTTTCATACCTTTTACTGGTAGATGGTTCAAGCAAGTCCCGGGGAGCTGGTCGGGGTGGAGAGTGCACATTCGGGTAACCGCTGAGCAGGTTAGAGGCCTCCTTTACTTCCAGATACATGTGAGTCCAACTTGCCTGAAGCGAAGTTAACTCTGAACTCTCCAGCTTTCTCAACAGCTGTAATGCCCGGCCAACATTGTGGTGGAGCCTTCTAAGTGGTGAGAACTAAGTTCTTACTTTTGTCTGCGCTTGACTCAAAGTCCCCGTTCTCCCTGACTCCGGTTACGTATTGACGCTTTGGGCTGCACTCTGCGACCTGTAGTCCAGATGCCTCCGGTTTTCTTGTTACTAAGCTTGAAACTCTAGCAACGCTTCGGACCCCGGTGTCCAGCAAATTAGTGCAGGTAGTCCAATACCTGAAGCACTTCTCTGTCTTCTCCACTGCGCCCTTCGCCCTGCTTCCCGCTCTTAACATAAGCACCTGTAGCTTCGATGGGAAAAGTCAGCTTTCTCCTAGAGCTCACTGAATAGCTCTCAATACCCTCCAAGTCCAGACTGGACTGAGACTGAACTGCACTGTCCACTGACAGGAAACAGACTCTACTTTCAGACTACTCACTCCAACTGATCTGATCTGATCTGATCTCTGCTACGTGTCACTCCCTCTTATAACTCAGATGGGTGTGTCTGAAAGAGTGAGTGGCAGTGAATGCATATCAAGCGTTGCGATTACCTTCCTGTGCACTCTCCTGGATTTTTATGTGTGCCTGCATAGCTGGGCCACACACTAGCCCTTGGGGATTTTCCTCACCTCTAGCAGAATTTCTGGATTGCAATACCTTGCGTCCCTTGTGGTCTGAGTCCATCCTTTCATCTAGCTTCGCAAGCTGAGTGTGCCCTTGGCCCCCGACGTCCATCTGGAGGTTGCCCTTGGCTATTAGACGGAATCACACGAAGGGTATTTATGGCAATCTGCTGTCCCGATTATTGAGCTCACGTTGTCCCTAGCAGCCCACTATTCCTGCTGCGTGTGCACTACTACCCTCACATACACTGACTCACACTTCCTGCCTCTGTTACTAGCACTCAGTCCCCCCCTCCCAACTAGCACCATGGGATATTAGACTTTTGCCACACAAATGCATCAAAATACATCTTAACCCTTAGGTGTCAGAGAGTAATCCGTTAACTCCAACCACTGTTACATACACACAAATACAAGCACACACAGAAACACCCACACGTACTAATCTATGATATGCAGGAGGACAGAGACAGCAGCCAGTGAGCACTATCATCAGTCTGATGAGGAAAGCGTTCATTGGTCAGCGTCTCTCTCCCTGTATAATATGCCCATTTTTCAATTTCTGTACTCTGGGAACCGTGCTCTTCCCGGCTTTGGGTATCAGAATGTTTTCAGGTGCTGCTCTCACTTATACCTGTAACCTTGACTGAGTGGCCCCATAACGGCTGCATTGTCTGCTGCTGTTGTCAGTACACCCCTGCCTGCAAGGGCCCCCTCCACCTCCCAGCCACAGTTCAGTTGCACCGGCTGCACCTACAGTATGTCCGCCCCTGATATTGACCTTGGAAATATTTGTGATTTCTGCAGCTGTAAACTATGCCCATGATCTTAGCACATTCTTGAGAGAAACAGATTAAAAAGAAGAAAAATATTTCCAGACATTTGTCTAAGACAAACATATTTTCTCCATAATGAAAGTGATTAATCCTCTCTTTCCAGCAATAGTGACTAATTAAATATAAATGGAAACACAAAATAATCTGTTTACTCAGAGCTGAGGATTTGTCTTCATTCCTGTAAAATAAATAGTGGTCTACTTGCCTGCCTTTAGCGGCATTGATATAAGAATGTACTATTTTGGAGTACACATGCTGGCAGTGACCAGCACCTATATGTCACGACAGGTGTGGTCACATTGTTTTCTCCATATCTGGGAAAAGCATTCAGATTACTCTGATCACTTTGATCAGAGCGGTATCCAGTTTTTCTCGATTGTGATGAGAACAAATCTGTGAAAACCGGACCCGTACACTTGCATTGCTAATTTTGATCTGAGTGTTGAATCAGTAATTTGTAAAGTTTCAGAACGCTCCCTGCTGGACAAAAACAGCACAAAAAAAGAAGTTTAAAGGGAATCTGTCACCCTAAATTGGCGGTATATTTAAATGATGGCAGTCAGGTCAGATGGGCGGTGTTTTGGGTACTTGCCTTAACATGTTGTTCGCCGCTGTCTTCATTATTTCTGGGAATTGTAGTCGTTGCCCTCCATATAACGTGCCTGCACATTGCAATCTTGAATTGCGCACGCGCAGTATGCTTTGCCAGCAGATTGCAATGCGCAGGTGCGTTATATGGAGGGCAACGACTACAATTCCCAGAAATAATGGAGACAGCGGCGAACAACATGTTAAGGCAAGTACCCAAAACACCGCCCATCTGACCTGACTGCCATCATTTAAATATCCCGCCAATTTAGGGTGACAGATTCCCTTTAAAAAGGTTTGATACAATTGAAGGACTATATACTATGCAGCACTCTGCTGCAGCCACTATGCAGTTGATGGTGCTGTTCTGTTCCACTCCATAAATAAGCACATCTGGCTACTACTGGCACCAGAAACAGCTGATCAGGGGCGGTGCAGAGTGTCGCACCCCCACCCCCACTGATCTGGTATTGATGACCTATCCTACGGATAGGCCAGCAATATTAAAGTACCAAAAACCCCTTAATTACTCTATAAGAGTAGAGATGAGATTGTATTTTAAGCTAAGTAATGTTATTCTGCATAGTATGTGGTCGCTTTGCTAATTTTATTTTGCCATGTTACAATATATCATTTGCACATTATATTATCACTCCCCTCCTTTATATTAGTATGTGGCTCCTTGGTCCTTTATAATAGTGTGATTGCCACTTCTCCCAGTTGGTGCGATCGTGCTACGAGAAGGGTCTGCAGCTGATACGTTTCGTAGATTAGGCTGTTCCTTGGCCCATCTGGCACGCTCTAAGGCTATTCTTCTCTTATTGCAGCATATCCATCGATGTTCATAAGCAGAAAGAAATCCCAGATGAGAAAAGTAGGAACACAGCTTTTTTTCACCATCTGGAATGTAAAAAAATAAATAAATAAACATGCAAAAAACAAGCAGAAAAAATATCAGTTTTGTAATTCCAGGTGCCTGTATCGAAAAAAATATATAAGAAGTAAAAAATGGTCTGTGTAATTTATAATCCCCAGCAGTGCATGGCCAAGTATACATTTAGAATGAAGATAGATGTCTCGTGATGACAGATACCATCTAATTGGCAATGGCTTCCTCATCTCGACGAGTTGCTGAAGACAGAGTATAAATGGTAGCGGTAGTGTTACGTGTGCGCCGCAAGACTGTGATACAGATCTCGGAAGAGCATTCACACTTGTCAGTCTTTCCTGTCCCAGTTGCATTTGCATTTTTTTCTTTCCAGTATATTCTGCCCTGTTCTGTGGCTGCAAATTACAGGGGTTGCCCAGTCCTGGGTACATTTTTGGCAAGTACTGCAGCTTGCTGAATCCTGACAGCGTGTGATATATACACTGTTAAGATTCAGCTGCGCTTGCCAGTTTTAGCAGTCATAATGTGACCGTTAGTATGCGAATTGCATTTTTGCCGTCACATGCAATATACATTATCATCAGCTTCTCTGAAAAATATGAACTCAAGTCTGAACAAGCCCTTTAACCATTTCATAACCACATGGACATTACGTAAGTGTTCTATTCGTATTTTTCATGGACAGAACATGCACCCATCCCATTATAATCTATGGTGCTGTTCACATGTTTGTTTTCTTCACAAACAGAAAGCCTGCTAAAAAAAAATCTAACAGAGTGGGCTCAATGATGGATTCTTAGTTAACTCATTCTACAGCCAACAATATTTCATGGTGTAAGGAGGTGGCGGGGAACCTCATTGACTCCACTCCACCCATATGATTGTATTAATGTTCTGCTAATGTCCTGTGTAATGTTCCTGTATTCCACCATTGTATGTATTAGTGTGACATAATAATGCTGTGCTGTGTTTGTAATGTTTTAATGTGTATTACTGTATGCCTTGTTTTACTGTGTTACCATTGTATCCTGTAATGTTCCTGTATGTGTTAGCGGCAGGGCCAGCACAGATTAACTTTGTGGTCTGGACTTGCAGCCTTTTGGGAGCAGGAAGCTCATGCTTCCTATTCAGAGCCCGGGCATGTTTGCCCAGGGCAGATGCTCAACTGTGACTGGGAGCCTTGCCTGGACCCCAGGAGGGGTCAAGACTGTTACCTGGACCCCAGGAGGGGTAAAGGGTGCTGCCCCAGATCCTTGGATAGCACAAGGGCACTAGGCTACGTAAGTGCCCCGCCGAAGGGACTTTAAGCGTCCAGATTCCGGCATATGGACTGCCTCCGCTTTCGGCCGCCGTGGCTGCTATGGGTACGGCCGTGGACGTCGTTAGGGAGAGAGCAGGAAGTTAATGTTGCACTTATTCATCTCTTTTATTAAATTGTTTGCCTGTTGGACTGCAGTTGTGCCTGGGTTGCTCCTGTCTATTTCTGTACGAGGTGCCAGGGTGTACACTGACTGGCTTAGTTGACTCGGCTGGAACTACCACCCCGGGCCACCTCGTTACAATGGAACACAGGCACAGGGTTATACCAGACAAGAGGTGCAATCATTTTAATGAAACACAATTGCAATAATGAAAATTATCTCCATATTCATTTATTTAAGTAAAAAAAAGGGAAAAAAATTGTCCCTAAAGGTGGACACTTCTTAGTTGTCAGACAGTAAGGCTCTCTCAACATATCATTTTTTGTGCATAAGTGTGCTAGATCACAAGCCGTTACAATGGATGTGCCTTTTCACATGACCTTTTTTTGAGGTGCTACTACATTTTTTTTTTTAAAAAAAGGGAAATGTTTTGCTTTCATCCAAGTTGCAATCAAACATTCAAGTCAGTGGCCAAGTGAAAAAAAAGGATAGCCCACAGTTGTAATTCACGTGCTGTTCGTATTTTATTATTTAACCCTTTTCTGTTGAAGCCTGCTTTTACCTTTCTGACTAGGGCAGATTTTTCAAATCTGATGTTTCACTTTATGAGGTCATAACTCTGAAACATTTCTACCCATCCCAGTGATCCTGAAACTGCTTTATCATCGCACATTGTGCCATGTTATTGTTAATTCAGGTCAGTATGATTTGCGTTTATTTATGAATGTATCTAAAATTTGCTGAAAATTTAGGAAAATGAAATTAGCAGTTTTTGATGCAGCAGATTTTCTGCTACTAGAGTTTTTTTTAAAAATCATAGAAAAAAGGGCCCTATAGGCAATACTTTATTAATAAAATTACCACAATGGGTAAACACCCAACCAAGTGACACAAAAACAAACACAAATTAGAAACAAACAAAAGTGTATCCCACTAAAATGGGTACCACTGAGGTGTCCCTAGGGTGATCCTAAACTCACTCCTACCTGACCGCGGAGGTTGGCACCCTAGGGGGAAACGTTGTGGCGCCCCTGCTCCTCGATGGCTAGCCCTAGGGGCCCTAATGCACCCTACCGCATCTAGGGACTCCCACTACCCAATGGTGAAGGGGACCCCTAACAATAGACAAAGGTCAACTATGTCTAAAGACAGCCCTAAGCCCCAAAAGTTAAAATAAAGTGAACACACAATTAATGGGTGATATCAAGGTTATCCGTTAAAGGGACCAATGATAAATATCTCTGAATTAAGTATGATCAAGTATGAAAATACAGTATCTTGATATGTTATATAAAGGTAGTTGTATTCAGAGTAGCGTATTGTCTCCCATTCAAAATAATTCAATGTATGGAATGTCCGGTGTCTTAATATTTCACACCGTCATTTTAAAGGGTCGACCATTAGCCATAAGATAGACCATATAATACAATAGTTCACAGAGGTATTAAGATAAAGACCTCATCAAAAAGAAACAGTTTTCCTCACTCCAAATGGAGATATATGATATATATCAAGGGGTAAATTCCCCAATATTATAGATCACTTCATATCAGTTGT